>JAOPHQ010003700.1:227500-489806 GCA_030340625.1 Merluccius polli | reverse complement strand
CAGCAATCATCCTTGTCATGTTGGTGTTCTATGGCAAGTGACATAATGATTAGTGACATCATCATTATGGCCAGTTGAATACAGCAAAACACCTGTGGTTTGTGCTGCCCCTGTGGGTCCTCTGGGCAGGCTGAGGAATTATCTGCTTTGCTGGCAGCTTATAACAGCTGCTAATACATCTCCGGAGTGAGGACTGAGTCAATGTGTGTGTGTGTGGCTGGGGGGGGGGGGGGCATTTTAATCTATGCACATTTAGGGGTCCAAGGGCCTTATTCACCTAGCAGCCATCTTGGTTCTGAAGGCTAGCTGGGTGGGGGATTCAGTTCTCCCACCCAGCTAGCGTTTAGAACCAAGATTGCCACTAGGTGAAAAAGGCCCTTTGGGTCTTTGTGACTTTTCCATTCCTAATAAAAACAATAATAAAGAAGGAAATATAAAAAGGAAATATTCATTTTCATTAACGACAGAAATATAAAAAATATTCTGCCCCTTTGATGTGCAGCTCTGCATCTTATATTTATTGTTATGGGATCTGCAAACAGCTGGACTGTATTTTTGTCCAACAGTAAAGAGTTTCCATTTTCCAAAGACGGATGAAAAAAAGGACAAAAACATTTTTTTGATTACGAAGACCAAGCACAACAATTACAACCATCTAAATGAATCTCCACCTCTCCTCAACTGTTCTGCACATGCCTGAGATTCTGCTCTTCCCTCAAGGTCATGTGCTCTTCTTTCCTTCCACCAATCATGGCTAAGAGAGGCAATATGAAGTCCAGCATTTTGGTGGCCTCCTTCCTTCCAATGTCCTACCAGTAAGACTAACGTGGCATTCACAATTCCTCACCCAAAAGGCCCAGGGTAGAAGCAGGTCAAAGTTCAAAGGCTGGGAAGCAGGAATCCCCGGGCATGGCCATCTCTGACAGGTAGTGGATGGCTCCTGCCATTCCTAAACAAGTGTGAGAGAACCAAATACAACCCTGCTTTAGGAAGAAAAAAATGGATGCCGGCCCGAGACAGCAATGGGAAAAAGGGCAAGCTTGTTATTGTAAGTTATTTAAACCTGCACTATGTAAATGAAAAAATATCTGAATAGAAGTTTCTCAGGAATAAAACCCAAGCCAGGAGTCAGTCCATCCAGGGAATATTTCTCTATGAATCATTTTATTCTGGTCCACTTTTTGCTGTCTGGTTAGAGAGTTACCTTCAACCAGAGTCTGTCTGGTTAGAGTTACCTTCAACCAAAGAGTCTGTCTGGTTAGAGTTACCTTCAACCAGAGAGTCTGTCTGGTTAGTTACCTTCAAACAGAGAGTCTGTCTGGTTAGTTATCTTCAAACAGAGTCTGTCTGGTTAGTTATCTTCAAACAGAGTCTGTCTGGTTAGTTACCTTCAAACAGAGAGTCTGTCTGGTTAGTTACCTTCAAACAGAGAGTCTGTCTGGTTAGTTATCTTCAAACAGAGAGTCTGTCTGGTTAGTTATCTTCAAACAGAGAGTCTGTCTGGTTAGTTACATTCAAACAGAGAGTGTCTGGTTAGTTACCTTCAAACAGAGAGTCTGTATGGTTAGTTACCTTCAAACAGAGTCTGTCTGGTTAGTTACCTTCAAACAGAGAGTCTGTCTGGTTAGTTACCTTCAAACAGAGAGTATGTCTGGTTAGTTACCTTCAAACAGAGAGTCTGTCTGGTTAGTTACCTTCAAACAGAGTCTGTCTGGTTAGTTACCTTCAAACAGAGAGTCTGTCTGGTTAGTTACCTTCAAACAGAGAGTCTGTCTGGTTAGTTACCTTCAAACAGAGAGTCTGTCTGGTTAGTTACCTTCAAACAGAGTCTGTCTGATTAGTTACCTTCAAACAGAGAGTCTGTCTGGTTAGTTACCTTCAACCAGAGTCTGTCTGATTAGTTACCTTCAACCAAAGAGTCTGTCTGGTTAGTTACCTTCAAACAGAGAGTCTGTCTGGTTAGTTACCTTCAAACAGAGTCTGTCTGATTAGTTACCTTCAAACAGAGAGTCTGTCTGGTTAGTTACCTTCAACCAGAGTCTGTCTGGTTAGTTACCTTCAAACAGAGAGTCTGTCTGGTTAGTTATCTTCAAACAGAGTCTGTCTGGTTAGTTACCTTCAAACAGAGAGTCTGTCTGGTTAGTTACCTTCAAACAGAGTCTGTCTGGTTAGTTACCTTCAAACAGAGAGTCTGTCTGGTTAGTTACATTCAAACAGAGAGTGTCTGGTTAGTTACCTTCAAACAGAGAGTCTGTATGGTTAGTTACCTTCAAACAGAGTCTGTCTGGTTAGTTACCTTCAAACAGAGTCTGTCTGGTTAGTTACCTTCAAACAGAGAGTCTGTCTGGTTAGTTATCTTCAAACAGAGTCTGTCTGGTTAGTTACCTTCAAACAGAGTCTGTCTGATTAGTTACCTTCAAACAGAGTCTGTCTGGTTAGTTACCTTCAAACAGAGAGTCTGTCTGGTTAGTTACATTCAAACAGAGAGTGTCTGGTTAGTTACCTTCAAACAGAGAGTCTGTATGGTTAGTTACCTTCAAACAGAGTCTGTCTGGTTAGTTACCTTCAAACAGAGAGTCTGTCTGGTTAGTTACCTTCAAACAGAGTCTGTCTGGTTAGTTACCTTCAAACAGAGAGTCTGTCTGGTTAGTTACCTTCAAACAGAGTCTGTCTGATTAGTTACCTTCAAACAGAGAGTCTGTCTGGTTAGTTACCTTCAACCAGAGTCTGTCTGATTAGTTACCTTCAACCAAAGAGTCTGTCTGGTTAGTTACCTTCAAACAGAGAGTCTGTCTGGTTAGTTACCTTCAAACAGAGTCTGTCTGATTAGTTACCTTCAAACAGAGAGTCTGTCTGGTTAGTTACCTTCAACCAGAGTCTGTCTGGTTAGTTACCTTCAAACAGAGAGTCTGTCTGGTTATTTATCTTCAAACAGAGTCTGTCTGGTTAGTTACCTTCAAACAGAGTCTGTCTGGTTAGTTACCTTCAAACAGAGAGTCTGTCTGGTTAGTTCCATTCAAACAGAGAGTGTCTGGTTAGTTACCTTCAAACAGAGAGTCTGTATGGTTAGTTACCTTCAAACAGAGTATGTCTGGTTAGTTACCTTCAAACAGAGAGTCTGTCTGGTTAGTTACCTTCAAACAGAGTCTGTCTGGTTAGTTACCTTCAAACAGAGTCTGTCTGATTAGTTACCTTCAAACAGAGTCTGTCTGGTTAGTTACCTTCAAACAGAGAGTCTGGCTGGTTAGTTACATTCAAACAGAGAGTGTCTGGTTAGTTACCTTCAAACAGAGAGTCTGTATGGTTAGTTACCTTCAAACAGAGTCTGTCTGGTTAGTTACCTTCAAACAGAGAGTCTGTCTGGTTAGTTACCTTCAAACAGAGTCTGTCTGGTTAGTTACCTTCACACAGAGAGTCTGTCTGGTTAGTTACCTTCAAACAGAGTCTGTCTGGTTAGTTACCTTCAAACAGAGAGTCTGTCTGGTTAGTTACCTTCAAACAGAGTCTGTCTGGTTAGTTACCTTCAAACAGAGTCTGTCTGATTACTTACCTTCAAACAGAGAGTCTGTCTGGTTAGTTACCTTCAATCAGAGAGTCTGTCTGGTTAGTTACCTTCAAACAGAGTCTGTCTGATTAGTTACCTTCAAACAGAGAGTCTGTCTGGTTAGTTACCTTCAAACAGAGAGTCTGTCTGGTTAGTTACCTTCAAACAGAGTCTGTCTGGTTAGTTACCTTCAAACAGAGAATATGTCTGGTTAGTTACCTTTAAACAGAGTCTGTCTGGTTAGTTACCTCCAAACAGAGAGTCTGTCTGGTTAGTTACCTTCAAACAGAGAGTCTGTCTGGTTAGTTACCTTCAAACAGAGAGTCTGTCTGGTTAGTTACCTTCAAACAGAGTCTGTCTGATTAGTTACCTTCAAACAGAGAGTCTGTCTGGTTAGTTACCTTCAAACAGAGAGTCTGTCTGGTTAGTTACCTTCAAACAGAGTCTGTCTGGTTAGTTACCTTCAAACAGAGAGTCTGTCTGGTTAGTTACCTTCAAACAGAGATTCTGTCTGGTTAGTTACCTTCAAACAGAGAGTCTGTCTGGTTAGTTACCTTCAAACAGAGAGTCTGTCTGGTTAGTTACCTTCAAACAGAGAGTCTGTCTGGTTAGTTACATTCAAACAGAGAGTGTCTGGTTAGTTACCTTCAAACAGAGAGTCTGTATGGTTAGTTACCTTCAAACAGAGTCTGTCTGATTAGTTACCTTCAAACAGAGAGTCTGTCTGGTTAGTTACCTTCAAACAGAGAGTCTGTCTGGGTAGTTACCTTCAAACAGAGTGTCTGTCTGGTTAGTTACCTTCAAACAGAGTCTGTCTGGTTAGTTACCTTCAAACAGAGAGTCTGTCTGGTTAGTTACCTTCGAACAGAGAATCTGTCTGGTTAGTTACCTTCAAACAGAGAGTCTGTCTGGTTAGTTACCTTCAAACAGAGTCTGTCTGATTAGTTACCTTCAAACAGAGAGTCTGTCTGGTTAGTTACCTTCAAACAGAGAGTCTGTCTGGTTAGTTACCTTCAAACAGAGTCTGTCTGGTTAGTTACCTTCAAACAGAGAGTCTGTCTGGTTAGTTACCTTCAAACAGAGAGTCTGTCTGGTTAGTTACCTTCAAACAGAGTCTGTCTGATTAGTTACCTTCAAACAGAGTCTGTCTGGTTAGTTACCTTCAAACAGAGTCTGTCTGATTAGTTACCTTCAAACAGAGTATGTCTGGTTAGTTACCTTCAAACAGAGAGTCTGTCTGGTTAGTTACCTTCAAACAGAGAGTCTGTCTGGTTAGTTACCTTCAAACAGAGTCTGTCTGGTTAGTTACCTTCAAACAGAGAGTCTGTCTGGTTAGTTACCTTCAAACAGAGAGTCTGTCTGGTTAGTTACCTTCAAACAGAGAGTCTGTCTGGTTAGTTACCTTCAAACAGAGAGTAGGGTCTGTCTGGGATGCGGCAGCCGTGGGTCCCGTATTCTAAACACCACTCTGCAAACTGGAGGAAAAAAGAATAGAGCGAAATATAGTACAAGAATAGTGGTAATAATAATACTATAGGGCTTGTACATCATGACGTCACATTGCAATGACCGCCTCCATTTCTGAAGCATAGGAGCATATAAATGTTAGTGATTGTGTTGGTAGTATTTTGGTCATTGTTTAGTAGTGGGGGGTCACGATTCTCCAAATTCACGATTCGATTTGACTTTTGATTTTAAGTTCACGATTTGGTTCTATTTTCATTTTAAACAAACGATTAAAAGAAATTTTTTTTTAAGCTTTGTTTGTGGGGCTGTCATCTAGTGGCTCTAGATGACAGCACCGACAGCTATGCCGACAATGCTGCACCGACAGCTATGCCATTGTTAGACTATCGAGTCTAGATTGGTAAAGATCAACAGATCATTAGTTTTATGCCCCGACAACTTCAAATTTTAAAAAGATAGGCTACATGGTATGTGTGATATAACCACTATATTTCTTAAGGAATGTACCACACTAAGGCCATCTGGTAAAATTTTAATAATTTATTTAAAATATAACCAAAGTATTTCAGCAAATTGGTGAAATAACTGTTTAACACAAAAACAAAACGAAGAGTCACCAGATGACAGCCCCACATAATTTTCGATTCCACTTTTGATTTCAATGATCGAAATCGAAAACTCATTACGATTGAAATCGTGACACCCCTATTGTTTAGTAATTATAATATTATTATATTATAATACAAAATATGATTTGTCATCATGGGGAGACGACATTGTTGTGTTTGAAACTGTAACAGCCTTTTCTCATGTGAGACGTGACAAAACAAGGTTTTCATTAGCCTATGTTACAGTATATTTACATTGATTTAGGATTTTACTGTACGAAAACTCTGTAGTCCTCTCAATATGGCGGAATATTGCCAACAACAAATCCCATGATGCATTATGATGTATGATGTATTATGACAAGCCCTATAATGTTAGAAGTGGTAATAATAAGTTCTAACTAGTATCGCCTAATAAGTGGTACTACTCATTGTGCTTGATTATAAGCAAAAGCAGCATTAATATCACCTGATTAATTGAAACCCCCTAAATACACAATACAAGAGACACAAACTAACAGACACATAAAGAGAGCTAAGAGACAAGAGAGAGAAACAAGAGATAAGAAGTGAGGACTGAGAGTCCCCAAATCCAGAATAAAGAATAAAGCTCTGAAATACAACACAATAGTAAACAGTTGAATTAGTTTACCCACCAAGCAATGCCTCTTCTTTTAGAGCATAAAAAACTTCAAAATACATAAAAGCCTGTCGGACAACATAACAAATACAGTTCTGTTTGTTTGCTTATCAAATATTGCTGTTATTGCATTAATATTATGTGTATGTAATGTATGTGTAATAGCGGGGAAGATATACAATTGAGTTGTAATTGTATTCATTGTAAACTCATTTCTTCAGCACGACTATGTTATGCATGGCAATACGTTGTAGCACACTGTACTACTTTTTTAGTTTAAGTTTATATATAATCTGTTTTGCTTCAGTTTTTTTAAATTATTAATTAATTCATAAAAGTTCATTCAATTCAATTCAATTCAATATACTTTAGTGTCCCATGGGGAAACTCTGATCCCTGATTAATCTGATTGTTGATTATTTGGCATGTTAAGAAATGCTCATGCCAGAAGATGCATCAAATTTCCATGGAGAGGAAGAGAGATACTCAGGGGTGCAAACTGTTGAGGACCCAAAAAGGTGATTTTATTTGCCTGAAAACTAAGATCAGCGTGCGGCACCCTTCAAATCAATCAGGTTATATTTTGCTATAGATGCTCTACCCAAGTGGCACACAAAAAACCTGTCAGTGATATTTAGACCCATTTATATGAAGCAGTTATATTAAAGATCTCAAAAATGTTTTTTGTTAGCAATGTTTTTTCTCATATTTGCTTCACTGACTCCTGTCTCTAATTAGAGCAGCATTGAGCCTCCTCCTCAAAACCCGTCATTTTGAAAACAACTAAAACAAACTAACTTAATCGTCTGTCAAGTCAAAGGTTACATTTATTTAAAGGTCCATATATAAATATGATATCCACTATTATTATTGTTATTTCTGAAGGAGTCATTTACAGTCTTGTACAGGTTATTTCAACCATGGTAATGTAGTAGGTCTACTGTAGTGCATGAGGGTGCCAGTACACTGATATACCACAACATTGGGAGTGGGATCCTCCATCCTTACTAAATGTAGTATTAATTTTATTATTTATTTGTATGTTGGCCTAATATTTAATCCTCCCCTCTCTATTTAATCCTCCCCCCCTCTATTTTTTTAAAATGGTCTAACTAATTATATTGGGAGGACTATTAGTATTATGGCATCCAATCCAAAGCTATACAAGGTTATTAAAAAGTTTCATTGAACACACAATCCACGTGAAACGGAGATTTAACCTAAAGGTGACAAGTTTGCACCCCTGGATACTCTTTCTCCCATGGAGTGGGTTAAACGGACGAGGGGTGTTTCTTGGTCACCTTGCAAGCACGGTAGAGGTACTTCTTATCCTGGGTGAGTCGGTAGAGAGACAGAAAGGCGTAGCCGTTTCCTGCCGTGCCGTGGCAGATACCGTAGCCCTTCCTCAGCAGGCCACGTTGCCAAATCACCTCACCGCAATCCACTGCATCCTTTAGGTACTTGTCCTCCTTAAAGACCTGAGAAGAAGAAAGTGAGACCACGGGGAAGGGGTTTGTCAAGAGGCCATCCCCAGCAGACCTGTAAACATCCTGGGGCAACACCCCCTTACCTGCTCCTTAAGGACCACTGTTCTCTGATACATCTTCTCAAGACCAACTAGAGATTAACATGTTTTATTGATGAACAACTCATTTAACAGACTGTATAGAGTGTATGGGATATAGTATCTGTGGAGGGTGTATGTGGAGTGTGTGTTGTTGATGGCTGGTTTACAGCCTCACCTGGCCTGAGTCAGACTGATTGGACTCTGGCTGGGTGGGGCTGCACACCTGTGGTGCATGAGCAATCATGGCACCCAGGATAAACCAGTCATCAACACACACACTCGAGGAGGAGCCACAGTCATGGCAGTTGTACCATCAGCTCGGCGAATACCACCAGCCTTAAACTCCAAATAAACATCTTGAACATCTACCCGTGTCCTGTGTCGGAGGGCCCCAAGAGAAGCCACTTAGGTGGCGTGTGGTGAGGGCAAACCCTGCCACACTGGCGCCCAATGTGGGGCCCCTCCGACCAGGCTGCCCAAAGCTACACTGGAGCCACCAGCCGCGGCAGAGGACAGCCACCTCAGCACCAGCTCCCCCCTGAATGGCAGCAACGGCCAGCGGAGGAGCGGGGAGGCAGCGCAGCTACTGCCACCGGCAACCGTCTGCAGCTAGCCTCCCCCGGATCCAGCCTGGAGCAGCCCAGGCCAGCCGCCCCTCTGCCAGGGGACCAGGAGCCCAAGGCCCCATGCTCCAGGAGGAGATGGGGGGGGGGGGATCATACCTCGTCGCCCTGGTGGAGGGGGGGACCTACATACTGTTCCAGGCCCCCCGAGGAGCTACCTCCGAGCCCAGCTGTCGGGCCTCCCTCCGAGCCCATCCAGCCAGCCCCTGCAACCAGCTAGCCCAGAGACACCTCCGCCAGATGAAGCAGCAGCCCCAGGCCTCCGGTCTCCGGGACGGAGGGGGAGGGTGGGGTTGGCGTGTGACACTGGGGAGGTGTGGAGGTAGTGGGGTTTGGGGGGGTTGTGTTTATTTTTTTGTTTAGGTATGGCAACCCTGAAAAGAGTCCAGTTTTTTTGTAGGTATGGTAACCCTGTTGAGAGTCCAGTATGTGTTTTTTTTTTCTGTTTGCTTGGATGGGGGATGGGGGGGGGGAGGCTGGGGATTCTCCCTGGCCTCAATTTGGTGTTGGGGATATGTGGAGGGTGTATGTGGAGTGTGTGTTGTTGATGGCTGGTTTACAGCCTCACCTGGCCTGAGTCAGACTGATTGGACTCTGGCTGGGTGGGGCTGCACACCTGTGGTGCATGGGCAATCATGGCACCCAGGATAAACCAGCCATCAACACACACTCGAGGAGGAGCCACAGTCATGGCAGTTGTACCATCAGCTCGGCGAATACCACCAGCCTTAAACTCCAAATAAACATCTTGAACATCTACCCGTGTCCTGTGTCGGAGGGCCCCAAGAGAAGCCACTTAGGTGGCGTGTGTTGAGGGCAAACCCTGCCACAGTATCCTAAGCCATATTTCCATTTACCTGTAGTCATTTAGCAGGCGCTTTTATCCAAAGCGACATTCAAAATAGGCTGTGTGAGGACTATCAAAGCATACAATCAAAAGTAGCTACAAAAGAAGTTGCTGTGCAACCTAGTAAAACAAAAAGTGTAGTCAAAGGAGTAAGGAAAAAAACAAGGTTGGTCATTTGCACCTTTACTACTCTGACCATTTCACCAACTTGCATTGTGGGTGCTTAGCGGCGCACTACAGGGAACACTTCATTAGGTCTAAGAATGGACTGAACCAAAATAGCAACGCAATAGCTTCCAAGTGGCTCGCTAACGGCCCAAGGAATAAAGAAATTGTCCAGGAAAGCGGATCCCCTGTGGGGAACAGAAATGCTGGCGACGCGCATGTGTGTGTATATGTATGAGTATGTGTGTGTGTAATGAATAGTATTGAGAAACTTGTTTAGTCCACCAGGAATACAGAGAGAATGGGGTGAAGCTAATATCCACTAAAAAGTGCTGCCACATACATTTTACAATCTGCTCAACAGTGTGTGTGTGTGTGCGAGTGACACACAGTGACACACACACACTGTGTGTCACTCAGAAAACGAATTAGCAGATTGGAAAATTGAGTGAGTATGTATATTCATGTATGTACTCGCACACAGTGCAATCTAGGTAGAAGTTGGATCCTTGTTTCTATTTATTTTGCAGTCTGTCCATTACAGGCCAACTGTTGAATGCACCGACCAAGTGACAAATATGTTTCTGGATTAAGAACAGAACAGATGATGGAATCATCAAGGCAGAAACCCCAGCAGGTAAATACGAGCACTGTCTTTACACCGAGGAGCAGGCAATCAGAGGGCTGAGTCCCATTCATTCTTTCGGTAGATATTTAAATCTTAATTCAGGATTCGAATGCTTTGTTTATTTTTTATGAAAAAGACACCTGCCATCCAGTGTAAGAATCTCTGTTGGTAAGACAGACAGAGACAGACTTTAAACTAACTGGTTGTAATAATATAATAATACTAATATGTATTAAATGTCTAGGGTTCTCCCCAGGATTTAGTTTTCCATGGCGGCGCTCCCACTAGTCAGTTGTGACCATAGAAATAAAAGGTTGTGACAAGCTGGGGGGGTTAATGGCTTTAGATGGGTTTTAATAATGAACATAGGTTATTTAGCAGCTATTTTAATGTTTAAACAAGGCCAAAAGACACCAAAAAGCTCTACATACTAATAATAAAGGGTTGGTAATTTGACAAAAATGAATAGAACAGGTAGCGATGTTTTTTCATTTTATTGCGATCCGTCACCCACGATAGCGCCTGTGTGATTTCTCTCTGCGTGAATAGCACTAATCCTGCCGTGCAATAATTACAATATGCATATTTTCATAATGCGATTTAACATAAATCCAAAAAAGTGGTATGTGCAAAATATTGTGTCCACTGAATATTAACATACTTATGTGTGGTATTTATTTTACGCATGTATTTGTTTGCATTTAACATTAAAGTTGCCATTGATAACATTCAGCCACTAGATGTCTCACTCCCCCTCCCCCCTCCAATTACATTCAAACACCCGCCCCCTCAAGTGGTTGCCAGTTGGTTGCATACTGTTGCATACCGTTGCATGTCTACAAAAAAATGTTATCAATAGGACCTTTAACATTGCTACTACTCATATAATATATATATATATATTTTTTTTTTTATTGTTTCCTTTTTTTACTGTTATATAAATGTATCACCTCTTTCTGCTGTGGTACCCACATTTCCTGTCTGGGATTAATACATTGTTATCTTATCTTAGAGCTGGCAAAAACAATTATAACGATTATTACATATTAAACAATTCAGTATAGTAGTATAATAAACACAATACAATTTTACAATGGTTAAATATACTAAATATAACAATGAAAGAAGGAGTAAATATAATCTATATTTGTATACCTACCTGTGGTATAAATACTATAAACACATGATGAATATCCTCATCTCTCACCTTATAAGCCATGAGGAGCATTGGCACCACGCCCGGCGCTCCATGGCACCAATGGATCAGGCGGTCACTCTCGTTGCTTAGCGACGACGGGTAGTTGCCCGAGCGGAACCGCTTGTGGCGGACGTAGTCGACGCTCGGCCTCACCACATCTGACAGGAGGTCTGCGTCCACTCTGGCTCCTGGCTGTGTGTGTGTAAGTGTGTGTGTGTGTTATGTGGGGGGAGAGAGTGAGGTTATTCAAAACACAACTGTGATAAAAAAAATAAAAAGTGTCAAATGAGCAAATGTGCCATGTTGCTAGTACAATGCCATGGTTAATGAAAGGGATTGTTTAAAAAGATATATGAATTATGTCAACATGTGTGACCCACTTGTAGGTAGTGGAAAGGTTTGACATCCCTGCATCTGGAATTTCTGTGTGCACCTTGAGTATGTAACAGGTCAACCTAAATGCTCAGGGGTGACTGGAAAACTTCCAGAGTCTGTCCCTAGCTCAACTAAAAACCCTTTGCACTGTTTTTGTGATAGTGTCAAGTTAAATATCTCTGCTATTATAAGATGTGTGACTAGAAATGTGCTGGGTTGCAAGTGTCAATAAATGCAGGGACGTTAAAGCCACGTTGGGCATACTTGTGAGTCCAGGAATCCTGTTTCCTTGGAAACAAATTAAAGACCAAGGGCCGTATTCACAAAGCATTTTATCTTACCGCTAGGAGTGCTCCTAACTCGCGCTAAAACATTTTACGTAGGAGTTTTTTCTTAAAAGTTATTCACAAAGCCGCTGAGACCTACTCATACTAAGGATAAATCACTAAGAGTGAACTAAGAGTGACGCGCCGTTGCTATGGATTACGTCGATTCTCGTGCACGAGTTTAGAAGCGGTCAGTATGGTGATTGGTTGTTCAGAGCAGGCAGTCTCTGTGAAACTCATCCGCAACATCCCACAAACGAGCCCACTAAATCACCGAAAAACAAGGAAATAGCCTCGGCTAGAAATTAATTCCTATCAAATAGTTATGGACAGTGCAGTTAGCAGAATACACGCATGATGACAAGTTTGTGCAGACCACGATAAGGACGTTGTAGCCTATATGCACGTTAAAGAGAGAGAGAAAAAGCAAACAATAAAAATACGTAAATTGCATTAAATCAAGGAGGCAATTAAAAGCACCCTGCAAACTATTAATGAATGAGCATATCTCCAGCACTTCAACACTTTAAACAACAGCCCATACCGGTTGTGGAGAATGGCGCATACAGTAATCACTGTATGCCCTCTCTGGCTGAGGCGTATTTCGCCGTGCAGGACATGAAATCGACGTTTCATCTGCCCAATTCATCTCTCCACAACATTTTGTGTATTTTTGTGTGCTCTAACATATATGGAGGAAAACAGTAAACAATAATAAATATCCATCCATCCATCCATCTTCTGCCGCTTATCCGGGGTCGGGTCGCGGGGGCAGCAGCCTAAGCAGGGAAGCCCAGACTTCCCTTTCCCCAGCTACTTCGTCCAGCTCTTCCTGGGGGAGCCCGAGGCGTTCCCAGGCCAGCCGAGAGACATAGTCTCTCCAGCGTGTGCTGGGTCTTCCCCGGGGTCTCCTACCAGTGGGACGTGCCCTGAACACCTCACCAGGGAGGCGTCCGGGAGGCATCCTAACTAGATGCCCGAGCCACCTCATCTGGCTCCTCTCAACACGGAGGAGTAGCGGGTCTACTCCAAGCTCCTCCCGGATGACCAAGCTTCTCACCCTATCTCTAAGGGAGAGCCCAGCCACCCTGCGGAGGAAACTCATTTCGGCCGCTTGTACCCGTGATCTTGTTCTTTCGGTCATTACCCAAAGCTCATGACCATAGGTGAGGGCAGGAACATAGATCGACTGGTAAATCGAGAGCTTTGCCTTTCGGCTCAGCTCCCTCTTCACCACGACGGATCCGTGCAGACTCCGCATTACTGCAGACGCCGCACCGATCTGCCTGTCGATCTACCGCTCCATCCTCCCCTCACTCGTGAACAAGACCCCGAGGTACTTGAACTCCTCCACTTGGGGCAGGATCTCATCCCCGACCCGGAGAGTGCACTCCACCCTTTTCTGGTTGAGGACCATGGACTCGGATTTGGAGGTGCTGATTCTCATCCCGACCGCTTCACACTCGGCTGCGAACCAGTCCAGCGAGAGTTGGAGGTCACGGTCTGATGAAGCCAACAGGACCACATCATCCGCAAAAAGCAGAGACCCAATCCTGAGGTCACCAAACCGGACCCCCTCAACGCCCTGGCTGTGCCTAGAAATCCTGTCCATAAAAATTATGAACAGGATCGGTGACAAAGGGCAGCCCTGGCGGAGTCCAACCCTCACTGGAAACAAGTCCGACTTATTACCGGCAATGCGGACCAAGCTCTGACACCGGTCATACAGGGAACGGACAGCCCGTATCAGGGGGTCCGATACCCCGTACTCCCGGAGAACCCCCCACAGGACTCCCCGAGGGACACGGTCGAATGCCTTCTCCAAGTCCACAAAGCACATGTGGACTGGTTGGGCAAACTCCCATGCACCCTCAAGGATCCTGCAGAGGGTGTAGAGCTGGTCCACTGTTCCACGGCCTGGTCGAAAACCACATTGCTCCTCCTGAATCCGAGGTTCGACTATCCGACGGACACTCCTCTCCAGCACCCCTGAATAGACCTTACCAGGAAGGCTGAAGAGTGTGATCCCCCTATAGTTGGAACACACCCTCCGGTCCCACCACCATCCCAGTCTGCCAATCCAGAGGCACTGCCCCCGGTGTCCACGCGATGCTGCAGAGTCGTGTCAACCATGACAGCCCCACAACATCCAGGGCCTTAAGGAACTCCGGGCGGACCTCATCCACCCCCAGGGCCCTGCCACCGAGGAGCTTCCTGACCACCTCGGCAACCTCAGCCCCAGAGATAGGAGAGCCCACACCCGAGTCCCCAGGCCCTGCTTCCTTGCCGGAAGGCGTTTCGGTGGGATTGAGGAGGTCTTCGAAGTATTCCTTCCACGATCCACAATGTCCCGAGTCGAGGTCAGCAGGGCACCGTCTCCACCATACACAGTGTTGACGATGCACTGCTTCCCCCTCCTGAGATGCCGGATGGTGGTCCAGAACCTCTTCGAAGCCGTCCGGAAGTCGTTCTCCATGGCCTCACCGAACTCCTCCCATGTCCAGGTTTTTGCCTCAGTAACCGCCACAGCTGCGCTCCGCTTGGCCTGCCGGTACCTGCCTGCTGCCTCCGGAGTCCCACAGGCCAAAAAGGTCCTATAGGACTCCTTCTTCAGTTTGGCGGCATCCCTCACCGCCGGTGTCCACCAGCGGGTTCGGGAATTACCGCCACAGCAGGCACCGACCACCTTGCGGCCACAGCTCCGGTCGGCCGCCTTAACAATGGAGGCGCGGAACGTGGCCCACTCGGACTCAATGTCCCCCGCCTCCCCCGGTACATGGTCAAAGCTCTCCCGGAGGTGGGAGTTGAAGCTCTCTCTGACAGGAGAATCTGCCAGACGTTCCCAGCAGACCCTCACAATACGTTTGGGTCTGCCAGGTTTGACCGGCATCCTCCCCCACCATTGCAGCCAACTCACCACCAGGTGGTGATCAGTTGACAGCTCCGCCCCTCTCTTCGCCCGAGTGTCCAAGACATGCGGCCGCAAGTCCGACGACACGACTACAAAGTCGATCATCGAACAGCGGCCTAGGGTGTCCTGGTGCCAAGTGCACATATGGACACCCTTATGCTTGAACATGGTGTTCGTTATGGACAATCTGTGACGAGCACAGAAGTCCAATAACTGAACACCACTCGGGTTCAGATCGGGGGGCCGTTCCTCCCAATCACACCCCTCCAGGTCTCACTGTTGCTGCCAACGTGAGTGTTGAAGTCCCCCAGCAGAACGAGGGAATCCCCAGAGGGAGCACATTCCAGCACCCCCTCCAAGGAGTCCAAAAAGGGTGGATACTCTGAACTGCTGTTTGGACCATAGGCACAAACAGTCAGGATCCGTCCCCCCACCCGAAGGCGGAGGGAGGCTACCCTCTCGTCTACCGGGGTGAACTCCAACA
Organism: Merluccius polli; assembly: GCA_030340625.1. NCBI lineage: Eukaryota > Metazoa > Chordata > Actinopteri > Gadiformes > Merlucciidae > Merluccius > Merluccius polli. The sequence goes on along the minus strand of JAOPHQ010003700.1, from coordinate 474,423 downwards.
TACAGGCACCAAGCCGGGGGGCAATAAGTATTGCCACCCCTGCCCGGCGCCTCTCACCAGTGGCAACTCCAGAGTGGAGTTGCCACTGGTGCCACATAATAAATATGGATTCAACAAATAAAAGGCGACAAAGAGCTAATACGATGTTTTTTACGCATAGGACTAAGCGTAATCTACGTAATCACTTACATGTTATACTTTAACTGTGCTCCCGGTTGTGGATTGAGATAGGGTGTCAAGAGCCACGTCTTGCCTCAGACCGCTCTCCATTAAAATACACGAATCATGGGTAGAGCCAGGCCACTTTGCAACAACATCAAGAATGTAAAAAGTTGCATCAAAAACAATCTGCGTGTTGATGGAATGTACTTTCTTTCTATTGACGAACACGTCCTCATCTTTTGATGGCGCAATTATTTTTATGTGCGTCCCATCAATAGCACCGACCACACCGGGCATACCTGCAATTGCCATGAAGTTGGCTTTGATCCTGTGTAGTTGTTGATTGTCCAAAGGAAACCGGATAAACTGTTAGTGTTGGATGATATTAATGGTATTATTTCAGCCTTAACCAACTTTGAACTGAGCTCTGTCAGGCTCTCGTCCAGAAGGTGGAACCACTGGCGCTCTAGCCTGTATGTAAATATAGGATCATTGTGGAATCGTGTGTGTGTGTTTGTGTGTGTGTGTATATGTGTATTTACATGTACAGTATGTATGTACATGTATATATATGTGTAGCCTATGTATTTTTTATTCTATTTTTATTATTTTATTATTATTGTATTGTGTTGTGTTGGTGTTATGGACCTTTCACGAGATGTGTCCTTAATAAAGTTTGAATTGAATTGATATGTGGTCTACAGAGCGCGTTGATGGTTCGGTTTATGGCACGGCTGACTGATGGTTGCGATATTCCTAAATCGTCGGCATTGCAAAGTTGCATTTTCCCTGTTGCTAAATATCGTAGTGTTGCCAAACATTTTATTTCCGGACTAATCGGGTTATTCCTGTTAGTCGGGGATGTTATTGCATCCCGCACTAATTCCACAAGTTTTATACCCTCACGATTTAGCCTATATCTCTTGATCAATTCACAGTCTTCCATTGTCTCTGTAACCAACTGTACTGTTAAAGGTAATATAACACAATTCAGTGGTGCATCAATTCCAGGTTATAAGGAGACTGGCTTGTATTCTTTAAAGAACTCTGATAAAAGGAATAACACACAGACACAGTGAGGCACGTTTGACCTTTTATCTAACGATCAATCAGAATCAATCAAAGATTATTCACACAATAATAATAACAACACTGAACCTAAAACACTGAACTCAAAACAGGTCCACAAGAAAAATAACAAACTAAATAAAATGGGTACCCAGCAAGTCTTTGAGTGCACTCAATTCAATAAAAGGGGCGTTCTGTTCCTACCACTACCGCTACGGCCAAACGTTCTTGAGCAGGGGCCAGTCGATGACAGGCTGCTTTAGCGTGGATCCGGGCTCTCTCAGAACGGGGTGTACAAAAACCAGTCAGGACTCTTCCTCTCTCATGCAAGTAGTGAGTGGTCTTCTTTCCAGTGTTCACCTCCAATACGAAGTCCTCTTGTTCTAAGTATCGTCAAATCTTCCTCCGTATCTTCTATTTCTTCCGTGATATCCTTTTCTTCGTTTCTCTTCAAGTCTCTACGTTCACTCTTCAAGTCTATTTGTTCGCTTTTCAAGTCTATTTTCTCCTGTCTCATCTCTCGGTCTCTTTCTCCTACACGTCCAGCAGAGAACAACTTTTCCCACTTCCCCTGATTCTGTCGCGCTGCGATGACGCTACTGCCTGTCGCATGTTTTGCCCTTTTAAGGAGCGTCAACAAAACACGGTCTCCAGTGAACCGTTTCAGTTAGGGCCCGTCGGGAATATATACTGGGAAAGATATATATATTATAGATATACACCATACACGCTACATTACATATATTATTATAACATATTGACGCTACTGCCTGTCACATGTTTTGCCCTTTTAAGGAGCGTCAACAAAACACGGTCTCCAGTGAACCGTTTCAGTTAGGGCCCGTCGGGAATATATACTGGGAAATATATATATATATATATATTATATATATATATATATATATATATATATATATATATTATATATATATATATATATAATATATATATACATATCAGGGGTCGCGTTAACCGAATATTTTCCGTCATTGACTGTTTTTTTAAAACGGTGACGGAAACATCTGAGGGCCGTCCGTCATTTTGACAGATTGCATTTCACACCCTGACCACTTGGTGGCGATGAGCATATTAATTGGCTCTTGTAGAAGAAGAAAAGTAGAAAAGAAGAAAGAAACAACAAACCCACTTGAAACATTTGATTACGCGCAAGCGTTTAAAATTAACCCTCCCTCTCTTCGCGAGTAGACGCTTCGCTCTTTCGCTCTCCGCTCTTACTTTCTTACTTTTCTTTTTTTTCCCATTGTAATCTTATCCTTTTGCTACAAAATTTATGGAAAGCGGGTCCTGGATACTTCTAAATCACTGGGAGCTTAATTTATGAAAGTATCTGAAGGCTACCACTATTATTTCAACACTTTTTACTTTGTGAGTGTGGCCTATCAGCAGCATAAGCCTGCACTATACTGACTGGATTTGTGGAGCTCAGCTAAGCTAAGCTAATTAGCAACAAGATGCCTCCCTTTTCCACGGATGACTACTACAAACTTCTCCAGAAGATAGCAGTACTGGAGACAAAGATTCTGCGACTCGAAGTCAACATGGAGGTAAATGGTCAATATGGGAATGAAACCACTCTACCGATGACCCAAATCAGTGGAAAGGAGCAGGCTAACAGACAAATGCTTTGTGCAAAGCCAAGGCATAATTCATGTAAAGATAAATCGCCTCCCTCAGATATGGGAAGACGGTTAACAGGCAGAACCCAGCACCTGGAGACTCGTGATGATACTGAGTGGCCTGCACTGCCGTCACACAGGAGGGTCTCTTCAACCCCAGTACCAAGGAGAAAACAGCCGTGGAATGTGGCTAAAACAAAAAGTAAGAGCAAACCGACCAAAGACACAGGGATTCTACTGGAGAACAGATTTGCTCCACTTTTACAAGACCCTGACTCCCCAAAAGAAAGGTCATCTTCCAGCACCGGAGAAAGGTATGAGGCTAAATCATATACTAAAAGGCTGCAGAAAGAGCCACTGGGCCTCAAACGCTGATAGTGGGTGACGGAGCTGTGAATAAGACAAAACACTTTTTCAGCAAAAACACCAAAGTACTTTGTTTTACCAATGATATGGTGTCCGATATCTCAGAGAAAATTCTGGAAATCACTGCTGAGCATCCGACAGTGAAATCTCTCGTCATTCACACAGGAGCACTTGATGTTGTCAAGCAACAATCAGAGGTATTGAAACGGGATTTTAATGATCTGCTGAACAAAGTTCGATGTCTGAATACTGAGGTGTTTATCAGTGGACCTCTACCAACAGTTCGGCGAGGAGACGAGAGATTCAGCAGGCTGTTGATGCTAAACAGATGGCTCAAAGATACGTGTGCTGCTCAATCAGTGAACTTTATTGACAATTTCAATTTTTTTGGGAACGCAGACACCTCTTTGAGGCAGATGGATTTTGCCTTAACAAGTCAGGAGTACAGCTGTTAAGCTACAACATTTTTGATTTTTTGCGTCGGTCACCAGCAGCCCCTGCCAAGGACAAGAGGCGAGACAATCCAAAACAACAGATAAGACAGCCTTCTGGACAAAAACTACTACTGCCTGAGATAAGGAGTGACCAAGAAGGACAGGACACCGAGAGAGAGGTTTTAACGTCATCACCCTTACCCCAACACGAGGAGCTTCCCCCAGCCCCAACAACCCAACATGAGGAGTCTCCCCCAGCCCCAACAGCCCAACAAGTGGAGTCTCCCCCAGCCCCACCAGGAGACTCCCAACTTTCACCCACTGGGACCCCATCTATGGAGCCAGTATCCTGTCATAATTACAGGATACTGGCTGTAAACCCATCCAGCCTTTCATTCTCTCCACGCAGTCCGGATTCCCCATTCCCCCTTTTTCTGGATTTCCAACTCACACCACGTCCAAATCCACGTCACAGAGCCCCCCCACCTCCTCTGACTCAGATAATCTGTGAGTCAGACTGATATGTGCCGGGTCCAGGCTGCAATACTGATACCAATAATGTTCTCCCCCAGGAAAAGTCAGGGCCCTATGGAGTTCAGATAGCCTTCTCAATCCCTGTGATGACAGGTAACAGAAGAAAGGTTAAACTGGTGAGAAATAAAAAGGGTAAATCTGCCAATTTATTAAGTATAGCATGTCAACCTCGAAATATACCAGTGTCTCCTCCTATCTCCACAAGATTAGCTCTACTCAATATCAGATCACTAGTCAACAAATCACTGTTAGTTAATGACGTCATTATGACCTATGATCTAGATTTTTTACTTCTTAGTGAAACATGGCTGACTGAAGGTAGCTGTTGTGCTATTCTCAATGAGGCAGCACCAACAAATTTCAGTTTTATGAACAAGTGTCGAACTGGTAAGAAAGGCGGGGGAGTTGCTGCCATCTTTAAATCTGTATTTCAGTGCAAGGAAATTACGTTAGGTGATTTGAGCTCTTTTGAATATCTCTGTTTTTTACTAAAAGGTGTTCCAAATATCCTTTTTTTAATCATTTATAGACCTCCAAGATACTCAGGAAAATTCATTGATGAGTTTGCTGAACTGCTGTCAGTTATCTGCATTGATTACAACTTTTTTATCATAACAGGGGATTTTAACATTCACGTAGACAATAACATGGACAGTAATGCCAAAGAACTCTCTGCTCTACTTGACACTTTTGGCCTCTTGCAACATGTGAAAGGGCCCACACACACTCGAGGCCACACTCTGGATCTGGTTATCTCTAAAGGTGTTAACATTTCTTCTGTTGATGTTAAGGACTTGGCTCTTTCTGATCATTTCTGTGTGTTCTTTGACTTACAGATCATTCCAAATGTTCAGTTAACCTCTGTGTCTATTAAGAGAAGGTAAATAAATGAGAATACCAGTGCAAAGTTTATGGAGGCTATAGCTATGTCACCAACTGTGAGTGCAGAGTCCGTTGATGAACTCCTAGATAAATTTAACTGGAAAATCTCAAATGTCATGGATGCTGTTGCACCTATTAAAACTAAGACAACCTTGATCAGAAAGAAAACACCATGGAGGAACACTATGATGGTAAAGGCTTTAAAAACGCAGGAAAGCAGAGTGTAAGTGGAGAAAAACTAAACTCCAAATTCACCATGACCTCTACAAAATAAGTCTTTGTAATTTTAACTCTGAGTTACTCAAGGCTAGGCAGCGACAGTTTTCTGAAATTATTAAGAACATCAACAACACTCGCACTCTATTTGCTATGGTTGATAAGCTGACAAACCCCCCTAAACAGATAGTTCCAGAACTCCTTTCCACAGCAAAATGCAATGAATTTGCTTGCTTTTTCAGTGAGAAAATCCAGTCCATAAGGTTAAATATTAACACAAATCAACAAAACAATAAAATAACGCAATCCCTAAGACCTCCCAGGAATAACTCAACTGCGATGTCAGAATTTAATACAGTTGACCAAAAAGCCATAGAGAAAACAGTTCAGCATCTAAAACCATCAACATGCTGTCTTGACACAATGGCATCAGACTTTTTTAAAAGTATTGTGAACTCTGTCCAAATAGATTTGCGACAAATACTAAATAGCTCACTTCAATCGGGCATGGTTCCTAAATCCCTAAAAGTAGCTGCCATTAAGCCACTCTTAAAAAAGAGATCGCTGGATGCTTCCATGTTAACCAACTACAGACCTATCTCAAATCTTCCTTTTATAGCCAAGATCGTTGAGAAAGTGGTTTTTAATCAACTCAGCAATTTCTTGACTTCCAGTGGCCTCTTTGACAAATTTCAATCAGGCTTCCGACCTCACCACAGTACAGAAACAGCTCTTATTAGAGTGTTAAATGATATTAGGTTAAACACTGACTCAGGCAAGGTGTCAGTTCTGGTCCTGTTGGATCTCAGTGCTGCATTTGACACTGTGGATCACAGTATATTGTTGAACAGGTTGGAAACTTGGGCAGGACTCAGCGGAACGGTCCTAGAATGGTTCAGGTCCTACTTGGAAGAGCGGAGTTATTTTGTGACCATTGGAAGTTATGAATCCAATCGAATGGCTATGACATGTGGAGTTCCTCAGGGGTCAGTTCTTGGACCCCTTCTGTTCAGTCTATATATGCTGCCTTTGGGTCAAGTTCTGCAGAACTCTAATGTAGACTATCACAGTTATGCAGATGACACGCAGATATACATAGCACTGTCCTCAGATGACTACAGTCCAATACAGTCATTGTGTCACTGTTTAGAGCAAGTAACACATTGGATGAACCAACATTTCCTTCAATTAAATCATGACAAAAATGAGGTAATTGTTTTTGGCAATAAAGAGAAGAGGTTTGCCGTCAGTAAACATCTCGAGTCACTCTCTCTAAAAACTAGGGACCAAGTCAGAAACCTTGGCGTGCTGATAGACTCAGATTTTACCTTCAGCAGTCATATCAAATCCATCACCAAAACAGCCTTCTATCAGCTTAAGAACATATCCAGAGTGAAGGGTTTTATGTCTCAAACAGACCAGGAGAAGTTGATTCATGCCTTCATCTCCAGTAGACTCCACTACTGTAACGGTCTTCTGACTGGACTCCCACAAAAAAGCATTAAACAGCTGCAGCTCATTCAGAATGCTGCAGCTCGAGTTTTAACCAGAACAAAGAGATCAGAGCACATTACTCCAGTTCTAAAGTCTTTACACTGGCTCCCAGTCAGCTATAGAATAGACTTTAAAGTTCTGCTACTGGTCTACAAATCACTGAATGGTTTCGGTCCAGAATAAATGAGTGACATCTTAGTAGAATACAAACCCAGTAGGGCTCTGAGATCTACTGACTCAGGTCAGATAGTGAAGCCCAGAGTTCAAACTAAACATGGTGAAGCAGCTTTTAGCTGTTATGCTGCACAAAACTGGAACAAACTACCAGCTGAACTGAAATCAGCCCCAACTGTGAACATTTTTAAATACAGGTTAAAAACACTTCTCTTCTCCTGTGCTTATGATTGAGCTTGTTCAAAGCACTTTAAATTGTAAATTTGAATTGCACTATGTCCTTTTAAATCATGATTTTATATAGTATTTTATTTCTTTCTATTCTTCTGTAGTTGTTTTTATTTATTTATTTTATTTTATTTTTTGAAATTTTATTTCAATTCTTGTTTTATGTAAAGCGCATTGAGTTGCCATTGTGTATGAAATGCGCTATATAAATAAAGCTGCCTTGCCTTGCCTTGCAAGCGGGCATGCGAGGAACCTAGAAGCTAGGGTTGGGCGATGGCCCTTAAATTGGCAGTTAATAATCGTATTTACCGTATAACTGCACATAACTTTATTTAAAAGCAATCAAATGGTGTGGATGTGCGGCTCCTCCGGCGGAGTGGTTCATGTTAATAGCAGAGTCCGGGAGGGTTCACCTTCACGGCGTAGTTACGAGGGATGTGCGACTATCGTTTTAAAAAATACTAAAGTGTTTTTTAAAGTTAGAAAGATATTAGATATTCAACCGATATTCACGCTCCGAATTACAGCAATCACACATGGGGAACTAAAGCCGCGATCACCACGATGAGTCCTGTATGTCTAGCGGCGTCTACCTGCCCAGGTGTATTGGTCAGTATTGGTCAGCGATTATTTAAATCAGGGCTTGTTGCGACCACGGATGTATTCGGCTTGCGATGCTCATGCCTTCTTATTTTTATGTTTTACTTTTTGCTCGACTAATGAAAACGTATTCGACTAAGCCTCCGTCGATCGACTAAGGGGGCAGCCCTAGTTAACTTACAGCACTTTATATGGACCATCAGTTATATTTTTCATTTTTCATTTATTTACAGAGCAATCCCTGCAAAGTTTTTAGGTAATAACTATAGAAGAGACTATAGGATTAGTGTGTGTCGGACGAGGGGGGCGTGGCATCACGATGGTGGCTCTCCCTCGTGATGTCAGTCAGCCGTCACGATGGACGAGGACATCGTCCATCGGCACAACCCTACTAGAAGCCCCACTATACGCGAATTATCCGCGACATCACGCCACTTTGAAAACTCGTTCGCTTGGGGGCGTGTTGACTAGTGGATCAACTAGCTCCCGTGTGTTGACTAGTGGATCAACTAGCTCCCGCCCGCATTGTGGTGATGAATCACCGTCAAGCCCCACTATACGCGAATCGCCTGGCGGCCGATATTCTTACATATTCTTCTGCTTGATGTGTGTATCCACGGTGTGGATTATTTGTTCAGCTTGTTTGGACTGAATATTAATTAAAAATGAATTAAAATTAAATGCTATTGAACATGTCATTATTATCATTTAAAAAATTAAAGTGACCGGTAAAAATAGATTATGACGGGATTTTTATGACCCTGTCAGTCAAAATGACGGACAACGAAAAAGTCTAGCGCAACCTCTGATACATATATACATATATTACCGGATACCGTGAAATAGCATGGGCTACATCTCCAAAACATTTCGTCTCGCAGCAATTTTCCGATTCTTTGTGAATAGGTCTTGAGTTAGGAGTCCTCTCAAGGACTTTTAAGCTCTCCTAAACCTAGGTGCTACTTTTAGGCCTAAAATACTTTGTGAATTGCTCTTAGTGAAAACAATTAGGAGTCCTAAATTTAAGACTGACACGCCCATTATTTTTAGGAGTTTCTCCTAAATTCGCCAGTTAAGAGCTACTTTTAGCCCTAAGATCCTTTGTGAATAAGGCCCCAAATCATTATTTCTGGCTTCTTCTTTAGAAAGGCAAGGAGTACATATTGGTTACATATGAAAGTGAATAAACAATGTATGTTAACTAGTGATATGAAGGAAATATAGTCGATGAGTGGTGGTGAAATTTGTATTTTCAAATTTCTGATAACCATTTTTAATGACTGAATCGCTTTTTTTTTACACTGTTTATTGTTTTTACATTAAATGCATACAAGAAGTTCACTACATCAACAGTAGTATGCAACCTTCCCTAAAACCATCCCAGTATAGCAATGATGCTGTTGAAATAAAAGTCAGAATGAATGACATGTAATGTGCATTGTTTTTGGAAATATGCCTCATGATATACAGTCTCTAGAAGTGTATGATTCTACTTTTTCCCACAATAAATCCTAATATCGAATCACAAGTAAATTCGCAATACTTAAAAATCACAATACATGTCGAATCGGCACCCAAGTATCGTGATAGTATCGAATCCGGAGGTAAGAATATCGTCCCAGCCCTAACATACACATACAGATAAAATTAATAAAATCAAGTGGTATGGTGGATAAAAGAAGACAAGAAAAAATGAAAAGTCAGAGCAGAGCAATAGAAGGTGTGGTTTCAGACTCACCTGCATGAGCATGTAGTAGATGCCTGCCAGGCCATGGGCAGCGCCGACATATTGTTTCCTGTGCCACTCATACAGCAGGGGGCAGCGCTCCATCTTCTTCTGCTCTGCTGACAGGTTCTTCCCCGACTCCACGATGGTCGACACCACCTGGTGGTTGGGCAGCGCAATGAAGGTCACCAAACATGTTTACTGTAATATTGTAGACAGTGAGTGAGTGAATATATGACCTTTAGTTGACCTACTTCACAATATAATGTAGTACAGAAGTCCCTGTAAAGCAAATTCAGAGATTTGTTTCGAAACACATTATACACATTAGAAAGTAATTGCTGAAAACATGTGAAAAGCTATCACCTAAAGAAGTGCAGGGATGTGACTTCATGCACTGTGCACACTGACTTTTTACAAGAAATGCCACCACAGGAACTATGCATAGTTGTAGACTTGGACCTGGATCAGTTGCCCCCAAACCAGGAAAGAACCGTGTTCAGTCCATGTGTACATACACAGGGCCTGCACCTTCACATGTGAGTAAACAACTGTGGGGAGTAGTCAGTGCCATGACTCCTGACCCAATCAGAGATATAATACAAAATGACCATGTCATTATTGATGTTGGGCAGCACTTGTTAAACAAAGGTGGGAAATCAGCCAAGAATCAACAGTATGTATGAGAGAAGATGCGAGAAATGGGAAGGCTGATTCACAATGCCAGGAGAGTCACCACCTTATAAATCATAAATCCAAAAAAGTACATGGAGACAGTCAAAGCTGTCAAGTGTACATGTGGGTATGACAGTGAAACAAACAAGTTCATGATCCCATCACTAGCAAATAAACTTGGGAATGTTCTGTTTAAAGTAAGCAAACTCAAAGCTCAGGGTTTAATTTCAAACCATAAAGAGCTTGTGAGGAATGCCAGTGAGTTTCAAGACATCCATGGGGAAAAGTGGAATGAGATGATCTCGGCTACAGCGTCGAGGAACATCATGGAAGCAAAGTGGAATATGCCCACTATCATGCCCTTTACCGAAGACATCTAAAAATGCATCTGTATCTCAGTCAAGTGCAAGATGAGTGCTCCAATTCACTCTGAAAGTCCCTCTACAAAAGCCTGGATGGAGTTGACAAAGGTGTGTATGACCCAGATCATTCTCTTTAACTGGCACAGGGAAGGAGAGGTGGCGAGCATGCCCTTATCTGCATTTACATCAAGAGACTCTTCTGATCCGCATGAGGATGTGGACTGGGCGCTCTCTGAAATGGAAAAAAAACTCTGCAGACACTTCTCAAGGATTGTCATCAGGGGAAAATGTGGTCACCTAGTTCCAATTCTTCTGACTCCAAAAATGCTGTGTGCGTTAGAACTGCTTGTTAAGCAGAGAGAGGCGTGGGGTTCTAAAAGACAATGGTTATATCAATGGTGCATCCGTGGCTTTGCAAAGGTGTGTGGTGCAAAGTGTCCCAAGTCAATGACATCTACCAGACTACGAAAGCACGCCGCAAACCTTTCAACAGTGCTGAACATGACAGACACAGAGATGGACCAGCTGGCCGACTTTCTTGGCCATGATATAAGAATCCATCGTGAGTTCTAGCGACTCCCTGAGAAGAATAGCAATGGTCCAGAGTCTGATCACCACAGGTAGGAGTTAATGTGCTGGTGATATTTAGGCAAAACTTCAAACAACCTCATATTAGCTGTGTTGAATCACCAACAACAATAGAAGCTGCCTCAGAGTGAGCATTCTCTAGTCCAATAATTACTCCATATAGGTCCTCTAGCATGCGTTTTATCCGCCTGTGGTGGTATGTAGACTGCTGTGATTATAGCGTAGCTGAATTGCCGAGGAAGGTAGAAGGGACGTACCTTAACAGTTTAGCTCCAGGTCTGGTGAGCAATGTGTTGTAAGTACTGCTACATCCAAACCCCAGCAAGAGTTAACCGTAATGCAGACCCCTCCTTCTCTATGTTTACCTGACTCCGTAGTTCTGTCCTGCCAGTAGATGGAAAAACCAGCCGGAGTAACGGCTGACTCCGGCACCGTAGGGTCTAGCCAGGTCTCAGTGAACGCCAGCACACAGCAGTTCACAATGTACCACTGGAAGTTAATCCATCTGTGTAGCTCGTCCATTTTATTGTTCAGGGATTGAACACTTGCAAGTAAAATGCTTGGTAACGGCGAATTGCAGTATCTCGTTTGAGATCTGCACAGAATACCGGCGTGTTTGCCTATCTTCTTTCTCCTCCGCCGGCGTAGTAGTAAACACAGCAGCGGCGGAACAAAGGGATCACAGCCTGTACTCCAGTAAGACGAGAAAAAGTCTGTGTCCAGTGACGCACTTCCAAAAGTGCTTGTCGATCATACTGTATGAGCGACAGTGCAGTATGTGCCAAAATAAAAACAATACAAACAAGAATAAACAAAACACTACGTATTGAACGCGGAGCCAATTCAGAGTCATGAAAGACTCACTGTTCGCAAACCATAGAGGTGTAACATTATTTCTATTAATCTAACAAAACTATATTGACATGGAGGCTGGCCTGCTTATAACCAAAGCAACCACATAGCTATAACATTGCTGGGTTATTTGGTGATAACCAAAAAGTTGTAAATAAAGTTATTGCAGAAGACACTGCAGCTGTCACGTAGCTTCTCACGCCCATTCTCTGACGAGTGGGGTGACGTGAGTGTCACGCTTCTTCTCCAACGTCACTGGTCACAGCGTCAGTTCACGGTAAGGTAAGCAACGATTGATACGATTGGCTGCTTAGTTAGCAAAGTACTGTCAGCTATTACCCCATATTAACATGGGCACCGAAAAAAAGAGGTAATGCCACACACACCATATTTCACGCAGGCAGTGTGTCCCAGGCAACCGTTAGTTGACTTTTGAGCTGTAATTCAGCAGTAAATAAGCAGCCGTGTCTGACTGTAGATGGTGGAGCTGAATGGATTTGTGGAGTTTGTTGGTTGCAGCGGTGGGGTTTAGCAGCTAGCTCGGCTTGTACGTAACGTGTATACGTTTGAGCATCAACGGGCCCCCCACCACCAAATTCCCCTATGGAAGAGCCCTGGAGCTCCTCTACCAAAGGCACAGAAAAATAAAATGCTCACAGGCAGGATGTAGACTATGTCACTGAGCTTGAGAAAATGTTTGTAACTCACAGAAGCCACTGTTACACACTTAATTTTAAATAAATGTTGCAAGTAATTTTCTGTTTTGGCATTTCATTTTTTGATATCATGTCTACAGATTGTCAAAAGCTAAATTAAGTAAATTAAGACACAAAAGGCAAACATGGATAATCCTATCTATAATGATTCTAAGGTAATTGTATTAATTTTAAATTATTCTGAGGCCTGTGAATACGGGCTGTTGTCGCATGGTCGTGGCCATACAACGCACAACAAACAAATTCTAGGGGAAACACTGGATCCAGATAAACTCTCACGCAGCTCTCTTGTGCCATTGAATCCTCCTGATATGGCTGATTTCTGTTTTGAGCAGTGTATTTGTGCCCATAAATTGTGTGCATTGTTGTTTGTCTTTTTTTCTTTGTGATTTTTAGCTACCTGCTCTGGTCTGTACAGCACTTTAGTCAATGTTGGTTGTTTTTAAATGTGCTCTATAAATACATTTGACTTGACTTAATCATGTTGTGTGCATGCTAAAGGTCTAGATTCTCCACTTTGGTTATGCATCAGCACATCAGACTTTTTTTTTTTTTTTTTTCATTGTTTTTATTGCAGTTTTTGTTTTCATTCAACAAACAGTGTGTGGGGGGGCGTGGATAAAGGATGCGGCGACCCGGTGGCTGCAACCCGGGGGGTCCGCCGGCGAGGGGAGAATGCTGGAGAAGATCGTCTTGGAGCAGTTTGTGGAGGGGCTCCCAGCTGCCACATCAGACTGGGTGATCTGTCACCGGCTGGCGGACCTAGCTGGGGCCATCACCCTGGCTGAGGACCACCTGGCCGTCCTCTCCCGGGGCCGGGCACATGAGGGCCGGCCGGCCTCTCCAGGGGGTCCCACGCCGGCACCCCGCCGAGGACCCGCGTCGGGTCCCCCGCAAAACACACCCGCTTGACCATTTCCCAGACCCCGCACTACATTTGTTAATAATAGGCCCTCCCCCCCCCCCCCCGCACTAATCCTCCTTCTCTTTCTTTCCCTCCCCAGGGTCCAGCTGCTACGGGCGCGGCTCTCGACCCACAGAGGGCTCCTCAGGCGGCAGGGCAGGAGTGCTGGAGGTGTGGACAGCTCGGTCACTTCCGAGGGGAGTGCCCCCTCATGGAGGTGGGCCAAGTGATCCGGGTTGTCGGCCCTCCCGCACCCTCCCCCGGTCCAGGGGGGACGTACAGCGTTCCGGTAAGGATTCAGGGGGGTACACATCAGGCGATGGTGGACTCAGGCTGCATGCAGTCTATCGTTCATCAGAACTTGATTCGGCCCGGGGCTTTGATAGAGGCGGGAGGTGTGGATATTAGGTGTGTGCATGGGGATATTCACACATACCCCGTAGTACTGGTGGAAATTCAGTTTAAGGGAAAAAAGCATAGTGTAAAGGCAGCGGTTAGCTCCCGCCTGACGCACCCCCTGATTCTGGGTACTGATTGGCCAGGGTTTGATAGGTTAGTGGGACAGTGTGCGGGGGTGCGTTCACGGCCGACAGGGACAGGGGATACGTGCGCTGTGCTCAGCGGTGACGCGAGGTCGTCCGACACTGCAGACGGGGAGGGGGAGCCGGCGGGGCCTTCACAGGAGGCTCCGCAGGTTCCCGTGTTCGACTCCATGGAGGATTTTCCACCTGAGCAGTCTCGTGACGATACTCTACGCTTTGCCTTTGACCAAGTGGTACGAATTGATGGTCACATGGTGCGCCCTGACGCAGCGTTAATGTATCCACATTTTTCATTGCGTAGGGACAGACTATACAGAGTGAGTCGTGACACTCAGACAGAGGAAATAACGACACAGTTGGTGGTACCGAAGAGCCGCCGGGAAATAGTTTTCCAGGCGGCTCATTATAACCCAATGGCTGGACATATGGGGTGTGAGAAGACACTGAACCGGGTAATGGCCCGATTCTATTGGCCAGGCATTTGGGCAGACGTGCGCCGCTGGTGCGCGTCTTGTCCCGAATGCCAACTGGTTAACCAGCCGGCCATCCCGAGAGCGCCGCTGCGGCCATTACCTCTAATGGAGGTGCCGTTCGAGCGCATCGGGATGGACCTCATCGGGCCATTTTACCGGAGCGCACGCGGATATTGCTTTGTGTTAGTTCTCGTGGATTACGCAACGCGATATCCGGAGGCAGTGCCGCTGCACACCATCTCTGCAAAGAGTGTGGCGCAGGCACTGTTTCAAGTTATCTCCCGAGTCGGGATCCCGAAAGAGATCCTGACTGACCAAGGCACACAATTTATGTCACGGACACTGGGAGAACTATAAGGATTATTGGGCATCAAGTCAATTCGAACCAGTGTATACCACCCCCAAATGGACGGCCTCGTGGAGCGCCTGAATAAGACTTTGAAGTCCATGATCCGTAAGTTTGTGCACGAGGATAGTCGTAATTGGGATAGGTGGCTAGACCCTCTGTTGTTTGCAGTGCGCGAGGTACCCCAGGCCTCCACGGGATTTTCTCCCTTTGAACTACTGTTTGGCAGGACACCATGTGGGGTTTTGGACCTGGTTAAGGAAAGCTGGGAGGAGGGTCCGAGCCCGAGTAAGAACGAGGTGCAATACGTCCTGGACCTGAGAGCAAAACTCCACACACTAGGGCAGTTATCACGTGAGAACTTGCTACAGGCCCAGGAACGGCAGCAGCGGCTGTACAATAGAGGAGCTAGGCTAAGACAATTTTCACCGGGAGATAAAGTGCTTGTATTGCTCCCTTCGTCTAACTCTAAATTACTCGCCAAGTGGCAAGGACCCTTTGTGGTCACACGGCGAGTGGGGGACGTTGACTATGAGATTGTGCATTCGGACAGGGGAGGGGCGGCACAAATTTATCACCTCAACCTCCTTAAAGCGTGGAGAGAGGCGGAGCCTGTTGCTCTGGTGACGGCAATTACAGAAAGAGATGAGTTGGGGCCGGAGGTACCAAAATCGACCAATCCTGCCTCGCTCCTTTGTGGGGACCAGCTCTCACCGTCCCAGAGGGCAGACATAGACAGGTTGCAGCAACGTTATGCAGATGTCTTCTCCCCCCGGCCGGGAGGCACAACCCTTATTCAACACCGGGTTGAGACTCGCCCGGGCGTGACGGTGCGTTCACGGCCCTATCGGTTACCTGAGCACAAGAGAAAAGTGGTTCAGGCAGAATTAGAAGCCATGGTGGAGATGGGGGTAATAGAAGAGTCCAACAGTGCCTGGTGTAGCCCCATCGTTCTTGTGGGCAAGAAGGATGGGTCTATTCGGTTCTGTGTGGACTATCGCAAGGTGAATGAGGTTTCACGGTTTGATGCCTATCCTATGCCCCGGGTGGACGAACTCCTGGATCGCCTGGGCACGGCTCGTTTTTTTACGACACTGGATTTAACCAAAGGCTAGCTGGCAGATTCCCTTATCTCCAGAGTCTAAGGAGAAAACGGCCTTCTCCACTCCGTACGGTTTGTACCAATTTGTCACACTTCCGTTCAGATTGTTCGGGGCCCCAGCCACATTTCAACGCCTCATGGACAGAGTGCTGCGTCCACATGCTGCATATGCTGCCGCCTATCTGGATGACGTGATCATCCATAGTAACACCTGGGCGGAGCATGTGCGGCAGGTGGCTGCGGTGCTCGAGTCTCTGAGGCAGGCGGGGCTCACGGCCAATCCGAAGAAGTGTGCAGTTAGACGGAGGGAGGTACGGTATCTGGGGTACCACTTGGGCGGCGGGCAGGTGCGTCCGCAGGTAGATAAGACGGCAGCAATTGCAGCCTGCCCAAGGCCCAAGACAAAAAAAGAGGTGCAGCGGTTTTTGGGGCTGGCCGGCTATTACCGGCGATTTATTCCAGACTTCGCGGAGCTGACCAGCCCCTTGACCGACCTCACCCGAAAGGGTGCCTCAGATCCGGTCCAGTGGACGGAGCAGTGCCAGGAGTCGCTTGAGAGGGTAAAGCAGGCCCTCTGTGGGGAGCCCCTCCTCCACACACCTAACTTCTCTCTCCCTTTTGTTGTGCAGGCTGATGCGTCGGGCAGGGGGCTGGGGGCCGTCCTGTCCCAGCAGGTACGGGGTGTCGACCGCCCGGTGGTGTACATCAGCCGGAAGCTGTCCGAACGGGAGGCCAGGTACAGCACCGTGGAGAGGGAGTGCCTTGCCATCCGGTGGGCGGTCGATGCCCTGCGGTATTACCTGCTGGGGCGCCCCTTCACCCTCTGCTCGGAACACGCTCCCCTCCAGTGGCTCCACCGCATGAAAGACGTTAACAACCGGATCACCCAGTGGTATCTGGCACTGCAGCCATTTAACTTCCGGGTGATCCATAGGCCGGGGGCGCAGATGGCTGTGGCCGACTTCCTTTCCCGTTCCCATGGGGATGGGGGGGGGAGTGGGTTAGGCCGGATGGCTCCCCGGCCTAAATCAGGCGGTGGAGGTATGTGGGGGGGCGTGGTGCATCAGCCGCAAGGGGGAGCTGGACGGGGCTCGGGAGAGCCGCGCCAGGTGAGAGTGATTGGCGCACCTGTGGGTCATTAGCTAATCACTCTCTCCCTTTTTAACACAGTAGCGTGCTGGACCCGGGGGGACCGGGACCTGTACACACGGGTTTTCCCGCGGAGCCGGAGCTGGGCCCGCGGCGTCATTGTACTATAGTGTGTGTGTGTAAATATATTGTGTGTGTACTCACCGGGAATAAAGACGTGAGTAAAACCCAGCTTAACGAGTCCTCCTTCCCTACGAACCCCGGTGGCATAAGACAACGCCACACAGTGTTTAAAATACTAGACACAAAACAGAACAAACACAAAACATACATGACAGCGCTTACATGAGAGATGAACATACAGCATGATACAAGAGGTGGTGAATCATTCTTACAGTACACAAATGTTGTTCAAGTCCACAGCAGACCTTTGAATAGGGTGGAGGAACGGTCTAGACCAATATAGTCCAAAAATGGGCGCCATACTCTGTAAAACTGGTCTACACTGTGATGTATGACATTGGTAAGATATTCTAGAGGGATTAGTTCAAAAATTATTTTGCGCCAACCACAGACAGAAGGAACCTTGTCACTGATCCACTGCAAAAGAATATTTTTCCTAGCTGCAAACGTTAGAATATTATACAATCTTTTATTGACTGCTGTTTTTTTTTTTGGAGAAAAGAAGTTTAAGTCCCTGCGTCCCTGTGTGGATTATAGAGGCATAAATGACATTACGGTGAAGAATAAGTACCCTCTGCCTCTTTTAAACTCCGCGTTTACACCTCTTCACCAGGCTACTCTGTTCTCCAAACTGGACCTCCGTAACGCTTATCATCTAGTTCGTATTCGGGAGGGGGACGAGTGGAAAACCGCATTCAACACTCCTCTCGGGCACTTCGAGTATCTGGTTATGCCTTTTGGGCTCACGAACGCGCCGGCTGTGTTTCAAGCTCTCATAAACGACGTTCTCCGGGACATGTTGCATCGCTTTGTGTTCGTTTACCTGGACGATATTCTTATTTTCTCTAAGAACCGAGCCGAACACGAGCAGCACGTTAGGTTGGTTCTCCAACGCCTTCTGGAGAATAGGCTATTTGTTAAGGCTGAGAAGTGCACCTTTTACACTAAGTCGGTCAGTTTTCTGGGGTTCATCGTCAAGGAGGGTCAACTGCAAGCGAATCCAGAGAAGGTGCGTGCGGTCTCCGAATGGCCTGTCCCGTCCTCTCGGAAACAGCTCCAACGTTTCTTGGGGTTCGCTAATTTCTACAGACGTTTTATCAGGAACTATAGTAGAGTTGCGGCCCCATTGTCTCAGTTAACCTCTACCAAGGTTGTTTTTAGTTGGTCGCAGGCAGCAGACTCCGCGTTTTTGCGTTTAAAGACCCTGTTTTCTTCCGCTCCGGTCCTCAACCATCCAGATCCTTCGGTCCAGTTTGTTGTGGAGGTGGACGCGTCTAACACTGGGGTAGGAGCCGTCCTCTCTCAACGCTCTGCACAGGATAATAAACTTCACCCATGCTCGTTTTTCTCTCGCCGTCTTAGTCCTGCCGAGGAGAACTACGACGTGGGCAACCGGGAGTTGTTAGCAGTGGTTTTGGCTCTCCAGGAATGGAGACATTGGCTGGAGGGAGCCGATCTTCCAATTATAGTTTGGACGGACCATCGGAACCTGGCTTACGTCCAGACCGCGCGCCGTCTGAACTCCCGTCAAGCACGTTGGTCCCTTTTCCTGGGGAGATTTCGCTTCACCCTCACCTACCGTCCAGGTTCCAAGAATGGAAAGGCTGACGCCCTCTCCCGTCAGTTTGACTCCCCTGGTGCACAGGCGGTGGAGGAGAAGATTCTCTCCCCCGCCTGTGTCATCGGGGCCGCCCGGTGGGAGATCGAGCAGGAGGTCCAAGAGGCCCAGCAGGACCAACCCATCCCCAAGGGCTGTCCTCCTGGTCGGCTGTTCATCCCTCCAGCAACCCGCACGGCAGTTCTCCAGTGGGGGCACGAGTCCAGAGTCGCATGCCATCCGGGTTCACACCGCACTCAATCTCTCCTACGCCAACGGTTCTGGTGGCCCTCTATGACCACAGACGTGAAGGAGTTTGTGGCGGCCTGTTCCGTCTGTGCTCGCGGCAAGTCTTCCCACCGCGCCCCGGCGGGTCTCCTGCGTCCCCTGCCGGTTCCTCACCAACCCTGGTCTCATATCGCTGTGGACTTTGTCACGGGGTTTCCACCCTCTGAGGGCAACACGGTCATTCTCACTATTGTCGATCGTTTTGTGCATTTTGTCCCGTTACCCAAGTTGCCTTCTGCCCTAGAGACTGCAAACCTGCTGGTTCAGCATGTGTTTCGACTCCACGGCATCCCCCAGGCCATCGTCTCCGACCGAGGACCGCAGTTCTCATCTCGCATCTGGAAGGCGTTTTGTCTGGCGTTGGGGGCATCGGTCAGTCTCTCATCCGGCTACCACCCTCAAACTAACGGCCAGACCGAACGCGCCAACCAGGACCTGGGATCAGCGTTACGGTGCGTCGCTGCCGAGCATCCCGTCTCCTGGGCCACCCACCTTCCTTGGGTGGAGTACGCCAGGAACTCTTTGGTCTGCTCGTCCACCTGTATGTCTCCCTTCTCTGTTTCCATGGGCTTTCAGCCCTCACTATTTCCTATACAGGAGGCGGAGGTGGCGGTTCCCTCTGTCCAGGAGCATCTCCGGCGCATCCGCCGGGTCTGGCTGAACACTAGGGAGGCGCTCGGGCGTACGGCGGTTCGGAACCAGCAGGTGGCGGATTGCCACCGTACCCCAGCCCCCGACTACCAGGTGGGACAGAGCGTATGGCTGTCATCCCGCGACCTGCCTCTCCAGACCGAGAGCACTAAACTAACCCCCAAGTACATCGGTCCGTACGTCATTGTGGGTATTATTAACCCGTGTGCCATAAAACTGAAGTTACCCACTGCCCTCAAGATCCACCCGGTGTTTCATGTTTCTCTGTTGAAACCGGTAGTGGTCAGTGCTCTCAACCCTCCGGCCGAGCCCCCTCCACCCCCCCTGCTCATCGAGGACCACCTGGCCTACTCTGTCTGGGAGCTGCTGGACGTACGGAGACGGGGTAGGGGTTTTCAGTACCTCGTCGATTGGGAGGGGTACGGGCCGGAGGAGCGGTCTTGGGTCTCCCGGTCCATGATTTTGGACCCTACGTTGATCCGGGACTTCCATAGACGTTATCCGGACAAGCCAGGTTGGCCGCCAGGAGGCGTCCGTTGAGGGGGGGGTACTGTTGTGATTGACTCATGTTTGCACACGGGGACTTTGTGTTTTTGTTTTCTCTGTGCTTTGTGTTGCACTTGGTCTGCTTTGTTTTCCTCCGCAGGCATTGGTTGTGGGCAGGTGCGGGGCGTGGCCGGTGGAGCTGGGCACTTACGAGGCACACCTGGTTCTCATCATCGTTTGGACTCCTTTATTAGGCCGGCTCTAACTTCGCTTCAGCGCCAGAGTATTCCGTCACACACGGTACCAGTGTCTCACCGTTGCTTGACTAGTAGCTATTCCGTCTAGTGAGTTTATTTTTCATGTTTTTGGTTCGTTGGATTCTTACCATTTGTTACCCTCTTCCTCAGACCTCGATCTCTTACCTGTGGATGGTCCTCGTTGTTCCGGTGTCTCCAGTGCTCAGCCTACCTCGCCTACCCGCTCCTGCCTCGACCCGCATTGCCTTTATTTTTGTTTGAGGTTTAGAATAAAACTTTGTTCTACCTACCCGGCCTCTGTCTTCCGCTTATTTGGATCCAAGAAACTTTATGGCTACATCGTAACACATGGGGTCCATTTCTATATTAATATGAAAGATTCTCTCCATTTCACTTATAATTTCAACCCAATATCCTTGAAGTTTATGACAAGACCAGAAAGAATGAGTTAAAGTTCCCACATCAGTTTTACACTTGAGGCACAGAGGGGAAAGAGAGCGGTTGAAGAGATGCCTGCGATGAGGGGAAATATGTAATCTGTGTAAAATCTTAAATTGTATTGCTCTTGTCCGAGTGCAAACTGAAATCCTTTTTGCAAGAGACCAAATAGTATCCCACTTGTCTTCATCTATAGTCACAGACAACTCCTTCTCCCACACACCCCTGACCCCCCGCGCATCAGTAGTAGAAAATCCATTAAGTACACGGTAAAATGAGCTCAGAGACACTTTCACCTGCCGATGATGAAACAGCATTTTCTCAACAACAGATATTTCAGGGTGGTCAATAAGGGTTATGCTATGAATGATATAATGCCTTATTTGCAAAAAACGAAAGAAATCTTGTTTGGACAACTTGTAGTTTTTAGTAAGCTGTTCAAATGACATAAGCTTATGATTTGAGAATAGGTCACTGAGGGATTTAATATTCTTATTAGACCATTGTCGAAAACCAGGGTCCGAAGAACCTGGGGGAAAAGCAGGATTATTTATTATTGGGGTGAAAATGGACGTAATATTTGATCTTCCCTCAAGACGGCGGACAAGCCGCCATGCTTTTAGAGTGTTGATTGTCACAGGATTTGCACAAACAGCTTTGATTTCTTTAAAATTATTAAAAAATAACAGGTCACTTAGTCTGCACTGTGATAATGCTGTCTCAATATCCATCCAAGTTGAAGTTTTACCCTTAACCCAGTTGTTTACAAATCTTAAATGGGCACAAAGTTGGTAAATTTTAATTAGGTAGGTGGCCTAGACTTGCAGGTAAGTCTAGGCCACCCATCGTACTTGGTAGATGTAATACTGCCATCTTAAGCCTGGGTCTACGCTTGCTCCAAATAAAAGAGCTGAGCCATCCATTTATATCCTTCAACACCCTTTTAGAAAACAAAACAGGAATCATTTGGATAGGATACAATAACCTAGGCAGCACATTCATTTTGACCAGGGCGATGCGTCCCAACCAGGAAACAGGAAGTGACATCCATCGTTCTAGGTCCTGCTTAATTTTACAAAATAAGGGTGCAAAGTTGGCTTTATATAGTTGATCAAAAGATGGGGTGATGAAGATTCCTAAGTACACAAACCCATTGGGAGACCATTTAAAAGGAAAGGGAGGTACAGTAGATGGTATAGTTGAAAGAGTACCAAGGGGCATAGCCTCTGATTTAGCCCGGTTAATCTTATAACCAGAGAAACGACTAAATGTGTCAATCACATCCATAAGACCTGGTATGGATGTTTCAGGGTCAGTCAGAAGGATTAGGACATCATCCGCATACAAGGTTATTTTATGACACAGCTGTCCAATCTCTAAACTACGTATTGTGGGTGTCACCCTTATGGCCTCAGCAAGTGGCTCTATGGCCAAAGCGAATAGGAGGGGCGATAAAGGGCAGCCCTGCATCACCCCTCTGTGAGTATTGAAGTATTCAGACCTGAGTCCATTAGTCAAGACTGCTACCTGTGGCCTAGTATATATAATTTTGACCCATTTTATAAAGTTCTCCCCCAGACCAAATTTACCCAGTGTATACAGTAAGAAAGACCATTCAATTCGATTGAAAGCTTTCTCTGCATCGAGAGAAAGCGCCAGACCATTAATAGACTTCTGCTTAAAAGCCATGATAGCATTCAACAAACGTCTAACATTGGTAGCCGAATTCCGACCCCTTACAAAACCTGTCTGGTCTTCCTTTACCAGTATTGGTAAAAAAATGTCTAAGCGAGAGGCCAAGATTTTAGAAAGCAGCTTCCTATCCACATTTACAAGGGCTATGGGCCTGTAGGATCCGCATGAGTCAGAGCACTTCCCCTTTTTTAAGATTAAAGATATATTGGCCTCCTTCAGTGTCTGTGGGAATACTCCTGTAGTGAAGGAGTGATTGAACATGTCAAGAAGAGGATCTACAAGAATATCTTGGAACTGTTTATAAAATTCACAACAGAATCCGTCAGGTCCTGGCGACTTTCCATTTTGTAATAATTTAATAGCTTTGATCACTTCAGTTTTAGCTATGGGACTATTAAGGGCAGTCTTATGCTCTTCTGACAAATTTGGCAAATCCAATTGAGCAAAGAAATTGTCCATTAGTTGCCCTTCCTCTGGAGCTTGTTCGGAAGAGCACAGATTTTCTTAAAACAAATATTTATTAGTTTATTTTGGTATACCTTGTGGCCATCTTTATCAGATACAGCTGCAATAGTTTGGGATTCTGCACGCTTCTTAACATAATAGGCCAGACATTTGCCTGCTTTATCTCCATGTTCGTAAAACCTCTGTCTCGTATATTTCATTTTCTTCTCTGCATCCCTGGTAAGAAGGCAATTTAGAGCTGTTCTGATTGCCGTGATTTCTTGCCACAATGGTGGTGATGGAGAGGCAATATATGCTTTTTCTTTATCCGCCAATTCACTCGCTAAAAATTTTTGTTTCTCCTGTCTTTGGTGCTTCTTTGTTGCAGAGTACGAAATAATTAGTCCCCTGGCATAAGCTTTGCATGTTTCCCATAAAACGGAGGCATTGCTGGCCGATGGAGTATTGAATTCCAAAAATGCTCTGAGTTCACTAGAGAAGTTGGAAGTAAATTCCTCATCTTTAAGAATAATGGTATTAAGTCTCCAGTGGCGAGACTGATGTAACGCTGTTTTAAGATTAAAGTCCATAATTACTCTTGCGTGGTCAGAGATAATTATACTGGTTATGTCGCATGATAAAACTGAACACAAGTCAGTTCTTGGCAGAAAAAAATAATCAATCCTGGTTTGACACTTATGTGGGGCCGAAAATAATGTATATTGTTTATCAGAGGGGTGGGTGCACCTCCACGCATCTATAAGCCCAAACTCCTCACACAGAGCATGGAGCGTATTGGCCTGAGGAGAGCGGGGTGCGTTACTATGCGGAAATTTGTCAATAAGCGGATTTAATATTAAGTTAAAATCACCGCCAACAATAACAGTGGAGTGAGAAAGGAATGGAGCTAAATCCAGAAACATTTTGGTAAGGAAGGAGACTGGGTGGGCAGGTGGTAATTCATCATTACAATATTTTGACCTTGCAAAATTCCTTTGATTATCACATAGCGACCACTCAGATCCTTAACACAGTCAGATATTATAAAAGGTAAGTTTTTCCTAATCAACACTGCTACTCCCCTGCTTCTTGATGTAAAGGACGAGAAAAATACTTGTCCAAATGACCCTTGTTGTAACTTTAAATGCTCTGTATCATCAAGATGTGTCTCTTGTAACATAGCAACATCTATATCATCCTTCTTTAGACATGTAATTATTTTTCTCCGCTTAATAGGGCTGTGGACACCCCGTACATTCCAGGTGCATACCCGCAACTTATTCATCATTAGTATTATTCATGTATCAAACAAAGCATATTGAACCAAGAGATCCACCACACACTGGGTAAGAGTAAGATAAGCAAATAATGAAAGGAAAGGAAAAAAAGAAAAACAAAGAGCTGTGCAACAAAACATTCAACAAATAGTCATTTGGCAACAGCCCTACTAAACATGTAGGGGAAAACCGTCCTTCTCCTGCCTGCGGCTGAGAGCCGACAGGTGCAACAAGTGCTTAACGCGCCCCTACTCATAGACATAAACACACTACAGTCCGCCAAGAACACAGCGAAGTAGAACATTTCACCTCGTTGGTTATAAGGAGTAGGGAAGAAAAGGGGAATAGCCGCACACGCCTGATTTTGACAGATACTCACATTGCTTCATAAGGCACAGTCCAGGCGCAATGTTAAAGATAAGAAATAGTCCAGTGGTTTAGGGCAGCGATTCCACGTAAGTCGCAGCTGCCTCCGGTGTGTCAAATCTCTTCACCACACCGTTGACAGACAGCTTCAGTGTAGCGGGGTATAGAAGGGCATAATCCACATTCTTCCTCCTCAGACAGCCCTTCACCTCGTCAAAAGCCTTGTGTTTCTTGGCCACCGCCGCTGAATAATTATTGAAAAGGGAAACTCTGATCCGGTCCGCTGGCTGGTTCGGCTCTGTAGCAAGGCGCCGGGCTGCAGCCATCACTCGTTGTTTATCAGCGAAGTTGTGAAGTTTCATGATGATGGGTCTGGCGCGTTGGTTAGTGCCCGGCCTCGGTGCTAGGGAGCGGTGAGCGCGGTCCAACTTGATCTTCCCGGATTTAGTTGTGAGATTGAGATAGGAAGGGAGCCATGTCTCCATGAAAGTGACTGGATCCCTTCCCTCCGTGCCCTCGGGTAGCCCGACCAGACGAAGGTTACATCTGCGGCTGCGGTTCTCCAAATCATCCATGTGATCTGCCATGTCGGTTGTTTGTTTCTCGAGTTTTGTCACTTTAGCCTGTAACACATCCGTTGTGTCTTCCACGCCTGAGCTCCATGTCTCGGCATCACCCGCGTTGCCAAAGCCTGCATCTGAGATGTTTGTTCGCGTATAGCAGTAAGCACAGTATTAACTTTAGCATCCAATAACTTTGTAATGTTGTCAGTTATCTAGCTCAGAGCCTAAAGAATACGTGGGTCAACATCGCTCCCGTATTCCACGACCACGGCAGTGGCATCCATCTCGTTAGCATCTTCGGGTACAACCGTAGTAGGCTCTGCAGCGTCACTAGCATGCTCCCCCGAAACAGTATTTTTCTTAGATTTGACGCGAGGCATTTTCAAAAAATAGTCAGCCAGGCTCATTATAGAGGTACTCCTACGCACGCTTATAACGTTTCAGTAAACCTCACTGGAGCTCAACAGGCGAGGTGTTCACACTACGACGCCATCTTGCCAACCACATCAGACTTTTTTAATTCTAATTTATATTAAATATAAATATGTTTTCCAAAATGTATGCTTGTGACCAGGGTTCTAAATTAACACCCGCCAACCTGCCAAATGCGGGTTAAAAATCATTTTGGCGGGTGTTAATAAAAACTTACTAGCCAGTTTGGCCGGTGATGCATGAGGCAATCATGTCAGTCAGTTCTACTGTTCTCGCTCCCTGGGCAGTACTGACTACATTTCCCATGAACACTGTCGTGATGCTACGTGATGACGTATAAGACGCCCATTGGCTGCGCACAGGCAGTGCAACCAACCAGCGCGAGTAACCATGGAAACAGAAAACACAAAGAAGAAGCAGAAGAAAAAGAATGAATGAACGAAGCAGAAACTACCAAAAGAAGGGAGCTAAAGTAAATTAAAAAGTAACGTTAGCCTAAACGTAAACTAAATGCGGCGGTGGTTGGTTGGACAGACTGGGGGTGAGAAAAGGAAGGAGGCGTGTGTGTCCGAGAGGGCTACTCTCCTCGGACACATTACTCTGAAGCCCCGGTGACGGTCTGGAAGTGCGGATGAAAAAGAAAACAGCGGTAAAAGCTAGCGAGTGTGTCCGAGAGGGAGACTCTTGTCGGACACATTACTATGAAGCCCCGGTGACGGTTTGGAAGTGCGGATAAAAAAGAAAACAGCGGTATAAGCTAGCGAGTGTGTCCGAGAGGGAGACTCTTGTCAGACACATTACTCTAAAGCCCCGGTGACGGTCTGGAAGTGCGGATAAAAAAGAAAACAGCGGTTAAAGCTGGCGTGTGTGCAGTGGCGGACCTAGCAATTTGGGGGCCTAAGGCGAACATAGCCAGGGGCCCTCTTCATCCGTTATTTTAAAGCAAAAAAAAAACAGGAAGGGCCACCTCGTCGTGCGCTCATTCGTCTTTCGCGGTCAGAACAGTCCATTGTAGTGCACAGGGGGGCGGCGGAAATATGTATATATATATATATATATATATATATATATATATATATATTATATAATATAATTTGACTTTCTGATGTTTTTTCCCCCATTTATTTTTATTTATTTATTTATTTTTTAACACCATTATAATTTACTACGATAATGGTGTGGGCGCTACTGGCCTGTGGCCGTGGGCACTGCTGGTTGAGGCGGGGTCAACTGGTTGGGGGCCCCCTGCTGATTGGGGGCCTAAGGCAATCGCCTAGTCCGCCTTAATGGTAGGACTGCCACTGCGTGTGTGTCCGAGAGGGCTACTCTCCTCGGATACATTACTCTGAAGCCCCGGTGACGGTCTGGAAGTGCGGATACAAAAGAAAAAAATTTGGCTAGTGGAAATTCTGATTGGCTGGTACCCAGCAAGCCAAATGACGTCAGGTTGACGTCGTCTTGACGTCATTTTGTGACGTTCCGGACTAGGCCAAATTGGCAATGTTTTGGACGTCATAACCAAGACGTCAAGTCGACGGCTTTTTAATGACCCTAAGCCGACCACATACCCGTCCAGTTCATGTCGTCGAGAGGACGTCTTGACCGTGTCCTGGAAATGACGTCCAAATGTCCCCCGATTCACTTATCAATTAAAGCAGCCAACATGTGATTGCAAATAGACATTGCCTTTACAAGATGGTGTTTATAAAAAAGTATATTTTGAAGACACAAATCAAACACCAAACGTATTAAAACAGAACACTTTATTTTGTAGAAATTAACAATAAGAATCTGGAAAAACTAAAAACACTGACATTAGAACCGTATTGAAATATTAACTTTTAAAAAATATATTGAAACAAGAAATGATCAACAACTTGTCACTTTAATTGGCATTATGCAAAGGCGGGCTTCGTCTTATAACCCCCTCCACCAGACCTCCCGGGTGCGCACGTGTTTCAGGTAATCTGCCGCACAGCACTGATGGCAGTTTCGGTCGCTGTTCTGTCCCATCGTTTGACAGCGT
This sequence comes from Merluccius polli, assembly GCA_030340625.1. NCBI lineage: Eukaryota > Metazoa > Chordata > Actinopteri > Gadiformes > Merlucciidae > Merluccius > Merluccius polli. Next base: position 446,550 of record JAOPHQ010003700.1, on the reverse strand, counting down.
CTGTAATACAAAATCAATCAGACTCTCAGACTTTGAAAACATACATATCTCGGGCTCATACAAAGTTGAGCCCGAGAGGGACCCAATTTGAACTGCAATAATTCCTCCCGGCTCTAACGTTATACCGAGTGCGCTGAAATGCTGTTAGCAGCTAGCAGCTAGTTGAGAAAATACGATAGTTCGCGTGTAGCAGCTAGGTTTGATTCAACAAAAGAAAAACACCAACATTTAGGAACGTGCAGCCTCTCTACGTACGGTGTGCCTGGCAGTGACAGTATTTTACTACAACCAAACTCCGAGAACATGAAAAGGTTACTTACTTTACGTGCTAACACGCTTCCACCGCTGCGTCCTGACCTGTTCTGGTGCGCGTGCGTGTTGGACAAATGCGTCACGTGCTGGGTCGTAGGTAGATCAGGTCACGCCCACTTTCTTATACGTCGGCCTATATCATTTTTGGATGGTTGTTTGTCTATTCATTGTGTCTATGTATGTGTGTGTCTGTGTATAAAATAAAAATAAAACATTTAAATAAACGCAAAAAAGGTTTTGGATGCCTGAGAGCCCGATTTGGTCGTGATGACGTCCAATCACAACTAGTCCGATCAGGCCGAGAATATGACCATATCACAACATTTACTTGTGCGCGGACGGACAAGTACGTTCAAGAGAGCCCAGTGGGGTCGTGATCAGACTTTACTTCTCGTTTGTGCGTAAGTAATTGGTTGTGATATGGTCATATTCTGGGCCTGATCGGACTAGTTGTGATTGGACGTCATCACGACCTAATTGGGCTCTCTCGGACACGTCCGGGTCCGTCCGTGTTTGCTGGGTAACTTTAGAAAGTTACCAGCCAAATTGGCTGGTAATCAAAAAAGTTAATTTAGAACCCTGCTTGTGACTATTCGTTTAAGATTCAGATTTGCCTGTTATAAACAAATACATAACATTCTTCAAGTCTAAAACCTCCAAATGTGCATGAAAGAGATTCAATATAGGACTGTTTCCTATCATTCCCAAGTGATACATGGCTAGCTGGTCGTGGCAGAAAGCTTAGCTCCCTCATTTGTCATAATATTCCCATGCTATGTATCTGAAGACAACAAGGGCCATTTGTCAGCACTGCTGCTGTGGTGTGTGTGTTTTACTTTTTCCCTGGCAATACACCGAATGAGACAGCTGGTCCGACAGCATTAGAAACACTGATTATATGAGTGAGTCAGAATGTGTGCGCACGCACGCGCACACACACACACACACACACACACACACACACACACACGTGACAACAGCGGTGTTACCGATTACACCGGACATTTTACAGAAAATTACGCTAAATGTCTGTACAGCGCTTACTGTGATCTTTAACGTTAGATGGTTAGGCCTAGATCTTCCCCTTACTTTGAACAAAACAAAGCTTAGAAGGTTGGTTCATTATTATTTTAAGCCATCATCCGTTTTATTATAACAACAATAAAACGGATGACGGCTTGGCGCATGGCGCATATCCAGTGGCGATTTTAGGGTTTTAATGGACTGCAATGGGCAACAGGTTTTTCCAAATGCGCAACACAAATCACTCGATGCGTACGAACACAAAGAGTGGTCAGGGATGTCAACTAGAGCCCGACCGATATGGGATTTCTAAGGCCGATACCGATACAAATATTTGATGATTTAAAAAGCCGATATTCCGATATATCGGCCGATATATATATTTTAAAAAGAAATTCCGGAAACACGTAACAAAACATAAACAGATTTCCATAACATTAGTTATATGTAGTTATTTATGAGTCCTCGCTAAAATAATAGGATAATGCAGTGAACACACTTCACTGATGGGTCACACCGCGAGCGACATGAGCAGCAGGGGGCGCTGTGGCCGCTGGCTGCTGGCTGCCGTCGCCAGGGGGCGGGGCTTCAAGCAGCACTGCAGACATCAAGTTCGGTTGCGCCCATTGCAATATCAAGTTTGTAGTAGAGCTATTCAGCAGGCCGGCGTGACAAGCATGTTCAAATAACAATTTACACGTTTCCCCTTTTTAGTAATCAAAATAACAGAAATGGAGATAAAGCATTATAAAGTGCAAAACACACTGCCGCCGCAGCGCGTCTATGACACAAGTGCCGCCCGTAGCACCCATAGGAATATAGTCGTCTCCAGAGCAGAAGGAAAACTAAAGAAAAGGAAAAAGCGCCTTTTCGGCGGCACTTGATGCGCGGCGACGCTGTGAAATAGGACAGTGGCATGAAGTGTAGCGGGTTGCTGCTTCGCGCCGCCTCCGCTCATTTGCATAAAGTTAAACTAATTTCAACTCTCCGCGTCGCGCTGGACGCTGGCGTCGCGTTGCTCGCTGCCGCCGTCGCGTTGCTCGCTGCCGCCGTCGCGGCGCTCGCTGCCGCCGCCGCGGCACCGGCCGCTCCTCGTCGGCAGCGCTCATTGAAAATGAAGGACTGCCGGCCGCTTTTGCTGCTTATGTCGCTCGCGGTCGTGGGTAAACTCGTTCGCTCTGCCGACTCTGGCTGGATCAGCTGGTTGTAGGGTTTGTGGCGTTATAACATGGTTGAAGGTTTTTTTTTAAATATTAATTTATCGGCCATTATAAATGCCGATACCGATAGTTTGGAAAATGCCTAATATCGGCCGATAATATCGGCCCGCCGATATATCGGTCGGGCTCTAATGTCAACAAGCTACCGCAAGTCACATTTCCAGACGTGTTTTCCTACCTTGTTTGTGGTGTGAAAAAACAAGGAAGACGGTTGTAGCCTACCTGGTTATTATGACGATCGATCGCAAGTCACCCCTAGCGCTGACCCGCTAGGGGTGTCAGCGCTAAATTGTAACTAAATTGGTTTTATTTCTATTTTTTTTTAAAACGACGATGTGGACAGTGGGCAAGTGATGTAATCGTGTATGCCTGAACACCGTGTAAAACCGGTAACGCTGACCGTGGCAAACCTAACAAACACACACACGCTCTAATTGTGTCGGTCAATTTATGTGTCTGTGTGTGTGTGCATGACTGTTCCACAATAAGGAAAAAGGATCTCTAAGACCATCACATCTGCCTCTGCTTGGAAAACAGTCACATATAGAAAAAGTGCCTGCATTCAGTCTATGTGCCTCACTTGACAATCCACACGCCGATAGGCCATTTGATACGGGATATGGGTTGACCCAGACCATATCATTTCTATGATCCAGAGGTTTTCAACGCACTGTCTGACCCTGATATTCTTCTTCTCTGAATGTGGGCGGGGGAAAAAAATAAGGCACGTGTGAAACTGCGCCCTGTACTCCTGCTCGAGCGATATCACAACCTCAAAAACATTCAATTCAAAATGAAGAGCACTATTGATTGTTTCGGTAACCCTTCCTTTTACAGTCCGGTAATTACCAGCTAATTACCTGGTAATACGATGTATTTACTAAGTAATAACCAGGTAATTAAATGTAATTACCTTGTAATTACCAAGTACTTACTAGGTAATTACCAAGTATTTACATTACATATTTATCTGGTAAATACCAACAAGTTACCTGATATTTACTAGATATTTACCCAATAATTACCTGGTAGATATCCTGCAATTGCATATTGTAGACAATAAACCCACTGAATGTGTCTATATGTGACTTTGTTAGGGTGATAATAACTTATATATTTACCTGGTACTTACCAGGTATTTACTCAAAAATGATTGCATATTTACCTAGTAACTACCACTTATTTACCTGGTAGTTACCTGATATTTACCTGGTAACTACCACTTATTTACCTGGTAGTTACCTGATATTTACCTGGTAAATACCAACAAGTTACCCAGTATTTACTAGATATATACTGAAAACTACCAGGTATTTATCCAAGAATTATAGATTATGTATTACCAATCAACCTGTGTAGTGACAGTGAGGGTAGTAATGACTGATATTTACCTGGTAATTACCCAGTATTTACTTGATAACTTGCAACTATTTACTAAGTAATTACTTTCTAATTACCCAGTAGTTACAATTTACCCAATAACCCCCATGTATTTATGCAGATATTAACTGGTATTTACCCAGTAATTACAAATGTGTACCACGTACATTCCAAAACATTATCAGGTAAAACCCTGTGAATTACCCTGTAAGGAAGGTGGAACTGTACTGTAAAAGGAAGCGTGGTTTGTTTCAATGATATTACCATATACTTTCCTGGTATAATCATCTACCACCCATTAGGGTGTGTAGTTTTGAACATGGTATCTGGCACAAACTCCCATATCTCCCTGACAATTATCGGGTAAATATCAGGGCGATATTGGAGTTTTACAGAGTAGTTACCCTGTAAGAAAGGTGGAACTGTACTAATAATAATAATAATTGATAGGTTTTATATAGCGCTTTATTGGAGGTTACTCAAAGCGCTTTACATAGTGTGTGTGTGTGTGTGGGGGGGAGATATGACACCTCATCCGCTACCAGAGTGTAGCACCCACTTGGGTGATGCACGGCAGCCAGTATGCGCCACACACTGGCACAGCAGAGAGGTGAGGAATGAAACTAACCAATTAGAGACCAGGGGATGATTAGGTGGCCATGTTGGTACAAGAGCCGGGTTGGGAATTTGGCCGGGACACCGGGGTTAGCACCCCTACTCTTGCGATGAGTGCCACGGGATCTTTAGTGACCACAGGGAGTCAGGACCTCGGTTTTAACGTCTCATCCGAAAGACGGTGCTCTAGACAGGACGGTGTCCCCGTCTCCATCCCGGGGCATTGGGGATCTAACAGAGGCCAGAGGGATCAGCACCCCCAACTGGCCCTCCAACACCGCTGCCAGCACCAACTGGTCTCCCATCCAGAGATGGACCAGACCAGCCCCTGCTTAGCTTCCAAAGAAACCAGCAGTGTAAGGCAGGTAGCCATGGTGCATGGTTACTGTCGGTCAAGTGGACGCTGGCATGTTTGTTGCCGCTGCTCGCTGGTAATAGTAGCTTGTAGTGGTAGTAGCTAGTAGTGTAGTAGTAATAGTAGTAGTAGTAGCGTAGTAGCAGTAGTAGTAGTAGTAATAGTAATAATAGTGTCGCGTGAGCCATAACAGCTCCTCTCGCACAGCTAGCTCCGGCACCCCTTTCCACCAGCGCACGGGCTAACGCCAGTAGCTAGTTGCTAACCGGCTGTCGCGACACCGGCTTCCTAAGCTTACCTGGTTCCTGCCTCATCATGTGGCCCAACAACTCTCTCATCTACTTTGGACTCGTCTGGATATTCCTGTCGTTCTGCCATCATCCTGTGGCAGGACTACTCCATCACTCCATCACTGACCCTCTCGCGACCCGCTTGAATGAGCCCCCACCACCGGTGCTGCAACATCACCCGGACATCGCTCACCCCCCTCGTCGGCGCTACATCCACCGTGGGTCCCGCAGACATGTCCAGCACAGCAACAACTCCACTACGATCAACTCCACCTGGTCCACTTCTCGTCGCTCCTCCATCAACTCCGGCCGCACCGTCAACCACCATGCATTAGCCAGTCTAGCCAGGTCGGCTAATGCTACCATCAAACTCGACTCCTCCGCTGTCAACTTCGGTCTCCTCAACATCCGCTCACTCACTAGCAAAGGTCATCTCATCCAAGACGTCCTCACTGACCGTAAGCTTGACTTTTTCTTATTAACTGAAACCTGGCAACAGCCCAATGACTTCTCTACACTCAACGACTCCACTCCCCCCGGTTTTGTTTACATCTGCCGTCCCCGTGGCAACGGGGAAAGTCCTGCCCGTCTCTGTCCCTGCATTCAGCTCATTTGAATGCCTTGTTTTTAAGCTTCCTGGCCCCTCACCAACCATCATCGCTACAATTTACCGCCCCCCTAAGCCATTCAGTGATTTTATCAGTGAATTTTCTACCCTCCTCACCCTTATATCCACTCTCTCACCTAACGTTATTCTGCTGGCGGACTTCAATATCCATATGGACAATATCAACCTGCCTCTCACCAGAGAATTTGCATCCTGTCTTGACAGCTTTGGACTACACAATATGATAGATTACCCCACCCATATCAAAGGCCACTCTCTAGACCTAGTCTGCTGCTCCGGTCTCACCCCCTCCAAGCCCACTGCTGATGTTTTCCCCGCCACAGATCACTCCCTCCTCACTTTCAACGCTGTACTCCGCCTCTCCACAATCAAGTCTCCCCGTCTCATTTCATTTTGTGACATCAAGGACATAAACATTGCCACCCTCTGCTCCCTCATTGATAGTTTTCCGACCACCGACTCTACCTCAAACCCTGATGAACTCGTCACTCTCTACAACACCCGCCTCACCAACACTCTCACCTCTATCGCCCCCCTGAAAACCCGGTATGTTTCCTTTTCTACATCTGCCCCCTGGTTTACCCCCGAGCTCAGGTCCATGAAAGCCAAAAACCGTCAACTTGAGCGACTATATAAGCGAACCGGTCTCACCATCCACAACGACATGTACACCTCCCACATCACACAATATAAGGACCTAATCTCCCAGACTGAATCCACTTACTACTCCGGCCTCATCCTTTCTAATGAAGGAAACTCAAAAACCCTTTTCTCTGTTCTCAAACAAATCCTCCACCCACCCAATTCTCTGCCCCCCCACTTGTACTCCACTGAATCCTGCAATTCCATTTTGGACTATTTCAATCTGAAAATCCATTCCATTCATCAGCACCTACATCCCAACGCCCCCCCTCTCTCCCCACCTGCACTTCCCCCTACTTGTCATCTCTTCTCCAGTTTTCTCCTCCCCACTGCCTCCGAACTCTCCGTTCTCATCCACAAATCTAAGCCCACCACCTGTCAGCTTGATCCCCTCCCCACAACCCTAGTCAAATCCTGCCTCTCCTCCCTCCTCCCCCTCATTACCAAAATCATTCACTCCTCACTTTCATCTGGAATAGTCCCCTCACTTTTCAAAACTGCCGCTGTCACCCCCATATTAAAGAAACCCGGTTCAGACCCCAACAACTACAGTAACCTCCGCCCCATCTCTAACCTACCTTTCATTTCCAAAATCCTAGAAAAGACAGTCGCCTCCCAACTTCACTCCCATTTATCCCTCCACTCACTCTACGAGCCTTTCCAGTCTGGTTTCCGCCCCCGTCACAGCACAGAGACCGCCCTCATCAACCAACGATCTCCTCATTGCAGCTGACTCTGGTTCTATCTCCATCCTCATCCTCCTCGATCTGAGTGCGGCCTTCGACACCATCTCACACCCCATCCTTCTCAGCAGACTCTCCTCCATTGGCCTCTCCCACACTCCCCTCAGTTGGTTCCACTCCTACCTCACAGGCCGCACCCAGTTCGTACAGCTCAAATCTTTCACTTCAAATCCCTCCCCAGTCACTACCGGTGTGCCCCAGGGATCTGTCCTGGGGCCTCTTCTGTTCATCATCTATCTCCTACCCCTCGGCCACATCCTCCGCAAATTCAATATCCAGTTCCACTGCTTCGCGGATGACACCCAGCTCTACCTTTCCTGCAAACCCAATTCCTCACTCCCACCCCCCTCCCTCACCGATTGTCTCTCCGAATTAAAAACCTGGTTCACCTCAAACTTCCTTCAATTAAACTGCAATAAAACTGAAATCCTCCTCCTCGGCACTAAATCCTCACGAGCTAAAGTCAATACCTTCTCTCTCACCATCGACAGCTCCTCAGTTTCCCCCTCCCCCCAGGTTAAGAGCTTGGGTGTCATCGTCGATAGCACACTTTCCTTCCACTCTCACATCAACACCATTACCCGCACTGCATACTTCCATCTCCGCAACATCAACAGACTCCGCCCCTCCCTCACTCCCCCACACCACCGTCTGGACTACTGCAATTCTCTCCTCTTCGGCCTCCCCCACAAGTCCCTCCGTAAACTACAACTAGTCCAAAACTCTGCCGCCCGCATCATCACTAAGACCCCCTCATACCATCACATCACCCCTGTCCTCCAGCAGCTCCACTGGCTCCCCGTAACTCACCGCATTAACTACAAACTCCTCCTGTTTACATACATGGCCATCCACAACCTCGCCCCTCCCTACCTGTCTGACCTCCTGCACATCAACATCCCCACCCGTTCCCCTCGATCCTCCTCCTCCATCCACCTCTCTGTGCCCCCTGCCCGCCTCAGCACTATGGGGGGCAGAGCCTTCAGTCGCTCTGCTCCCCAGCTCTGGAACTCCTTACCTCCCGACCTCCGGAACTGTGACTCTCTCCCCCTTTTCAAATCAAGACTCAAAACCCACCTGTTCCGGACTGCATACTCCCTCTGATTCTCTGTCAAAAATAATCCATACTGTCATACTGCCTTACTTGCCCTATTTATTTTATCTTATTATGTTGATCCTTCTTTATTATGTCTATTTTATCCTGTGTTTGTATATTTTAACTGTGTGATTTTAATGTATTCTGTTTGTACAGTGTCCTTGAGTGACCTGAAAGGCGCTTTTTAAAATAAAATCCATTATTATTATTATTATTATTATTATTATTATTAAAAGGAAGCGTGGTTTGTTTCAATGATATTACCATATACTTTCCTGGTAATTGTAGATTATAATCATCTACCACCCATTAGGGTGTGTAGTTTTGAACATGGTATCTGGCAAAAACTCCCATATCTCCCCGATAATTATTGGGTAAATATCGGGGTGATATCGGAGTTTTACAGAGTAGTTACCCTGTAAGAAAGGTGGAACTGTACTGTAAAAGGAAGCGTGGTTTGTTTCAATGATATGACCATATACTTTTCTGGTAATTGTAGATTATAATCATCTACCACCCATTAGGGTGTGTAGTTTTGAACATGGTATCTGGCAAAAACTCCCATATCTCCCTGATAATTATTGGGTAAATATCAGGGTGATATCGGAGTTTTATAGAGTAGTTACCCTGTAAGAAAGGCGGAACTGTACTGTAAAAGGAAGCGTGGTTTGTTTCAATGATATTACTGTAGCTCCCAAGTAGTACACACGAGGCCAGAGGTCTTTGTTAGAAAACGGGGTTTATTTTGCAGGTCGAACCAACCCGTGAGAACTGGGTTTAAAGAGAAAAATAATTCAAATAAATAAATACAATTGACAATATTCAAATGTCCGTTTTTTCAGCAGCAGTTTTTTCAGAAGTTTGTAAATTTACAAGTTAATATTGAGTTGCGGACTGTATGTGAGGTGTGTAGTGGTTTTTGGTGTAAATGTAACACCTGTTGTGCTGCTGAAAAAACATTTGCATATTGTCAATTGTATTTATTTATTTGAATTATTTTTCTCTTTAAACCCAGTTCTCACGGGTTGGTTTGATCTGGAAAATAAACCCCGTTTTCTAACAAAGACCTCTGGCCTCGTGTGTACTACTTGGGAGCTACAGTAATATCATTGAAACAAACCACGCTTCCTTTTACAGTACAGTTCCACCTTTCTTACAGGCTAACTACTCTGTAAAACTCCGATATCACCCCGATAATTATCGGGGAGATATGGGAGTTTTTGCCAGATACCATGTTCAAAACTACACACCCTAATGGGTGGTAGATGATTATAATCTACAATTACCAGGAAAGTATATGGTAATATCATTGAAACAAACCACGCTTCCTTTTACAGTACAGTTCCACCTTCCTTACAGGGTAATTCACAGGGTTTTACCTGATAATGTTTTGGAATGTACGTGGTACACATTTGTAATTACTGGGTAAATACCAGTTAATATCTGCATAAATACATGGGGGTTATTGGGTAAATTGTAACTACTGGGTAATTAGAAAGTAATTACTTAGTAAATAGTTGCAAGTTATCAAGTAAATACTGGGTAATTACCAGGTAAATATCAGTCATTACTACCCTCACTGTCACTACACAGGTTGATTGGTAATACATAATCTATAAATACCTGGATAAATACCTGGTAGTTTTCAGTATATATCTAGTAAATACTGGGTAACTTGTTGGTATTTACCAGGTAAATATCAGGTAACTACCAGGTAAATATGCAATCATTTTTGAGTAAATACCTGGTAAGGACCAGGTAAATATATAAGTTATTATCACCCTAACAAAGTCATATATAGACACATTCAGTGGGTTTATTGTCTACAATATGCAATTGCAGGATATCTACCAGGTAATTATTGGGTAAATACCTGGTAGATGTCAGGAAAATATCTAGTAAATATCAGGTAACTTGTTGATATTTACCAAATAAATATGTAATGTAAATAATTGGTAATTACCTGGTAAGTACTTGGTAATTACAAGGTAATTACATTTAATTACCTGTTATTACTTAGTAAATACATCTTATTACCAGGTAATTAGCTGGTAATTACCGGACTGTAAAAGGAAGGGTTACATCAAGAAAAATGCTGCGCCTGTCCCCGGCCCTGAAAGGCCCAGCCCAGACCCAACATCATCGGTGGAGATGGTCTCATCTGACTCGGAGCCGGAGCCAGAGCCTACCACATACAAAAAGCCTAAAATATATGCCTTTCGCTAAGAATGGCTTGTCCAATTTCCGTGGCTCAGGTATGAAAAACGGCCAAAATTATGCATTGCATTTATTGCAAAGAGTGCGGCCAAAGCATAGCTGGGAAAAGTGCTTTTGCTGTTGGAGCATCGACGTTCAGAATTGAAACGTTGAAAAAGCACAATGTCTCCAACAATCACGTCCTGTGCCCTGACAGGTGCGTGGCCGGCAGAGCAGCCCCCCTCCCCGCAGCTTTTCAGCGCCAGGCAGCGGCAAACAGAAGCAGTAAGGAGTCAGAAATCATAATACATTTTAACACTGCTTACAATATAGCCAAAGAATATAGCCATTTACACAATTTAAGTCCCAGTCCCAGAATTTAAGTCCCAGATCATCTTTATGAAACAGAACGGGTTAAATGTAAATCCGACCTACAGCAATGACACTGCCTGTGCCCAGTTCATTGGGGTGATCACAGACACTTTGAAAAAAAAGACGTCTGTTCAAATCGCGGATTCGACGTACATGTTATTCATGATTGACGGAGATAGACATTTCTATGAAGGAGTGTGAGATCGTCTACAGCCGCATCTTGCACAAGGGGAGACCGGCCAACATATTAATTGGCCACATTAAGGTGGAGCATGCCAATGCACAAGGTGCGTGTAAAACAATATTATACATAGTAACCCCAATAGCTCTAGTTTAAGCAGAAATAAGACATGCAACAAATTTTAACTTTGCAAGCTAACTTGCCACATGATTGAAGTTGAGTAATAATGAGTAATAGATGTGAAACCTGTGTTTAGGCTACTGGAGCTGAATTAAATCTGTTAAAATAGGCACAGATAAAATAAAAAGTGAAGGATTGGACTTGGCAAGCTAACTGTAATACAATGTTATTATTTTTCATAGGAGTCTATGCTGCCACAAAAAAAGCATTTGCTGCTCTCGGGGAACAGTGTGGGGACTGGCTTGAGAAAACTGTGGCTATGGGGGCAGATGGTGCTGCAGTTAATCTTGGCCACAAAGGGGGAGTTATAGCCCTTTTGCAGCAAGAGGCAGGGAACTTTGTTGTGCCCTTTCATTGCATGCCTCACAGGTAAGGCTTGTTTAGGACAGCCCGATATCCTTCATTGTAGGCTTTACAATGTGCATGCATTATCTTTTAATCAAATAGAAAGAAGGGGGATTCTGTTATGTTAATTATAATGTATCTTTACAGATTGGAACTGGCCATGTTGTCAGTCCAGCGGGACAATATAATGATCGGTCAAGTATATGACATGCTCCATATGGTGTGGAAGACGTATCACTTCAGTCACAAATCGATGAGGGAGCTCAAGGCCCTTAGAGCAGACCTCGGGCTGAATGTGCTGGTCCCCAGTGGGGTTAAAGGAACGCAGTGGCTTCCGCATGTCTCCAGGGCCCTGGAGACCTTCCTCAGACCTGGGAAGGACAACCATGGACAGTTCACTGCAGTCTACTGCCATATGGACCACTTGGCAGTAGGGCTGGACGATTAATCGAAATTTGATCACGATTTCGATTTTGGCTTCTCACGATCATGAAAACACTGTAATCGAAGAAAAACGATTAATGTGCCGCCGCGCAAATTAAGGCCGCAGTATACTCGCCGTTCCCAAGCTGTCACGCGACAATGTGACGTCAAAATGACGTAGATCTCGCCGGCGAGATCCGACAAAGCGGAAACAGAAACACGGACGAGTTTGAAGGCACATTTTAATGCGCCTGCTCATTTCCACCGGGGCCATGCGCCGCAGTCACCGCTGCTGATCGCTGCCACTCTAATCAATGAAAGCATTTCCACCGGGCCACCACGGAACGTCTCAGCAGCGTCCCAGGAGCGGCGCGCCGCAGCGCTGTCATTCCGTAGCGTTCTATTTTGGCTTCTTCCTTTATATGTTCTATGTTATTGTGTGGTGTAGGCCTATATATTTTTTTACATAAGTGCTGTCTACTGTTGTTGTGGTCAAAGACGAGTGAAAAACGATCTCAAAGCGGCAGTAAGTTATAAAATACAATTATATAAAATAATCATTAAGTTATTAAGATAGATGCTTACAAACACTATTCATAAGAGAACTGCTGCCATACACTGTACTGTTGATGGCTGACCAGGTGTGGCAGTGATGTAGAATAATAGCAATGTAAAGTAATAGACACCCATAATGCTGTATAGTGAGAGACATCCCGGTGAACTAAACCTTAACTGAATGTCTAATGATGTGTAAGAAATTAAAGACACAGGGGTACTAGCATAGACGATGTCTATGGGTACCAGTATTAGTATATCTCTTCTTCTAGTGCGTAGAAATAGAAAAGTTGGTCGCCTTTCCTCAGTGGCGCCACCTCTGTTCAGGAGAAGACTGCAACTACTGTCGCGGCCACCAGCGCGAGTATAAATAGTTACGGCGCTCCCGTGACGTCACATTGTCGCGCGAGAGCTTGGGAGCTATTTTTTTTTATTTTTATTATTATTATTTTTTTTAACTTTTTTACTTGTTACTAATTTATTACTGGTTGTTTTTCTAAAAGTTATATTTAAAGTTGAGTTTTGGTGGTGCAATAAACACTTTTTTTGAAATCAATGAACAATCGTGTTTATTAATCGTGATTTCAATATCAATCAAAATAATCGTGATTATTATTTTTTCCATAATCGCCCAGCCCTACTTGGCAGGGTCTTCTGCCAATGCGGATATTGCAGGACAATTCAGAAAGGCTTGACTTGTTTACAGAATTTCTTACATTAGTGTCACTGTGCCTTCATTATCAATTTGATTTTAGAATTTAGTGTGCGTATCTGTTGTGATTGTGAATATGGTTGGTCTGGGTTTATAATATACTTTAGATCAAGAAAATGATGGAGGATGGCACATTCGTGGCTTTTTGTCACTTCCTTGCTGATGTGTTTAGTCTCTTTAGTCTTCTACTTCAGAGAAATTATTATCCTACCTCAGGTAAGGGAGACATGAAAATGGATAGGATTTCCAACTTAATTCAGTGTTTGGCTTCAGCTGTGTCTGTAAAACTGCTCGATATGTCTGTCTAAACAGGCAGTGGGCTTGAAAATCTGCTGGTGACCACAGAGGTGATGGCAGCAAGACCCAAGCCTGGTGGCAGACTGGCACAGCTCCAGGCAGCCCTTAGGCAACAGAAGATGCAACAGGATGAATAGGCTGAAATGCCAGTACTACAAGTTCCAGGTAACATTCTCATTTTTGTTCTTTGTTTTTTGAAAACAACAGAAAACACATAATATCAAACACATAATCTGTTTTTTTACGCTGTACACACAGACAATCTTAAATCTGGCAGAAGATGAGGCTATTAGCAAGGGTGCCCCTAAACTTTAGAGAGCAATGGAGGCAACAATAAAGTTCACTGTTAAACATCTGAAGGCCAGATTCTGTAGCCTTCTAGGCAAGTGAAGTTACATTATTGCTAAACCTCTGTCATACGAATATGATGTTAAATATTCATAATTATTTATTGAGATTTATTTATTTTTCTAATAGGAGAGGGTGCTACAGAATCTGCCACAGCAAAGGCAGTCAGATGCTTTAACATCTTTAATCACGACTCCTGGCCAGAGGACCAAGACGAGTTGGTGGACCATGGTGCTGATGATCTCACATTCCTCTTGGATCACTTCTCCCACATCCTCACAAGATGACTTACCACACCAACAATATTATGTTGCTGGTTACAGTATTACTGTTTAAATTAAAAATTGCCTCCTCCTCCCATTCCCTGTGTTAACTTCAGAAATGGTGTCAACACTGAGCTGGCAAAGGAAGAGTTTGTGGTCATGAAGATGTTAATCTCCAGGATGTTCAAGGACAAGAACTACCTGAGCCTTTGGGAGCTGATGATGACCAAAGAGCCATACTGCTTGGAGTACAAGGTTTTTGGTCAATGTTAAAAAATTATAGCTAGTACATCCCAAGTACATGTGTTTTTGTATGTGTTTCTTTCAGAACATCCTGCACTTCGTCCATATAATGCTGGTCCTCCCAGTGTCTTCTGCTGTATGTGAAAGGGGGTTCTCTTCACAGAAGAGAATCAAGCCTGATGTAAGAGCATCTCTCCATACAGACACAGTGGAGGACCTGATTTGGATCAGTGTTGAGGGGCCTAGTTTGGAGGACTTTGATGCAAGAGAGAGTGTGGCAAACTGGTTTACCCAAGGGCAAAGAGCAAGAAGGCCACACTACAGGGGCATGGGCCAGCTGAGGGGGATATTCTGTAAGGACCCAGGAGCAGCGCACACTTTTGTTTGAGTTATTTGAGTTTGATTTATTTATTTGAGTTTGTCAAGCACTTTAAACATCAGCACTTATTATGTTTATTTTTTAAACAATTGAGGTTAATGTGATTTCTTGTTTGTGCTGTGATTTAACTAAAGAAAACATTCATCTGCAACTTTATTCTGGTTTACAATCATTTACATGTGTTAAGAAATTACAAATGTGTATGAAACTGACAAAAAAAGTAAGACTTAAAATGTATTATTGCGGCGGCAAAAGGCACGGTGAAAAATGTTGGGTGCAGCTAAATTATGTGCGGGCCAGTGGCGTCGATAGGCCTGTTTTAGGGGGGCTGAAGCCCCCCTAAAATATTCTTAAGCCCCCCCTAAATAGTTTGGTGTTTTTATTTTAAATTTAAATGTTTTTATTTATTTATTTATTTTAAATTCATAAAAAAATGCCGACAAATTCAATATAAAGCGGCCAGCATCCTAAATAATCATATAACCTGTAATTAAGGACTTAAATGTGATCATAAATCTGTCAGTTTCCCTTCACTTCGCACGGTGGCCATTCGTCCGGCTTTAGGCCGGACTGTCCGGTTTTTCAAAGCCCTGTCCGGCGTCCGGCACAGCCGGACGCGTATTTGTCCTCCTTTTTGAGGCACTAGGCTTGAAGAGCAGAGTTCTAGACCAGTCAACGTCAACTGGCGGCCAAATCCGGCCCGCCAGAGACGCCCCCCCGCCGGTCGTAGGTCCGGGGTGTGTTACGATCACGCGCACATCCTGTGCATCTCCTTGGGGCTAAGCCCCCCCATTCGTAGGTCCGGGGTGTGTTACGATTGTGCGCCCCCCCCCCCCTGTGCCGGTCGTAGGTCCGGGGTATGTTACGATCACGCGCCCCCCCCCCCCCCCTGTGCCGGTCGTAGGTCCGGGGTATGTTACGATCGCGCGCACCCCCCCCCCCCCCCCCCGGTCGTAGGTCCGGGGTGTGTTACGATCACGCGCACATCCTATGCATCTCCTTGGGGCTAAGCCCCCCCGGTCCTTAAAACCTAGTACGCCTCTGGTGCGGGCTAAATGAAAAAGTTAGGCGCACCAGTGCAACAAATGTAAAAAGTTATTCTGGAGCCCTGCACCCAGTATAGCAATGTCGCTGCTGAAATATGTGTGTTGACAAGTGATTTGCATTGTTTTTGGAAATATGCCTCATGATTTACAGTCTCTAGACGTGCATGATTTTTCCCATGGTCTAGTGTTAAAAAGTAAACAAAATTTGCAATAAATCGGCACCCAAGTATCATGTATCGAATTGGGAGGTACGCATATCCACCCATCCCTAGTTGACAATGGCTCTCAATCACTGTGTTTCTACTGCAGTGGTGTGTGTGTACGTGCAAACGTTACCTTGCTAATAGAGCCTTCATCCACCGTGTTGCCACCTATCTCCTTGTTGACGTAGAGCAGGGCGAAGAGGTAGCCCACCCGGCCGTACAGCAGCTCGTCTCGGACGTCCGAGTCCAGACTCAGCACAGCTCGCTGCAGTTGGAGGAGTCTAGATCATGCACGTGCACGTGCACACGCACACGCACACACACACACACACACACACACAGTATGGACCAGATTTGTCTCAAAAATCACAAATGCACACGCAAAATTTAATTCACATTTCATGATTTACAAAAGAAAAGAGCAGCTTTCAATCAACAAATGCATACAAACTTTTAATCTGTGGATCTGTTTTGGACTTCAGCACATCAACCACGTTGATGATTTCTACATTTCTTTCTAATGCTAATCAAGACGATGACAGGGGTTTTTGAGCAGCAGGGAAAATTGACTAATTTTCCATCCCTCTCTGCTTCCTCCTTTTCTTCCTCCCCAAGTATGTTTCTCCGTCATTGAGAAGTGTTGTGTTCATGCACCTGTGATTGATGGGCAAAATGAATTCCCTGTACCAGGGCAGGCCAGATATGTCCTTATTGGTCAGAAATTAGCCAGGAGTGGTCCAAAATCTAAATTGGCTCATACAGAGGCACAGTGAACCTGGACCAGATATTTTTAGAGGGCATTTTACTCGGGGTCCGCCCTTTATTACGACAGCCCGTTATTACGACAACCCTCCATTACGACATCCCGTCATTACGACATGCCTCTATTTAGACATGCCCCTAATCCGATCTTTTTTGGTACCGCTATTACGACAATTTGGTACCGCTATTACGACAATTAGGCCTACTACAATTTGGTACCGCTATTACGACAATTAGGCCTACTTTTCATAGAAAGTGCAATAGAATAATAATAATAGTTATTAATATGACAATTAGGCCTACTTTTCATAGAAAGTGCAATAGAATAATATTAATAGTTATTAATATAGAATAAATGTAGGCCTACCTCTATCATCCCGCCCGCATCCGATCTTTTTTGGTACCGCTATTACGACAATTAGGCCTACTTTTCATAGAAAGTGCAATAGAATAATAATAATAGTTATTAATATAGAATAAATGTAGGCCTACCTCTATCATCCCGCCCGCACCCGCAATGAGCTTCCATTTGCATCGCGAGTGCAGACCTCTACTCCAAACAATGTTTTTCACAATAATTGATATCGGCACACATTTCAGTCAAAAACTAGGTGATTTTGAACCGGCCATGTGAATAAATGTTAGGCCTACACATTATGTAAAAGACAGGGAGCTCTCCTCATTTTTATTCAGCTCTCAGGGGGAAAAGGTTGAAACTCCATGCATCAAACAAACTCTGTGCGTGCAGGCCAGCAGTCTACTTAAAATATATAAGAAGAAGCACGAATAAAGCTCTAGGACCTGAAATTTGGACTTGTTCGTTAGAAATCAATTTAATTAGAATTATGGACTGCCTTTGAATGAAGTTTAATCGGACTTTAAGTTGATTGAACAAAGTTTCAAGGTGTAGGCCTACCTTTTTTGCGCTGTGGAAGCCTAATTTAAGAACGGCGAAATAATATTTTTTGAAAAGGATACTCTGATTTTGTTATGAAGATTGTTGCTTTTGGATTTGATATGGATAGGCTAGTCCTATATATTACCAACTAGGGGCAGCCTCGAAGTTGGATGATTGGCTCTTTTTAGAAATTGTTTTCCCATGTATTTGTCACACCCATGCATAAGCTGCGTGTATGCTAAGTCCAGAACATATGGGTATAATCACATTAATTAATTAATTTAAAGTACAATGATAATGACAAATATTAATGGCCTCATGTCGGAATGGCAGGACGTTTGAAAAAAAGTAAAGTGCCGCTACTCAGACAATGGGGAAAAAAAATTGTCGCAGTAGTGGGACGCTTGGAAAATAATATTAATGCCGCCACTCCGACCACTAGACGTCAATGTCTAAGTAGCGGCATGTCGGAATAGCGGCATGTAACCATTTTACTCAGTAATAGCTGACGGATTGCTATGCAATTTCTAACAATTTACACTCAAATTATAGCTCTTATATCTTACCCACAGCACCTTTAACACTAGAACCGCCAGAGCCGCATTTGCATGATGGCCGTACAGCGCATTGAGACAATGGGACATAGTAATTTAAAATTGAATTTGCACGCCAGTATTAACTCACATTAATTTATAATAACTTATCACACTAAGGTGTGTAGGCCCACAGTATTTATCCTGTCATATGTGTAAAATATCAGAAATTAAAGCGAAACTAATCACACTTTCTGTCTGACTATAAAAGTTGTGTCCCGACATGGGAGTCGTGCTAACATCAGTAATGTTATTTATGTGACTCATTTGAACAAAACACTTAAGTTTCTAAATTGTAATATTTCTATAAGTTGGTGTGGATGTGCGCAATCAGGTGGCAAATTGTGTGTTCACTGTTGAACTGAAAGACGTACTGCGCACGGGAGAGATGAAGAGACAAATATAAATGCTGAGGGGGACTTATTGTCGTTCTTTCGTTAGACAACATGTGATAATGTAATCATTTGCACCATGATTATATTTACCATTTAGTTTACTTGCGGGTGTTGCTCACAATATCCTCCGAGACTTTGTGTTTACTGAACTGAACGACATATAGCGCAAATGACCGTCACCGGACTATTACTCCATTGGTGGCAGCATGAAAATATTTTTTCTAAAAATAGATGGCAAAATAGCACATTTTACACTGCTAAGGGTACACCAGTTTTGTGTGGGTTTAAGCTGTTAGACTATCTAGCTGTGAATTGTGTGTGGGGGGCTGCTATAGAGATTAACGCAGCGCTATAGCGATGGAGAGCAGAGACGCATTAATGGCCCATCCGCCAAACAAAAGGATAGAGTCACTATTGGGCGTCGGGTCTGGCGGTTATAGGACCCCTACAGTGTCTGGTGGTGCTAGTGTTAATAATATTGTATTGCTGCTCACTGTCAGTAGCTTTAGTACTTTATTTTATGCTGAATTGTATCTGGGATATTTGTGAGGCTCATGAGTGCAACCTACACCATAAATTCAAACAATGTTGCTTGTTTTTCCGGTCAACCAAAACGCAATTTATGTTCCGAGAAGAATCAGAACAACAACAAAGAAGGAGAATAAATATGTTGTCTTTTGACAAAGAATTTGACAAAGCAATAACGAAAAAGGATATCCCTCTATCAGAAGTCATGTAACTGAAATGTATATTGCTCCTTCCGAAGCATGCTCGGAAGTCCGGCCCTCACTCTCACATATGCGCACAGTCGAAGCACCCCGTTCCAGTCATTTTGTCAGGGGATGAGAATACCTGGGAATGAGGTTACTGTTTTTTGTCGTTTCACATACTTGGTGATACATTCTTTGCTGTCCTCTGTGTTCTTCAGCCTGTGGTAGACCACAGCCCCCACTGCCAGGGGTCCTGCATCACCGCACAGAAAGGTCACCTTGCGACCATTGAGGTTCCTCAGGCTCCTCTTCACATAGTCTAGCGCCCTCTGCAGGTGGGAGGTCTCACTGGACACCCGGTGCAACTGCAGATAGAGCAGGGCAATGCCTGGGGTGAGAACAGATACAGATTAGAGACAGATGTCATCAAGAAGAGCCATTGGAAAAAAAATCAGGATGTCAATGTCTGGCTACTATAGGCTTGATTTAGTCAAATAATACATGATACAAATCCAGAGCCTTTTGTATGAGGAACAGAAGGAGAGACTGAGCTTTGTAGCCATCTTTGACCAGCCGTGGTCCATTGTCCTTTTTCCTTTGGTGGGCCATGTGATATGTTGGTAAAATTCTGGCATTACTTTTTTGAGGTTTGCCTTATTAAAATCCCCAGCCACGATCAGGGCTGCGTCCGTGTTCGTCGCCTGGTGGTTTAGTGCCTCATATAAAAGCAATAGTGCAGTATCGGTGCCCGCTTGGGGGGAGATGTAACAAGCTATGACTATAACTGACATGAACTCACAAGGCAGGTAGTACGGACGACATTTAATGGTCAGGTATTCCAGGGCGGCTGAGCAGGAACACGATAGAATGGTTACATTCTTTGTATCACACCCAGGCCCGGCCCAAGCCTCTAGGGGGCCCTAAGCAGGATTTGATATTTTGGGGCCCCCCTCCTGCGTGATTGTTTAGCGGGGGTGGGGGGTGCTGCCGGAACATTTCGTTTGCGCGATTGTTGAGCGGGGGGGGGGGGGGGGGGGGGGGGGGGGTGCTGGGGGGGGTGCTGGCGGAACATTTCGGTTGCGCGATTGTTGAGCGGGGGGGGGGGGGGGGGTGCTGGCGGATCATTTCGGTTGCGCGATTGTTGAGCGGGGGGGGGGGGGGGGGGGGGGCTGGCGGTTGGGGGCCCCCTGGGGGACCGGGGGCCCTAAGCAGCCGCTTAGTTCGCTTATGCCTCGGGCCGGCTCTGATCACACCAGTTGGTGTTGACCATTAGAGAAACGCCTCCCCCTTGATTTCCCGGACTTCTCTGTTTGGTCCATGCAGTGAACAGCAAGGAATTCAGCCTGCTGGATTGCGTGGTCCGGTATAGAAGGGCTCAGCCATGTCTTGGTCAGACAAAGGATGTTGCAGTTCCGTACGTCCCGTTGATATTTAATCCTCGCCCTGATGTTGTCCAGCTTGTTGTCCAATCAAAAGATTCAGGGTGTCAACAGCAGAGTGTGATTTTTGAACGTATTGAGGGTATTTACTAGTGCTAGTCAAAATTAACGTGTTAATCTTTGCGTTCATTTTGAAAGATTTAACGCGTTAAAAAAAAATGTATGCAATTAACGCAGCTTTGTTTACTTCCTGTGGCGGCTGACCTATGTGACAACGTGTGCCGCAAAACCGGATGGCCATTAGCAATCCTGGCGAAAGATGGATAAGGACAAGGAAGGAGTTTTAGGTGAAAAGTTTCACTTTAAAAAGTTGCCCAACGGATGTTTGGAGAAAACAAATGTAATCTGCACAGTTTGCAAACCCGAATGTAATTACCACAGAACTAATTTGAAATATCACAAAACCTGTAAGTGAGAAGGTAACTAATGCTAACTGGATAGCTAGAAACTGGTTGAATGTAATGGAGGACTAAGCCAAATTATTGTTGTTGTTGTTTTTCTATGGTGTGAAAAAGATTCAACATTCTGAACTCTCAACAGATTATTTCCTTGTTCTTTTTTTTCCATATTTACATGTTCTGTTATATTTTAATCGATTGACAGCACTAGTATTTACCCATCTACCCCATTTAAACATGGCGGATGGACCACATCAGTAACAACACAACTACTTGTTTGCGGCATACCAAAAGAAAGCAATGGTATTTATTTTGAAAGGGAATTATAACACTGTAACAAGTGAAAATATCACTGCGTTGATATTTTGTTGCCAAGAAGTGCAGTGTTATCATTAGTCTCTCTCCAGTAGGGGTAACAATAATAATAATAATAATAATAATAATAATAATAATAATAATACATTTTATTTTTAAAGGCGCCTTTCTTGGCACTCAAGGACACCGTACAGATATATACACAAAAGAAAAGGGTTAGGGTTAGGGTTAGTAAATAAATTAATAAATAATAAATTAAAAACAATTAGATAGGACAGAGCAATTGGCATCAGATGGAATAGGCAGTTTTAAACAGATGTGTTTTGAGTTGTGATTTGAAATGATGGAATGAATCAATGTTTCTGAGTTGGGGTGGTAATGAATTCCAGAGACGGGGAGCAGAGCGGCTGAATGCTCTGCTCCCCATGGTGGTGAGATGGGCGGAGGGGACAGACAGATGTATGGAGGAAGAGGATCTGAGGGAGTGGGAGGGAGTGGAAACATGGAGGAGGTCGGACAGATATGGGGGGGCGAGGTTGTGGATGGCCTTGAATGTTACCAGGAGGACTTTGAGTTGAATACGGAACTGGACCGGGAGCCAGTGGAGCTGTTGGAGGACAGGAGTGATGTGGTGGATGGAGGGGGTTTGTGTAATGATGCGGGCAGCTGAGTTCTGGACCAGTTGAAGTTTATGGAGTGATTTGTGAGGGAGGCCAAAGAGGAGAGAGTTACAGTAATCCAGACGGGAAGTGACGAGGCTGTGCACAAGGATGGCGGCAGTGTGAGGGGTAAGGGAGGGGCGGAGGCGATTGATGTTTCGTAGGTGGAAGTAGGCAGACCGGGTAATGTTATTGATGTGGGACTGAAAGGATAGTGTGCTGTCAAGGATGACACCCAGACTCTGGGGGGAGGGTGAAACGGAGGAGTTATCGATAGTGAGGGAAAAGCTGTCGGTTTTGGATAAAGTGGATTTGGTGCCAATGAGGAGAACCTCAGTTTTATTACTGTTTAATTTAAGGAAGTTTAGGGTGAACCAGGTTTTTATTTCAGAGATGCAATCGGTGAGGGAAGTGGGCGGGAGAGAGGATGAGGGTTTAGTGGTGAGGTAGAGCTGGGTGTCATCAGCGTAGCAGTGGAAGTGAATGTTAAATGTGCGGAAGATATTGCCTAGGGGAAGGAGGTAGATGATGAAGAGGAGGGGCCCCAGGACAGAGCCCTGGGGCACACCTGAAGTGACGAAATATCGTGCCATGAAATATCGCAAAGTGAAACTGATTCATTTACTTAACATTAATCTCTATAAACAGGTATCTGCATATGAATGCAGAATATGTAGTCAAATGGACAATATTTTGATATCGGACGCGTTCTGGTTTCCGTTTCTAGTCCCAGTAGTATTGACCAAACACATTTGAAGGGCTTTGGTCACATCTGGGTGAACAGTCCATGTGGAGAGCAACAGAGGCGGAAGGCACCAGCCGAAATGCAATCTGGGAACCCATCGGCTATCGTCTGACGATGTTTTATTTTATTTATTATTATTTATTTGTGTTTTTTTTTTATTAGCTAGCTTCCAACTCCTGGGATAAGTAAGTGTAAGCACCCTTCTGCTACAATAGCCACATACGGCTTCACATGTGAACGGTCCAGTTTCAGAACGTTATCTTTTCCAAGCAGTCGCCCATTGCAAACAGTCTTGTCACAAATCTGAATTCTGAACTGGGTTTTAGGAACTGGCTTCCCCCAGCTACATCAAAAGGGACATGTTGGACCAGCTAAAAGGGTAATAGCCAGTACTGGCTGTAGGAGGGACCTGATAGTCGGCCTGCAAGGCGAAGGGAGTATAACACATGAACAGAATATTATTATAATTCATTCTAAAATGTGCGACTTCGTAATGGAAATCCAACATTGTTTTACCCTCTATAGTAATCATAGAATAATGTCATATCAAATTGATATAATTGATATCAAAATGTTATTAAAAGAGTAGGGCTGTCAAAATTAACGCGTTAACGCGAGATGATTAATTTCTGGAATTAATTTTCGTTTCACCGAAGCACCTCGAGCCTGAAGTATCATCTTAACGCCAAACATTCATTTGTTGGGGCTTCAACTTCAGGTGATAAGCCTAGCATGCGTCAGACCACCCTCACCGAATGCAAGGCATTAAGTAAGTTTACGTCTGAGAAGCTGACAGACACAATTGCCAGATGGATAGCCAAGGACTGTAGACCGATTAATATTGTCGAGGACACGGGCCTCGCAGAAGGCAACTTTAGACGTATGCTACAAGCCACCGTCGAGAGGCACAGTGATGACTAAAATCAACAAACTATATGACGCTAAAAAGAAAACGAAGGAAGAGGATTTGGCTTCAGCGGAATATGTTGCTTTGACAGGAGACCACTGGACCTCCGTGAGTAACGACAATTATCTGGGTGTGACGGCGCATCACATCACTATAATCTGGGAACTGAAGTCGTTTGCTTTAACAGTAATGAAATCCGAAGAGCGTCACTTTGCAGAGGTATGTGCTCAACAGTTTCAAACCGTGGCACACAAGTGGAAAATTGAAGGAAAAATCACAACTATAGGGACGAACAGTGCACGCAATATGACAAGCTGCGGCTAAACTGCTGCCATATGTGCACATGCCCTGCATCACTCACATGCTACAAAGAAGTATCAACGTGAGCCTCTCCGATAGTGGATTTGTGAATGTGTTGGCCAAGTGTCGCAAAATTGTCGGTCACTACAAACACAGCGCAGCAAACACCATGGAGCTTCAAGCACAGCAAGCGGCCCTGGGACAGCAGCAGGAGCCACTGATCCAAGACTTGCCAACACGGTGGAATTCCACGCTGGAAATGATCAAGCACCTGAACCTAATATGAATATATTGCTGCTGAATAAAGCAGCAATACGAGCAACCCTGGACCAACAACACCACAAACTGGTTATGCTGACGCCACCAGAATGGGACAAACTGCAGAGACTGAGCACTCTTCTAGAGCCCTGCAGGTAAGGAATGCACATATGTGCAAATTGAAAAATTAAATTGAACTGATCAAGCTCAAATTAAATGTTTAACTGATTTGCCAGCATACCAACTGCTGTTCAAATAACGTATGTGTGTGTGTGTGTTTGTTTGTGTGTTTGTTTGTGTGTGTTATTCTACTGCAGGTATGTAACTGAGATTCTGGGTGGAGAGGCCTATATCTCCTGCTTAGTAGTACTGCCTGCCCTCTGCCACCTGCGTCAAATGATGAAGGTCTCTGAAGAAGACCCTGCATATGTGGTGAGATTTAAGACAATCTTCATGGAAAACCTAGCCTCCCGCCAAGAAAATACTAACAATGCATGGCTCAAGCTTGCAACGGCGCTGGATCCACGTTTCAAAGACTTGAAGAGTCTGCCCAAGAGTGAAAGGGACGAGGTGTGGACCTCACTTGGAGGCGTGCTTTATGAACAATCATCTAGAAGGTCTCTGCTGACTTCTCAAGATGGACCACCCAGGAAGAAAACTCACCTTCTACAGATGGGCTCAGATTCAGAGTCAGATGAAGAGGTAATAATAATAATAATGAATTTTATTTAAAAAAGCGCCTTTCAGGTCACTCAAGGACACTGTACAAGAATACATTAAAATCACACAGTTAAAATAGACAAACACAGGATAAAATAGACATAATAAGGAGGGATCAACATAATAAGTTAAAATAAATAGGGCAAGTATGGCAGTATGACAGTATGGATTAATTGACAGTGAATCAGAGGGGGTATGCAGTCCGGAACAGGTGGGTTTTGAGTCTTGATTTGAAAAGGGGGAGAGAGTCACAGTTCCGGAGGTCGGGAGGTAGAGTGTTCCAGAGCTGGGGAGCAGAGCGACTGAAGGCTCTGCCCCCCATAGTGCTGAGGCGGGCAGGGGGCACAGAGAGGTGGATGGAGGAGGAGGATCGAAGGGAACGGGTGGGGATGTTGATGTGCAGGAGGTCAGACAGGTAGGGAGGGGCAAGGTTGTGGATGGCCATGTATGTAAACAGGAGGAGTTTGTAGTTGATGCGGTGGGTTACGGGGAGCCAGTGGAGCTGCTGGAGGACAGGGGTGATGTGGTGGTATGAAGGGGTCTTAGTGATGATACGGGCGGCAGAGTTTTGGACCAGTTGTAATTTACGGAGGGACTTTTGGGGGAGGCCGAAGAGGAGAGAATTGCAGTAGTCCAGACGGGAGGTGACGAGGCTGTGAACAAGGATGGCGGTGGTGTGGGGGGTGAGGGAGGGGCGGAGTCTGTTGATGTTGCGGAGATGGAAGTATGCAGTGCGGGTAACGGTGTTGATGTGAGAGTGGAAGGAGAGTGTGCTATCGAGGATGACACCCAAGCTCTTAACCTGGGGGGAGGGGGAAACTGAGGAGCTGTCGATGGTGAGAGAGAAGGTATTGACTTTAGCTCGTGAGGATTTAGTGCCGAGGAGGAGGATTTCAGTTTTATTGCAGTTTAATTGAAGGAAGTTTGAGGTGAACCAGGTTTTTAATTCGGAGAGACAATCGGTGAGGGAGGGGGGTGGGAGTGAGGAATTGGGTTTGCAGGAAAGGTAGAGCTGGGTGTCATCCGCGAAGCAGTGGAACTGGATATTGAATTTGCGGAGGATGTGGCCAAGGGGTAGGAGATAGATGATGAATAGAAGAGGCCCCAGGACAGATCCCTGGGGCACACCGGTAGTGACTGGGGAGGGATGTGAAGTGAAAGATTTGAGCTGTACGAACTGGGTGCGGCCTGTGAGGTAGGAGTGGAACCAACTGAGGGGAGTGTGGGAGAGGCCAATGGAGGAGAGTCTGTTGAGAAGGATGGGGTGTGAGATGGTGTCAAAGGCCGCACTCAGATCGAGGAGGATGAGGATGGAGATAGAAACCAGAGTCAGCTGCGATGAGGAGATCGTTGGTGATTTTGATGAGGGCGGTCTCTGTGCTGTGACGGGGGCGGAAACCAGACTGGAAAGGCTCGTAGAGTGAGTGGAGGGATAAATGGGAGTGAAGTTGGGAGGCGACTGTCTTTTCAAGGATTTTGGAAATGAAAGGTAGGTTAGAGATGGGGCGGAGGTTACTGTAGTTGTTGGGGTCTGAACCGGGTTTCTTTAATATGGGGGTGACAGCGGCAGTTTTGAAAAGTGAAGGGACTGTTCCAGATGAAAGTGAGGAGTGAATGATGGTGGTAATGAGGGGGAGGAGGGAGGGGAGGCAGGATTTGACTAGGGTTGTGGGGAGGGGATCAAGCTGACAGGTGGTGGGCTTAGATTTGTGGATGAGAACGGAGAGTTCAGAGGCAGAGGGGAGGAGAAAACTGGAGAAGAGATGACAAGTAGGGGGAAGTGCAGGTGGGGAGAGAGGGGGGGCGTTGGGATGTAGGTGCTGATGAATGGAATGGATTTTCAGATTGAAATAGTCCAAAATGGAATTGCAGGATTCAGTGGAGTACAAGTGGGGGGGCAGAGAATTGGGTGGGTGGAGGATTTTTTTGAGGACAGAGAAAAGGGTTTTTGAGTTTCCTTCGTTAGAAAGGATGAGGCCGGAGTAGTAAATGGATTTGGTCTGGGAGATTAGGTCCTTATATTGTGTGATGTGGGAGGTGTACATGTCGTTGTGGATGGTGAGACCGGTTCGCTTATATAGTCGCTCAAGTTGACGGTTTTTGGCTTTCATGGACCTGAGCTCGGGGGTAAACCAGGGGGCAGATGTAGAAAAGGAAACAGACCGGGTTTTCAGGGGGGCGATAGAGGTGAGAGTGTTGGTGAGGCAAGTGTTGTAGAGAGTGGCGAGTTCATCAGGGTTTGAGGTAGAGTCGGTGGTCAGAAAACTATCGATGAGGGAGCAGAGGGTGGTAATGTTTATGTCCTTGATGTCACGGAATGAAATGAGACGGGGAGACTTAATTTTGGAGAGGCGGAGTGCAGCGCTGAAAGTGAGGAGGGAGTGATCTGTGGCGGGGAAAACATCAGCTGTGGGCTTGCAGGGGGTGAGACCGGAGCAGCAGACTAGGTCTAGAGAGTGGCCTTTGATATGGGTGGGGAAATCAATGATATTTTGTAGACCAACGCTGTCAAGACAGGATGCAAATTCTCTGGTGAGAGGCAGGTTGATATTGTCCATATGGATATTGAAGTCCCCCAGCAGAATAACGTTAGGTGAGAGAGTGGATATAAGGGTGAGGAGGGTAGAAAATTCACTGATAAAATCACTGTGGGGCTTAGGGGGGCGGTAAATTGTAGCGATGATGGTTGGTGAGGGGCCAGGAAGCTTAAAAACAAGGCATTCAAATGAGCTGAATGCAGGGACAGAGACGGGCAGGACTTTCCACTTCTCGCAGTGAATTACCACGAGACCTCCTCCGCGGCCGTTGCCACGGGGACGACAGATGTAAACAAAACCGGGGGGAGTGGAGTCGTTGAGTGTAGAGAAGTCATTGGGCTGTTGCCAGGTTTCAGTTAATAAGAAAAAGTCAAGCTTACGGTCAGTGAGGACGTCTTGGATGAGATGACCTTTGCTAGTGAGTGAGCGGATGTTAAGGAGACCGAAGTTGACAGCGGAGGAGTCGAGTTTGATGGTAGCATTAGCCGACCTGGCTAGGCTGGCTAATGCATGGTGGTTGACGGTGCGGCCGGAGTTGATGGAGGAGCGACGAGAAGTGGACCAGGTGGAGTTGATTGTAGTGGAGTTGTTGCTGAGCTGGACATGTCTGCGGGACCCACGGTGGATGTAGCACCGACGAGGGGGGCGAGCGATGTCCGGGTGATGTTGCAGCAACGGTGGTGGGGGCTCATTCAAGCGGGTCGCGAGAGGGTCTGTGACGGAGTGGTGGAGTAGTCCTGCCACAGGATGATGGCAGAACGACAGGAATATCCAGACAAGTCCAAAGTAGATGAGAGAGTTGTTGGGCCACATGATGAGGCAGGAACCAGGTAAGCTTAGGAAGCCGGTGTCGCGACAGCCGGTTAGCAGCTAGCTACCGGCGTTAGCCCGTGCGCTGGTGGAAAGGGGTGCCGGAGCTAGCCGGAGCTAGCTATGCGAGGGGAGCTGTTGTGGCTCACGCGACACTAATACTACTAATCTACTACTACAACGCTGCTACTACTACTACTACTACTACTACTACTATCACTACTAGCTAAAACCACTACAAACTATAAACTATTATTACCGGCGAGCAGCGGCAACAAACATGCCAGCGTCCACTCGACCGGGAGGTGCAACCTGACAGAGACATACACAGGTACAGAGCAGAGCCAAGCATAAGTATGGAGGACTGCCCCATGCAGTGGTGGGCTGCTCATTCAGGAGCACATGACAAGCTGACCCTGCTTGCCCGCAAATATCTTGGAACTCCTGCATCCACGGTTCCATGTGAATGACTGTTCTCAGTCA
This sequence comes from Merluccius polli, assembly GCA_030340625.1. Classification (NCBI taxonomy): domain Eukaryota; kingdom Metazoa; phylum Chordata; class Actinopteri; order Gadiformes; family Merlucciidae; genus Merluccius; species Merluccius polli. Next base: position 417,574 of record JAOPHQ010003700.1, on the reverse strand, counting down.
CAGGCCATATTGTACAGAAGAAATTGTTACACCACGTCCTGCTACACGGTCCAACACCTCCATCTAGTGGTCGCTTGTCGCCACTACCCATTAATTTCCCCAAACACACCTGTTCCCAATTGATAATTACCTTTTCCCTATTTAAGCCGGGGATCTTCTGCCAGCCGGTGCCAGCTCGTGCTCTTGTTTATCTAACCTCTACCCAGTGATCTAGTTACCCGTCTGTTGCCGAACCTTGCCTGCCTGACTACCCGCCTGTTCCTGAACCCTGTTGCCGACCCCTGCCTGCCTGACTACCCGCCTGCTGCCGAACCCTGTTGCTGACCCCTGCCTGCCTGACTACCCGCCTGCTGCCGAACCCTGTTGCCGACCCCTGCCTGCCTGACTACCCGCCTGCTGCCGAACCCTGTTGCCGACCCCTGCCTGCCTGACTACCCGCCTGCTGCCGAACCCTGTTGCCGACCCCTGCCTGCCTGACTGCCCGCCTGTTGCCGACCATCGCCTGTCCGACTGCCCGCCTGTTGCCGACCATCGCCTGTCCGACTGCCCGCCTGTTGCCGACCATCGCCTGTCCGACTGCCCGCCTGTTGCCGACCATCGCCTGTCCGACTGCCCGCCTGTTGCCGACCATCGCCTGTCCGACTGCCTGCCTGTTGCCGACCCATCGCCTGTCCGACTACACGTCTGTTGCCGACCCATCGCCTGTCCGACTGCCCGCCTGTTGCCGACCCCTCGCCTGTCCGACTACCTGTCTGTTGCCGAACCCCCACCTGCCCGATTACCACCGGCCTAGCTTGGCCTATTGCTATTCCCCTTGTATAAATAAATTCCCTGTCTTTCATCCCGTCTCCGCCTCCCTGTGTTCAGCGGTTGGGTCCACTCGTCCTGCGTTATAACAGAAACGGTCCGCTTTAAATTCAGATCATGTAAACAAGTTAGTTTGCCTTAGCAACTGGCTAAAAGATGAATAAGTGAAAAGGGCCACATGTAATTGTGTTGAGTTGTTTGTTCAAAAAGCGTTCCATTCAGTTGCCAAAATTGTTTAGAATTCAATTATTTTTTCTGGATTTGTTGTTAATAAAAAACAAATGTAATATCCGCTTCTTGTCATTTATCTTTCTGTTCTGAGAACAGTACACAGAAAATAATAAGTCACATTTACACAGAATAAAATAAGTCATATTTAGGATTAATCGTGATTAATCCAAATGAATTCAAGAAACCTTGTGATTAATTAGATTAAAATTTTTAATTGACAGCCCTATAAAAGAGTAATCTTTAAAATTAAGATGTGGGAATGTGTGTGGCCAATGTCTGAAAAAAAATCTGCACAAATGATCATATTTACACATTAAAATCATTTTGGGAGGGGTTAATCTTCTCTTAACCAATCAGCATGGTGTATTATGACCAGAGAGCTTATACATCCATAATGGTCTGATACAGATTCCAGTCATGCAGTTCATCCTCCTGACACAACTCATTCATCATTGCAAAGCAACACACTGGCCTCCAACGCAATCTGGATTATAGAAACCTGTATTAGGAAACTGTCTTGCCTTAACTGGTAAGATGTTTAGTGTTGGGGTGTTAAACAATGGTGACACGTGTTGGTGAGCTTGCAGTGATAAGGAGCCTCCTTTCTCCTCAAAATGTAAAATGTAGAGGAAACACACCTGTCCATCCAGTGTATGTAGAGAAGTCATGGGGGTCTGCAGTCTTCAGGCCTTCCTCCATCTGCTGGAGCAGATCTGTGATCTTATTCTGCACCTTCTTCTGGAATGCAGCGCTGACCTGAACAAAGATCAGGTTCAAATCATTCATCATTTATTCTGATCAGCCCATACTCATCAGCAATTTGAACATCATTTCCATCATCATCACTTTCATATCTCTATCTCACCTACATTTAATTTGTGAGTCAGAGAAAACCCATTCTGCGACTCAATCAACCCAGAAGTGTAGGTGTCATTATTATTATTGATAGAACATAAAACATAGACAGAGGAAACATGTTGAGCACGGCTTTCTGATCCCACATGGCATTTAATCCACCCCACAGCTGCATTAAATGAGGCTGAATAATAGCAGCATGGGATGTAACAATTTTATTAAACAGTGAAAAATGTGTCCCCGCCCTGCTGTCTCCAGTGGGCTACACACACACCATGCATCCCAGACTAGAGCTCTAGATCTTTCCCCAGATTCATAGGCCAGATTCACATAGCAGGGTGTCCTTAATGTCCTCCCTCTTGCTGTGTGTGAAACAGCATCGCACACTAGCACCCGTTTCTTTTTGACTAAACCAGGAACAAAAGGAAGTGACGCAGGAGCTTCTTCAGCAGACTGGGTTCAACTCGCACACTAAGGACAGGGCTGAAAGATCAGGGTTTTATATGTTATATAGGCCTATATACATATATGTTTTATATGTTGCCTCTATGCAGAGAACCAAAAAAGTATCATATGCTTTGACATTGGGATACGTTTCCTTTACATTTCTGCCGTTTTTCTTCCATATTTACAACAGGTCTGAATCTGAACCCATTAAAATATAAAAAGTGGGCATATTGGCTATTCGTGAAGAAGGTAGCCATGCAACAGTGCACACAACTCATTGGGTTTCATAAGTTAGTAGCATGTCAGACAAAACAGTAGTGATGGGACGTGGGGTGCCGATGCTTCGGAGCGTGTGTCGAGTAATCCAGGAAGTGTTTAGTGGAGCGTGTATCGAGGCATGTACCATTTGGGGGCGGTGACGTCATTGATGACAAATGAAGCCTCGTCTGCTCGGCGGATGTTTTGAAATGTGGGCGTGATTCACTAACGCATAAAAGCGTCAATGCGTCCCCTGCCTTATTGGCGCATTTGGTGTCTTGGTGTGAGTTTCGGTGTGAGTTTCAGAGTGAGTTTCAGTGAGTTTCAGAGTGAGTTTCAGTGAGTTTCAGAGTGAGTTTCAGTGTGAGTTTCAGAGTGAGTTTCCTTGTGAGTTTCAGAGTGAGTTTCAGTGTGAGTTTCAGTGTGAGTTTTAGTGTGAGTTTTAGTGAGTTTGAGAGTGAGTTTGAGAGTGAGTTTCAGTGTGAGTTTCAGTGAGTTTCAGTCAGTTTCAGTTTTCATGGAGCCTGCCAGAAAACGGAAACATTCCCCAGTATGGGAACACTTTGATCTTATTTCTGCTAATAAGGTATGTGTTACTCATTTACTCTTGTTTATTATGGTAGCCTATTTTATCCAAAACAAGGTATAATTGTATTTTTATTAGTCTACACGTTTTTTTTGTGATTCAATATACTAGCCTATCATTCTTCACCATATTTTTATATATATTTGATTTCATTCCAAGGTCAAGTGTTTGTTGTGTGCCAAGGAGTTGGTATACAGCAACAACACCTCATCTATGCTGAGGCATTTCCGTGCCTTGCATACAGATGCTCAGGCCAACAGAGGTGCACCAACCCAAGGTGAGTCCAATTGAAATGCTATTATAATTACACACTCTTCCAATGTTGTCACCATATTGGTTTATGAACCACAATGATAATTACATTAACAGAACTGATGCAGTATTCATAAAGCTTCTGTTGTTTTCTTCCAGTGACCAGGAAGCAGGAGCTGGATGAGGCCTTGGTCTCCATGATTGTGGGAGACACACAGCCTTTTACCATTGTGGAGGATCAGGGATTTAGGAATTTTGTTGCAAAATTAGATCCAACCTATGTAATCCCAACAAGGAAGGTGTGTTTGGTAACAAAGTGTGAAGGTAGTTTTACATATAAAAAACTAACCACTATTTTCTTTTTTTCTATTAGGCTGTGAAGGCTATGGTCAAGGAAAAATATGAGGAGGAGAAGCAGAAGGCCAACTGCAGTTAGCTTAACATCTGACATGTGGACATCCATTAACATGGATGCCTACCTGGCTTTAACATGCCACTACATTGATACAAGCACGACACTCAGGTCAACTGTCCTGGGAGTGGTGTATTTCCCTGACAAACACACTGCTGTAAATTTAGCAACTGTCAAAACCTCACTCATGGAGGAATGGGGGACAGGAGCTGAAGTGACTTGTCTAGTCACTGATGGTGCAGCCAACATGCTGGCTTGTGGCAGGACACTGAGGCTGTGCCATGCCATCTGTGTGGCTCACACCTTGAACCTCATCGTGAAGAAGTGTCTTGATTTGACCCCTGTGCTGTCCACTATCCGAACGAAGGCAAGGAGGCTGGTGGGGTATTTCCAGAGCAGCACAAGTGCCAAAGTTGGTTCACTGACCATATTTTCATATCTGTTAATGTATTATTTGTTTATTATCGCTCCATTTATCACAATAACTTTATTTTTTGTGTTTTAAAGGCGAAGCCTGCACTGATTCAGGGCAAATGGGGAAGCCTACACTAAAGCTAATCCAGGAGGTGGAGACTAGGTGGAATAGCACTTTCCAAATGCTCCAGAGACTAGTGGACCAGAGGGAGCCTGTGGGGGCAGCTTTGAGTGGCTTGGACAGCGATATCCCCGTCCTAACATCTGAGGAATATGCCAATATCACCGGGTGTCTGACCATCTTGGCTCCGTTCCATGAAGCAACTGTGGAGCTTTCGGAGGAGAAAAGAGTGTCTTGCTCTAAGGTGATTCCTCTACTCAAAATGATAGAGACGATGCTCCAAGAGGAGACCACGAGGAGCACTAATCCTCTAGCTAGAGAGCTAGGAGAGCACCTAATCAAACATCTAAGAGAAAAGCTGCACACATTACAGAGCTCCAGCATAATGTCACTACCAACACTACTTGATCCCAGATTCAAAACAATAGGTTTTTTTAGTCCAACAAAGGCTGATGAGGCAGTAAGGCGACTCTCATCTGAGTGTGCAAATATAATTCGGGAAACCAGCCACCATCCATCATCTCCATCAACATCAACTTCATCACACAATGTAGATGAAAGACCTGGTAATATTTTTTTCTCCTTTAGTTAAGTCAATTTAGATTAGTTATGACCCTCACTTACATTATCTGTTTATGCTTCTCAGGAACAACACTGTGGAGTCATCTAGATGCTTCAGTGATGGCATCCAGAATGACTCACAATGTCACAGCTGATGCCACAGTGGAGGTTCAGCGTTACCTATCTGAGCCGAATATTGCGAGGACCGATGACCCACTTCTGTATTGGGAGAGGCAGAAATGCATATTCCCTAACCTCTACAAACTTGCACTTGTGTACTTGTGCACCCCAGCCTCATCTGTTCAATGTGAGAGAGTGTCCTAAAGCAGGAGAAGTCATTTCCAAGAAGAGGAATCGCCTAAATCCGAACACAGTACAACAAATATTGTTCTTGAATAAAAACCTATACAAAATCATCAAAATTGCTTGTGCAATCAGTTGCACAAGCATGTATACCACCCTCTACACTGTTCACAAGCACACTCCTCTTCAAATCATCTTCCTCCATAAGCACAACAGTCTTCCTTGTTAAAACACAGTAGCACTTCAAAACAAAAATCGTCCTGTCAATGTCATCTTTGTTACTGTCTTATTAGACATTGATGAAAATTACATATTGAAACACAATATTCCACTTCTTTCTATGTTACACAGAAATGCACATGCAGATAGAAATTGTATTTATTTGGATCAATACATGAACCCATAGGTGTAGATTACGGGGGGGACATGTCCCCACCACTATTTATAATTTGAATTTTGTCCCCACCACTTTTAAAAATGTGCAAACCAATTGCGACCGAAAAAATCCCCACATACTGAACCAAAACCGTCAAGTCTAAAATCATGCGATAGGCCCCCCCGTTGACAATCGCGTACCCCCCCTCGACAATCGTGCTGCACCCCCCGTCCAGCCCTGGTCCCCACCACTTCTAAAACCAAACTGACGCCCTTGATGAACCAACATATAAAGGTGAACGTAATTCTCATTCATGGCATGAATTACTCCTGTAGCACTTTTTGACCAGCAGGGGGGTTTGTGTGCACATGAAGCCTCGAGAAATGAACCTATTTTGCGAACCACTTGGCTCAAGTACGTCTCGCTGTGGCCTGCGGGAAGGCGGGGCGTGATGTCACGCCCCGCCCACATCACGGGCGAGTCCATTCTGGGATTACTTGCGCCCAATCTTAAATATATTAATTAATATATTAATATGTTAATATATATATATATATATATATATATATATATATATATATATATATATACAGACATCCCACGTCTCCCTGATGCAAGCAAATCAGTTAGGGTTAGGTTAGGGTTAGGTTAAGGTTAGGGTTAGGGTTAGGTTAAGGTTAGGGTTAGGTTAGGGTAGGTTAGGGTTAGGGTTAGGTTAGGTTAGGGTTAGGGTTAGGTTAGGGTTATCGTATTTAGAACTCTCCGTTTTCGCTGTACACATAAGTAGCTGCTAGTTCAAGAGGACGTATTTAGTTCAAGTATTTTCAAGAAAGACGTGTTTTTCTTCTGTTGGTTTTATATGGGCTACGCAATCCCAGAATGGACTCGCCCGTGATGTGGGCAGGGCGTGATGTCACGCCCCGCCTTCCCGCAGGCCGCAGCGAGATGCTTCTCGCTTGGCTGGAAAGCCTCAAAGCCTAATGAAGCCTCATCTGCCCATCACTACAAAACAGCCCCACAAGCTCAACATGTCTTTACTTTTCCGCTCGCGTCTAGCGGCTCACTGGCATCTCCGTCCTCCTCCTCCGAGCCGGACGCCGCCACCCGCTGGTCCCAGTCCGGGTACGGGTTGGGGAAGGACCGCTCCTCCATGTCGCCGTCCGCCGCAGACAGCAGCTTCAGCCGCTTGGACACGTGATCCCCCATGTGGACGGCGGCCCGCCGGGGACAATGTTACTCCGCTGCGCTATTATGGAGACAGGCGTGTCTGGCAGCGACATCATACACACTGGGAAACCATGTGCTTGTATTGCAGAGACCAGAACCGGTTATGTGGAAAGTTGTTATTGGGCTACTTAAACCTCAATTAAAAGGTCGATATTTCAAATATTGTGTTAAACAGATTAGGCCTAATATAAACTTCTGGGTGAACTGGAAAGTGGAATAACCTTATAGGCAAGACAGCAGGACCCTCGGCAATAACCTGATACATGCAATAATACACACGCATGCAGATATCAGAGAATGAGCATGCACATATTGTGCCGCCACTATTGACAGCCTTTGGTCTTTTCGGTTCACCAAATGGTTAACAAGACTGACACCTACATTGCTTGCATTGAAAAAATGAATCGGATCAAACGAAACGAGCTGTTGATACAGACTGTCTAATGTATATTTTGACATATAATCAACGTTAATCAAAAGAGTGACAAGGTGTCGTCCAGCTCACCCTGGGGTTGGTAACGATGCTGAGTCTGAGTATCCTTCCCTCCCAGCGGCTCCTCACTGCGGCGGCAGCAGCGTCAGCCTCCCCGCTCCAGCAGCACCAATCTCATTTCTATTTCCACTGCCTCGCTTTTTTTCTCCCCCCTATTGCACAATAGCAATATAACATAACATGCAGAACAGACAACTCCGGGAGATGTGTGCATCAATGGGCTGTTCCTGTGTCGTATTATTCCTCCGCATTGTCATCGCTTTCCTGGGGGTTTACCGGCTTCCCGGTGCGGTTTTACACACAGCCAATACATCGACGGGCTTTAGTTGAAATATCCCCCCCCCCCGTATATCACACACAAACACACACACACACACACACACACACACACACACACACAGGCTGGGATGACTGCTCTGCATCCCCAGCAGCTGACTCGCCGATGTTTGAGAAATGTGAATGATAATCCGAACAGATGGTTTGTGTGTGTGTGTTTGTTTAATGCTCCAGTAGTCATCTCTGACACAGACTAGGATTAAGCAATACAAAACGACCTCTCTCCTCGCCACAGTTTCTCTTTGACATAAGACGACGTTCGCCTTGCTGTATTTATTCATACCGGGAGCTACCCTTGCATAAGTCATTGTTTTTTGATCGTCACAGACCAGTTCACCAAGCCCAACTCCTGGTGGGTTCATCGCTAACAGTCACCTCTAGGCCTAGAAGCCACTTACTGCTGGGTCATTAACACACTAGCCTCAAGAATTGGTAGTTGGATGTTATTTCTTCCCAGATGAGCATTTTGGCATCTCGGCTTACTTTTTAGTAAAAGCTAAAGATTGAAAACTACAAAAATATACAGAATCAGAGTAGTATAAATGTAGTTGCACTAAAGAAATGTAAACAGTGCGAGTTTGTCAAAACTACTTCAGAGAACTGGGCCATAGAAGGACTTGGAGTCTTTGCCCCCCTTGGCGTACTTGCAGCAGGACTCCAGCAGTTATTGTGATGGTTGTAGTGTTGGATACAGATAGCTGGATGGATTAATATATGGACGGATGACCTGATGGCTGGAAGCCATATTCCCTGATACTGATTTACATTAGTGGAGTATCAGATCCTTAAATAGGATAAGTCTGGCAGATGGCTGCTACTCAGCCAGACAGGTGGTATAAGGGAGGTGTAGAGGTACAACACACACACACACACACACAAAATGTGGCAGCCAAACAGATTTCATGACTTTATTATATGAAATGGTGCTTTATAAGATGGCTGGTGTGCAATACAGCTAAATCAATATAAATCAATTGATACAATATAATCTACACACATTATAATACATTTTATAGTCAGTTCAGATCTTTATTGTCCCTCAAGGGGACATTTGATTTGCATTGGAGGGCAAAGACACAGATACAACACAAAGAGGACCTGGGACATTAATCACAACATTTACAGCGAACAACCAAAGAAAACAATATATATGTTCCTCAAAAGTATCAAACCAATAGTAGCTATAATAAAGTGCTGCTGAGCAGTGCAATCAAGGCTTAGTAGAAATTAAGTACATTTATTGCACTTGGAACAAAGGAAAATGTAAACATATTACTTTTTACTCTGGGGGACCTGTATCTCCACCCTGGCTGAAGGGAGAAGAACAAATTCCTCCAAGAGTGGGCGAGCTGGCCAAGACTGACGTGTCTTCCGCAAATGTGTCCATTATCGATATCTTGTTACGCCACGTCCTGCTACACGGTCCAACACCCCCATCTAGTGGCCGCTTGTCGCCACTGGTCCTCATTCTCCCAACACACCTGTCTGCAATCTGCAATCTCCATTCCCTACTTAAGCCAGGGATCTCCGTTCGCCTAGCCTAGTTCGGCTTGTTGTTATTCCTTTGTCCCAATAAATCCCATTGCCTTTTCACCCCGTCTCCGCCTCCCTGTGTCCAGCGTTTGGGTTCACTCGTCCTGTCTTTGTAACAGTATGAACTGGCCAGCATGGACCCAGCTGACACAGAGGCTGTCCGCCGGGCGATCTCCCACCAACAGGCTCAACTGGGTCAACACGACCAGGCTCTGCAGGAGATAACTTCCTCCCTCCGTGAGTTATCCCTTACTATCACCTCCCGGCTCCCTGTCACCCCGGAACCACCAGCCCCAGTTCCTAGCCATTCGGCCTCTCCCCAGGAGCCGTTCATTCCAGCACCCGAACGCTACGAAGGAGACCTGGGACTATGCCGATCGTTCCTACTCCAGTGCTCCCTGGTGTTCGAGCTACAGCCCCAGACCTACCCCACCGACAAGGCTTGGATCGCTTACCTGGTTTGGGAGCGCGGTTCCGCGGTTCCGCGGCCTGTTTCGATTATTCGTTTTCACCAAGGAGATGCGGAGGGTTTTCGATCACCCGGTCCGGGGCAGAGAGGCGTCTCAACGCCTTCTACTTCTTCATCAAGGTTCCCGCAGCATCGCCTCATTCGCAGTCGAGTTTTGGACTCTTGCGGTGGAGAGCGGTTGGAATGAGGAGGCTCTGCAGGGGGTTTTCTTGAACGCGCTGGGTAGTGACGTCAAGGTCGAGTTGACCTCCCGGGAGGAGTCTTCGGATCTCGACCACCTGATCGCTCTCGCCATTCAGGTGGACAATCGCTTGCGCGAACGCCGCAGGGAGAGGGCTCTATGCTCTTCTTAAACGCTTTCTTCCATACCACCAGCAGCATCTCGCCCTCCTCTTTCGGTTTCCTTTCCACCGCGTCACGAGCGGACACCCCCTTCTGAGTCCGAGCCCATGCAGATCGGACGCACGCACCTGTCCTTGCCCCCTCATCGCCCTTATGACTGTGCAATTGACCTTCTTCCCGGGTCCCCCCTTCCTACCAGCCGCCTGTTCAATCTCTCCCGTCCTGAACGGGAGTCCATGGAGGACTATATCGGAGAGTCCCTCGCCGCCGGAATCATCCGCCCGTCTTCGTCGCCAGTAGGAGCGGGATTCTTCTTTGCTAGCAAGAAGGACCGCTCACTACGTCCCTGTATTGACTACCGTGGTCTGAACAATATCACTGTAAAAAATAAATATCCCTTACCCCTCATCAGTTCTGCCTTCGTTCCCCTCCACGGAGCCATGGTTTTCTCGAAACTAGACTTGCGCAATGCGTACCATTTGGTCCGCATCCGGGAGGGTGACGAGTGGAAGACCGCGTTCAACACCCCATTGGGCCACTTCGAATATTTAGTTATGCCCTTCGGGCTCACCAACGCCCCTGCGGTCTTCCAGTCCCTGGTCAATGACGTGCTCCGGGACATGTTGAACCATTCCGTTTTCGTTTACCTCGACGACATCCTGATCTTTTCCAAGTCCGTGGAGGAGCACAGGATTCACGTTCGACAGGTTCTGCAGCGATTGTTGGAGAACCGACTTTATGTTAAGGTGGAGAAGTGTGAATTCCACGTCCCGTCCATCTCCTTTCTGGGCTACATCATCAGCCAGGGCCAGATTGAGATGGATCCCTCCAAGGTCTCTGCGGTGGCCGAGTGGCCCTCACCCCCAACCCGCAAGAGACTGCAACAGTTTTTAGGGTTCGCCAACTTCTATCGGCGATTCATACAAGGCTACAGTCAAGTCGCGGCACCCCTTACGGCCTTGACCTCCACCAAGAGTGCCTTTGTATGGACGCCAAAGGCAGAAACCGCCTTTCTGGACCTCAAGAAGCAGTTCGTATCCGCACCTATTCTCATTCAACCAGATCCCTCTCTCCAGTTTGTGGTGGAGGCCGACGCTTCTGACACCGGAGTGGGCGCGATTCTCTCCCAACGCTCCCCCTCCGACCACAAGCTCCACCCCTGTGCCTTCTTCTACCGCCGGCTGCCCCGCCGGAGCAAAACTATGATGTCGGCAACCGCGAGCTCTTAGCCGTCAAGCTTGCCCTGGAGGAGTGTCGACATTGGCTGGAGGGCGCGGAGCATCCGTTTATTGTTTGGACCGACCACCGCAACCTGGCCTATATCCAGTCAGCTAAGAGACTGAGCTCTCGACAGGCCAGGTGGGCCTTATTCTTTGGTCGTTTTAACTTCTCCCTCACCTATCGTCCCGGCTCCCAGAACGTTAAGCCGGATGCCCTGTCCTGCCTGTACTCCCCCGATAACCCCGGTACAGGCCCTGAAACCATCCTGCCACCCACTTGTCTGATCACCACACTCACCTGGGGGGTTGAGTCCGCTGTACGCCTTGCGCAGAGGCAGCAGCCAGACCCCGGTACCGGTCCCCCCAACCGTTTGTTTGTTCCGGACGCTGTACGGTCCAGGGTACTGGTCTGGACTCATTCCTCCAGGCTCACCTGCCACCCGGGAATCACCCGCACGTTGGACTTCATCCGCCGGCGATTCTGGTGGTCCACTATGGACGCAGACGTCCGTTCCTTTATTGCGGTGTGCGCAACCTGCGCCCGGAATAAGACCTCAACCCATCCGCCGTTCCAGCCTGCTACGACCCCTACCCATCCCTAGCCGTCCTTGGTCCCACATCGCCCTGGACTTCGTCACCGGCCTGCCCCCGTCCGAGGGCAACACCACCATTCTCACCGTGATCGACCGTTTTTCTAAGGCCGCGCACTTCATCGCTCTCCCCAAGCTCCCCTCAAGGGAGACCGCAGACCTCTTGGTTCAGCACGTGTTCCGTCTGCATGGCATCCCAGCGGACATTGTTTCTGACAGAGGTCCCCAGTTCACCTGTCAAGTGTGGCGTGCATTCTGCGGGGCTCTAGGTGCTACATCCAGCCTCTCCTCCGGATTCCACCCCCAGTCCAATGGACAATCTGAGCGGGCCAATCAGGAGATGGAGGCAGCACTCCGCTGCATCACCCACGCCAGTCCCACCTCTTGGAACACTCAGCTCCCCTGGGTCGAATATGCCCATAACACCCTAGTTAACGCATCCACAGGGTTATCCCCTTTCATGGCCTCGCTGGGATACCAACCACCCCTGTTCCCCGAATTGGAGGACAAGATAGCAGTCCCGTCGGTCCAGACCCACCTGCGCAGGTGCCGGCGCACGTGGAAACGCACACGCACTGCGTTACTCAGCGCATCCTCCCGCTCCCAGTTGCAGGCCAATAAGCATTGTCTACCTGCCCCCCAGTATGCTCCCGGACAAAGGGTTTGGCTTCGGGCAAAAGACCTTCCCTTGAAGGGAGTTCCCCCCAAACTCTCCCCCCGTTTCATTGGTCCATTCGAGATAGAGACTATCATTAACCCCTGTGCCGTGCGACTCAGACTTCCTCCATCCCTCTGTGTGCATCCGACCTTCCACGTCTCCCAGGTCAAGCCCGTCTTCACCAGCCCGTTGTCCCCTCCCGTTACGCTCCCACCTCCTCCCAGGGTCATTGACAACCACCCGGCGTGGACGGTCCGTCGTCTCCTGGATGTGCGGCGTCTCGGCCGGGGACACCAGTACCTCGTCGACTGGGAGGGGTACGGTCCTGAGGAGCGCTCCTGGGTTCCCCGGAATCACATTCTGGATGTCTCCCTCATTCAGGACTTCCATCGGGATCACCCGTCCGTTGTTGGGTGTCCGCCGAGAGGCGTCCGTAGAAGGGGGGGGTACTGTTACGCCACGTCCTGCTACACGGTCCAACACCCCCATCTAGTGGCCGCTTGTCGCCACTGGTCCTCATTCTCCCAACACACCTGTCTGCAATCTGCAATCTCCATTCCCTACTTAAGCCGGGGATCTCCAGTCAGCCGGCGCCAGTTCGTGCTATAGCCTACCCTACAAATTCTCAGTTCTTCAGTCTGCCTACCTCTTACCGAAACCTCGCCTGTCCGACTACCCGCCTGTTGCCGAACCCCGCCTGTCCGACTACCCGCCTATTGCCGAACCCTGTTGCCGACCTCTCGCCTGTCCGACTACCCGCCTGTTGCCGAACCCTCGCCTGTCCGACTACCCGCCTGTTGCCGAACCCACGCCTGTCCGACTACCTGCCTGTTGCCGAACCCTCGCCTGTCCGACTACCCGCCTGTTGCCGAACCCTCGCCTGTCCGACTACCCACCTGTTACCGGACCCTCGCCTGCCTGACTACCGCTTGCCTAGCCCGGCTTGTTGTTATTCCTTTGTCCCAATAAATCCCATTGCCTTTTCACCCCGTCTCCGCCTCCCTGTGTCCAGCGTTTGGGTTCACTCGTCCTGTCTTTGTAACATATCTTAGTTATTGACTTTAATAACGGATTAGCTAGGACACATTGTAAATGCTTATTAAAATAACTTGTGATGGAAGGAGAGGAAATTCAATTGTGGAAACTGGCTGCAGTACAACGACCTCACATTATACTCAATTGGTTGTAAGGGTTGATTAGATAGAATACAGCTTCGCAAACACACTATGAGGCTGTGAATACTAGGGTTTGCTGTGAAGGCTATGCAAACTGAGGATATTTTCAAACAATTAGCTATGCCAAATATTAAACCTGTACTATGTACCTTTTCTACTTCAGCTATTTACTCCTTTGAAACATACCTACAAACTAGACTCTTAACAAGGTTGCTATACCTAAAATAAAAAATATATATACAAAAACACATTGCCCCCACACAGTGTGAGGGGGCAATGGGTTGGCACAGAACAGCCCTTTGTAGGGTCACCCTCCACCAGGGCACCTCCACCCTCCTGGAGCATGGGGCATTTGGCTGCTGTGCTGGCTGGCAGAGGGCTGCTAGCTGCAGGCAGCTGCCCTTGGCAGTTGGTGTGCTACCTCCCCCATCCTCCGCTGGGCAACACCAGCGACCATCACTGTCATCAGGGAAAGGGCTGGTGCTGGGAGGTAGCTGTCCGTTGATGTGGCTGGTGGCTCCAGTGCGTCTTCGGGCAGCCCTACTGCGTCCCTTACAGGTCGGAGAGGCTCCACATTGGGCACCAGTGTGGCAGTGGACCCTGCCCCATGCCACCTAAAGTAGCTTTGCTAGGCTCTTCCAACACACAGGTACACAGGTAGGTGTGGTATGAAGCCACTTTATTGGAGTTGGCAAGATTTTACAAGCTAGAGCAGCTGGAATATGTGTGTGGTGATAGTTGGTTTATTCTATCCTGTTTATCGTTGCTTGCTCATGCACCATGGGTGTGCAGCCAGCCCCAGAGTCTAATCATTCGAGAGGCACCTGGCTGCAGACCTCCACTGTGAGGACGCTTCTGGTGCAGGCTTCACTGTCAGGACGGGAACTGAGGACATTTGGGGGGGGGGGGGGGGGGGGGACTGAGGACATTTAAATCTCGATTTGACCTGCCTTTTAATTCGAGAGCGACCAGCGAGTGAGCTTGTCCCGAGCTGATTTGTATTATCCACAGAAGGTAAATGCATGATTACTTGTGTTCTTCGTCAATATAGGTGCCGTAAAAATAGTAACGTAAAGTCATTAATGATGCAAATTGCCAAATGTTACATGTCGGTTTGGGTTGTCATTTTGAAGTTGGATAACGTCAAATTTAACTTTCCCCAATGGCGGTTAGCATCAACACCTTAAATTCTCAGGTATAATTAACTTTTTAGCGCATAACGTAAAGTAACTGTGCGCATTTGTTTGTATGTAATGTTAACGGTATAAAACATTTTAGTAAACTCTCCTTGCATTAGCTGGGCATCGTCACAAAGTTGAAAATGTGTCTTTCTGAACTCACAAACGTGATATGTGAGACAGCCAAGCTACCAACAGATGCAACAACACCATGATGTTTTGCCAGAGGTCGACTAGCTAATTAGTGATATCACCTGTTTAAGTGCACAAGTGGAATTAAAATGTGGCAGGACTACATGGCACATTTTTACTTTTTTATTTTGCCACCTCTGTTGTATACTACAGTATATAAACCAAACGAATAGTACCTGAAATTACTGAGAAGTAGCATGCTTCTGCACCATCAGTACTTTTATTTTTGATACTTGAGTATATTTTGCTTGTAACATAACATACTAAATGACTTAAGTGTTTTGTTTTAGCCACTTTCACTTAAGCAAGTTTTTGAATGCCGGACTTTAACCCGTAGTGCAGTATTTTCGTTGTCATTATTACTTCTTTTACATAAGTAAGGCCTCATTTACACAACCTGGTGCAAGTGGCCATTTTACCTGTAAGCAAAGGCAATCTAATCTTTGCAGGCTGTATACATTAATTTGATTTGAAGTTCATGTACTATAATTCAAACGCATGAAGCATTTTCTATCCTTTTTAGATGCATCATTCAATTATTCCATGTGGTGGAAAGCCTGCAGTGGAACGCTGCACAACATGCTGCAGTCAGTTCCACTGCCCCCTTTGTCCCAAAGGCATGTTTAAACCGAGCCAACCAGCCAGACTTCAGTGGCATTTGGAGGTCCACATGAAAAATGCCATTGCATTTGAAGGTAATGCCATTGTATTTTAGATTAAAGATACACACATGTGCGCACACACACAGATTTGTGTGTGCGAGTGTGTTCATGGGACTTGTTTGTCATCGCTAATATAAACATTTTCTTGACTTGCTCTTAGATAAAAAGATCTGCCGCTGCAATTTGAACTGCAGGAATGGGGGACTTTTTAACCAACTTTTTTTGAGCCATGAAAAGCAAAAGCCCTCCTGCGAGGTGAGGTGCCACCAGTGTTTAGGCTGATGAAAAGTAAGGTGGATGACATTACTCAGGTCAGATTTTAATTTTGTTTGTTCATCTGAGTTTTTCTTTTGTTTCAGGTCAGAAACCAGCATTTCCATATCCCTATTTTTTTTTTACAAATCTTATTTCCAATTGTACTGCAATTGTGGGGTCGCTTTAACGAATATGCCATTCACAAGTTAAGGTCAGACCTGCTGTCTACAATTAAAAGAAAAAAAGGTATCTAGATAATGCATGATTGGAAAATTAACATTTGTTGAGCTCTGTCTAGGTGGACATATGAGAGGAGGGCACTGATGGGGTCTTTTCTTTTTGAGCTTGTGTTTTGAATATTCCAACTAATCATTTTGCTTATCTATATATTTTCAGGAAGAAGAGCAGCAGGCTGAGGTCTCGGTCTGACCTGCCGATGTGGACACACCAGTGGAAGGGGTAAGCTTTGTCACAGTATCTATTGGTAAGATACTGTTGGTGCAGCAGCTATGGTAGACATCTTTCTTTCTGTCTTTTCCATAGGACTCAGTTGAAGATCACGTTCTTCATGATTGCATTCATGCAGCAGAGTGGGTTGAGGCCAACAAACTGTTCTCTGCCAAAGTGGACCTGCCTGATGTTCTGTGCATGGAGGAGGAGGAACAGGCTGAGGCTGCTCTGCAATATTGGAGGTTGTGGAAAGAAGAAGTTGATGAGCATGAAAAGGAAGCAATCCTGGAGCCCTTCAACTTCACGTTTTACTACACTGAGGACATGTGGAAATTCTGTGAAGAAATAATGGACCAAAGAAACTATTTGGCCTATTGTGAATGTCTCTATATGTGAATTGTGTGCGAGAATAAAGGGCTACAGAACATTTGATCATGTTGTGACTTGGTGTGTTTTTAATGTTTTTCTCATTGATCACTTAATAATTCACTCGGTTTATACTGTAGATATCAATAGTTAGAGTAGTATTTAGTGGTACTGTTGAGGTGTTCTTTGAGGAAGAAGGCCGCCGACACAGGATCGCTTTTAACTCTTTTAACTCTAACTTTATTTGTTTTAGGTTTAGGTCTATTATCCATGAAGCAAAAGGAGAGGAATTGTATAATTCACGCGTGGAGTGACTCTTAGCTGGATATCTAATAGATACGCTGCCTATAGAGTTTCTGCCCTCCCCTGCTTGTGTGCGCTCGATAGTACCTGGGCAGGCGTGGCCTCTATGACGTGTAATACGCTCTGATTGGCTAGTGTTGAGCGCCCGCCCCCAGTGTATTATTTGCTGCCATCTGGTGGCCAGGTGCGGTTAATACAGCTTATATATTTGGTCCTGTTCCCTTGTGGCTATGTGAGGATATTACAGCCTGTTGATACATGTGCTGTTATTTATTCGTAACAGTACTTAGCTGTTCCAGCAGCACAAGAACTTAATTAGCATAGACGGACATAGAACCAAACATGAAAACGTGGTTAACAATAAAAATACAGAATAATACAACAGAAAAACAGATAACAGATAAAAAATATATAGAAAAACAGTGCATTAAAGTTAACTAATAATGAAAAGGCAGCAAAGTACTGTATAGTACACAATAAAATGTATAGGCCTATGACATCTTATGAGATGTTGGCTTATGAATATGAGTAATAACTTAACAGAAAATGTGTGCGCTGAGCAATGTTATTCCCGCCCTCCATTGTTTTCATTGATCAACTATTTGACCTTCTCCTTTCAAGATCCTCAGCTTTATAGTAGGCTACAAATAGACAATTGAGCCCCAATCATATCACCCACCGTTTGTTTTTCATAATGACTAAGTTGTAAAATTATGTAGTGCAGTGTACATGTACGCAGTCTACACATATGGCAATCATTAATAAGGAGTGTTTTGAAAAAGTCAAAGGCTAATGCTTCAACTGTCCAAATTAAACGCTTTATTTTTTTCTTTGAATTAATACAGGTTATGGATGGCTTTTTGTCCTAGATTTGGACAGAATAAATCAAAATGCCCACGTTGGGGCTCATACGCAACATAAAAGGAAAACACAGAACAAAAACGACAAACAAAACAAAAGCTTACTATATAAATAAAAATGACATATACTATAGACAAGGAATTCATGGATTTTACGTCATATTGTTTACTAATTATTAATGTATTTGTGAGGAAAACGATTAAACCGGAAGTGCATTCGTGATTTTATTTTGAAATGTACCCCGTGCATTTCCTGTCCTGACAGTGGAGGTGGCCTGAGAGTGGAGCCTGCAGCGGTAGCGACCTCACAGTGGAGGTCTGCAGCCAGGACCTCTTGAATCATTCTGACTCAGGCGAGGTGAGGCTGCCTAAACCAGCTATCACCCACACATACTCCACATTGAATTAGAAAGTTTCTCAAGAATAAAACGTGCCCATCCACGAGTCAATCCATCCAGGGAATTTTTCTCTATTAATCGTTTTATTCTGGACCCCTCAGAGCTAAGTGTCGAGGTGTCCCTGAGCAAGACACCAAACCCTGTTGCCTTGCATGTGTGCTTGCGTGTATGTATGGGTGAATGTGAGGCAATAATTGTAAAGCACTTTGCGTGGCTACAGGTCTGAAAAGTGCTATATAAATGCAGTCCATTTACCATTTAAAGGCAGTCCATCCATCCATCCATCTTCTGCCGCTTATCCGGGGTCGGGTCGCGGGGGCAGCAGCCTAAGCAGGGAAGCCCAGACTTCCCTTTCCCCAGCTACTTCGTCCAGCTCTTCCTGGGGGATCCCGAGGCGTTCCCAGGCCAGCCGAGAGACATAGTCTCTCCAGCATGTCCTGGGTCTTCCCCGGGGTCTCCTACCAGTGGGACGTGCCCTGAACACCTCACCAGGGAGGTGTCCGGGAGGCATCCTAACTAGATGCCCAAGCCACCTCATCTGGCTCCTCTCAACGCGGAGGAGTAGCGGGTCTACTCCGAGCTCCTCCCGGATGACCGAGCTTCTCACCCTATCTCTAAGGGAGACCCCAGCCACCCTGTGGAGGAAGCTCATTTCGGCCGCTTGTACCCGCAATCTTGTTCTTTCGGTCATTACCCAAAGCTCATGACCATAGGTGAGGGCAGGAACGTAGATCGACTGGTAAATCGAGAGCTTTGCCTTTCGGCTCAGCTCCCTCTTCACCACGACGGATCCGTGCAGAGTCCGCATTGCTGCAGACGCCGCACTGATCCGCCTGTCGATCTCCCGCTCCATCCTCCCCTCACTCGTGAACAAGACCCCGAGGTACTTGAACTCCTCCACTTGGGGCAGGATCTCATCCCTGACCCGGAGAGTGCACTCCACCCTTTTCCGGTTGAGGACCATGGACTCGGATTTGGAGGTGCTGATTCTCATCCCGGCCGCTTCACACTTGGCTGCGAACCGGTCCAGCGAGAGTTGGACGTCACGGTCTGATGAAGCCAACAGGACCACATCATCCGCAAAAAGCAGAGACCCAATCCTGAGGTCACCAAACTGGACCCCCTCAACGCCCTGGCTGTGCCTAGAAATCCTGTCCATAAAAATTATGAACAGGATCGGTGACAAAGGGCAGCCCTGGCGGAGTCCAACCCTCACTGGAAACAAGTCTGACTTATTACCGGCAATGCGGACCAAGCTCTGACACCGGTCATACAGGGAACAGACAGCCCGTATTAGGGGGTCCGATACCCTGTACTCCCGGAGAACCCCCCACAGGACTCCCCGAGGGACACGGTCGAATGCCTTCTCCAAGTCCACAAAGCACATGCGGACTGGTTGGGCAAACTCCCATGCACCCTCAAGGATCCTGCAGAGGGTGTAGAGCTGGTCCACTGTTCCACGGCCTGGACGAAAACCACATTGCTCCTCCTGAATCCGAGGTTCGACTATCCGATGGACCCTCCTCTCCAGCACCCCTGTATAGACCTTACCAGGAAGGCTGAGGAGTGTGATCCCCCTATAGTTGGAACACACCCTCCAGTCCCCCTTCTTAAAAAGAGGGACCACCACCCCAGTCTGCCAATCCAGGGGCACTGCCCCGATGTCCACACGATGCTGCAGAGTCGTGTCAACCAAGACAGCCCCACAACATCCAGGGCCTTAAGGAACTCCGGGCGGACCTCATCCACCCCCGGGGCCCTGCCACCGAGGAGCTTCCTGACCACCTCGGCAACCTCAGCCCCAGAGATAGGAGAGCCCACACCCGAGTCCCCAGGCCCTGCTTCCTTACCGGAAGGCATGTCGGTGGGATTGAGGAGGTCTTCGAAGTATTCCTTCCACGATCCACAACGTCCCGAGTCGAGGTCAGCAGCGCACCGTCTCCACCATACAGTGTTGACGATGCACTGCTTCCCCCTCCTGAGACGCCAGATGGTGGTCCAGAACCTCTTCGAAGCCGTCCGGAAGTCGTTCTCCATGGCCTCACCGAACTCCTCCCATGTCCGGGTTTTTGCCTCAGTAACCGCCACAGCTGCGCTCCGCTTGGCCTGCCGGTACCTGCCTGCTGCCTCCGGAGTCCCACAGGCCGAAAAGGTCCTATAGGACTCCTTCTTCAGTTTGACGGCAATTGCCGCCACGGCAGGCAACGACCACCTTGCGGCCACAGCTCTGGTCAGCCGCCTTAACAATGGAGGCGCGGAACATGGCCCACTCGGACTCAATGTCCCCCGCCTCCCCCGGTACATGGTCAAAGCTCTCCTGGAGGTGGGAGTTGAAGCTCTCTCTGACAGGAGACTCTGCCAGACGTTCCCAGCAGACCCTCACAATACGTTTGGGTCTGCCAGGTCTGACCGGCATCCTCCCCCACCATCGCAGCCAACTCACCACCAGGTGGTGATCAGTTGACAGCTCCGCCCCTCTCTTCGCCCGAGTGTCCAAGACATGTGGCCGCAAGTCCGACGACACGACTACAAAGTCGATCATCGAACTGCGGCCTAGGGTGTCCTGGTGCCAAGTGCACATATGGACACCCTTATGCTTGAACATGGTGTTCGTTATGGACAATCTGTGACGAGCACAGAAGTCCAATAACTGAACACCACTCGGGTTCAGATCGGGGGGGCGTTCCTCCCAATCACACCCCTCCAGGTCCCACTGTCGCTGCCAACGTGAGCGTTGAAGTCCCCCAGCAGAACGAGGGAATCCCCAGAGGGAGCACTTTCCAGCACCCCCTCCAAGGAGTCCAAAAAGGGTGGATACTCTGAACTGCTGTTTGGACCATACCACAACAGTCAGGATCCGTCCCCCCACCCGAAGGCGGAGGGAGGCTACCCTCTCATCTACCGGGGTGAACTCCAACATACAGGCACCAAGCCGGGGGGCAATAAGTATTGCCACCCCTGCCCAGCACCTCTCACCAGTGGCAACTCCAGAGTGGAAGAGAGTCCAACCCCTCTCGAGAAGACTGGTTCCAGAGCCCTTGCTATGCGTCGAGGCTCCTTCCCCACCAGAGAGGTGATGTTCCATGACCCTAGAGCTAGCTTCTGCAGCCGAGGATCGGACCGCCAAGGTCCCCGCCTTCGGCCGCCGCCCAGCTCGCTTTTTTTTTTTTAAAGGCAGTATAAACTGCAAAACAAACATACTACAAAATAGGTCTTGTCATGTCCGCCAATGATTTCACTCTAATAAATCTCAAAAAAGACCACTTTACATTCATCTTTTACAACAGTGGTTCTTAAACTTTTTGTCTGGCGAGCCCACAAAAAAGTATGGCGAGGTCTGGCGACCCCACTTTCCCCAAACCCATTCTAAGTCCTTACTCAAAATACCCCCTCAAACGTTAACAACTAAATCAAGCAAAAACTAGTAAGCAAAGTAATTAGTTTTATTTATTCCATATGAACAAGAACCGAGAAAACCAAACAATCATGATTAAACAAGTGTAGGCTGCCGCTATATCAGATCAGAACGCTATATGCACGCGCACACAAGCACGCACACACACACACACACACTGTGACGAATAAATAATAGCATATGTATCAACAGACTGTAATATCCTCACATAGCCACAAGGGAACAGGAACAAATATATAAGCTGTATTAACTGCACCTGGCCACCAGATGGCAGCACACATAATACACTGGGGGCGGGTGCTCAACACTAGCCAATCAGAGCATATTATGCGTCATAGAGGCCACGCCTGCCCAGGTACTACCAAACCACACGAGCAGCGGGGAAGCAGAAACCCTAGAGGCCACGTATCTGTTAGATATTCGGCTAAGGGTCACTCCACGCGTGACCTATACAATACCCCTCCATTTGCTTCATAGATAATAGACCTAAAGCTAAACGAATAAAGTGAGTTAAAAGCGATCCTGTGTCGGCGGCCTTCTTCCTCAATGAACAGCACTACAACACACACACACACACACACAGCATTAGGCCTACAACGTTACATTAAAATTATATTTATGGCGATAACATATTTATTATTTCCCTTTTCTGGTTTACTATCTTTAACAATTTCAATGGGAAGGGTGGGCCTGCTTCCGTGAACATAGCAAGTTAATTCTAGGAGGAATGCTGCATACGGCGACACGGAGATTTTCCTCCACAGTGCTGAGCCGACATCTGTATTTATATTTTATATATGCCAGGGACGAAAATGTCTTCTCGCACAGATAGGTCGATCCGAAAGGCGTTACAATCCGGGGTATTCCTGCGCAACAGACAGCCAGAATTCATCCAGTGTTTTTGAGGCAAACGATGTCTGTATGGTTCGGTCACTGGATAGCTCAAGCAGCGCATCTTAAGCTCAGATGACAGATCGTTTGAAGAGCAGCTGGTGAATGGTTGTCGTATCCAATCTAGGGTTGTGCCGATGATCGTGATGGCTGACTGACATCACGATGGAGAGCCACCATCGTGATGCCACGCCCCCCTCGTCCGACACACACTAATCCTGTAGTCTCTTCTATAGTTATTACCTAAAAACTTTGCAGGGATTGCTCTGTAAATAAACTGAAAATATAACTAATGGTCCATATAAAGTGCTGTAAGTTAACTAGGGCTGCCCCCTAATAGTCAGCTTAGTCGATTGACGGAGGCTTAGTCGAATACGTTTTCATTAGTCGAGCAAAAAGTAAAACATAAAAATAAGAAGGCATGAGCATCGCAAACCGAATACATCCGTGGTCGCAACAAGCCCTGATTTAACTAATCGCTGCAGAAATACTGACCAATACACCTGGGCAGGTAAACACCTGGGCAGGTAGACACCTAGGCAGGTAGACACCGCTAGACACACGGGACTCATACCGGTGATCGCGGCTTTAGTTCCCCGTGTCTGATCGCTGTAATTCGGAGCGTGAATATCTGTTGAATATCTAATATCTTTCTAACTTTAAAAAACACTTTAGTATTTTTTAAGACGATAGTCGCACATCCCTAGTAACTACGCCGTGAAGGTGAACCCTCCCGGACTGTGGACGCACATCCACACGCACGGGACACCAAAATACCAAATAACATGTGTTCCATTTGCTTGCTTTTAAATAAAGTTGTGTGCAGTTATACGGTTAAATACGATTATTAAAAGTGTTCATGTCTCCTTCCTGGTCCAGAACCGCTTGGTCCATGCCGTTAATAGGCGGCCCGCTTCGTGCGTGTGCTTGTAAAAATGAAACATGACTGTAATTAATTGATCGCAATTAAGGCGATAATTTGACACCCCTAAAAATAATATTTTTTAAGTAGAAAAAAAATATCATCGTCCATCACGATGTTTTACTGTAAACATCGTCAACTGCCAATTTAAGGGACATCGCCCAACCCTAATCCAATCATAATTCTCCACATTTTCGGTCGGAAAATATTGATGGAATTTTTCGAGGAGGCTTTGGAGATGAACGTTGATGGAGGCTTTTAATGAACTGACATTCACGTCATCCTCCTCCAAAAAGTCATGCAGCTCCGAAAACATCTCAAAATCCCCACTCTCCACACGGACTGCCCAACGCTGCAACTTTTTTGTGAAAGCATTCACTTTGTCCGAGAGGGTCAGGATGTTAGTGTTGAGGCCTTGTAGTGACAGGTTGAGCATATTTAATTTGTCGAATATGCATGACAAATAAGTAAGACGGGCTATCCATTCCGAGTCAGTGAGATGGTGCACAAAGGCGGAGTTTGCGTCTGAGGAAGGTGCGCACCTCGCATCGCAGATCTCGTTGAAAGACGAAAACATATTTCTCTCTCTTCTCTTAACTGCGTGTAAATAAGAAAAAGGCTGAGTTTTTTCCCCAATATTATTTTCCTTTGTTTCACCTGGTATAATAATAATTTCA
The DNA here is from genome assembly GCA_030340625.1 of Merluccius polli. NCBI lineage: Eukaryota > Metazoa > Chordata > Actinopteri > Gadiformes > Merlucciidae > Merluccius > Merluccius polli. Next base: position 393,339 of record JAOPHQ010003700.1, on the reverse strand, counting down.
GACTGAATACAGAAAATAATTGGCGACCCCACGGAAGTTTTTGGCATTTGGGGTCGCGACCCCTAGTTTAAGAATCACTGTTTTACAACATTTTATAGAAATATAGAAGTCTCTGAATACTCCCATACCTAACTGACCATGCAAATGGGCCTAAAAACTACATTTAAGAATGTGCATTGTCATAATGTATTATATCTCAGTCTTTCTACATTCCTAACTTACCTGCTCCCCTTTTTCAGTGCATGTGAATGAAATAAATAAAAGTCCCAGAATAAATGAAATACCGTGATTCAAAATACAAGACCCCAGAATACAGGGAATGAGTCAGGTTCAACTCTGCAGGTGTGATTCCCGTGGACTCTTGCACTGCAGAAACTCATGTATACACTGATCCCAGTGAGGGCTGGATCCAGCCATTTTGGTGCCCTATGCAAGATTAGGATTTGGAGCCCCCCCACCACCACTTATTCTACAGTAATAATATGGACAACAAACATCAGACACCTCTATGGTTTCAAGAGGAAAATATGTATTTTTATAAATTAAAATTTAACAAACAACAAACAAAGCAATATTTCTCTATGAATAAGTTATAGTGCAGGTTTAACACAATTATTTACAAAATTGCTTCAACAAAATGTGCAAAAAAGAAAACAAACGAGAAAAATAACAAAAATCTTCCAAGTCTTTTGTGCATATCCTTACAATCTGACGTCGGGACTTCCTTGCTGTAAAGTCATCTACGGTGTCATCAAATTATATCTGCCTAGAAACCTCATGATTAATGCTGGTTAATGCATGTCCATTGACATGCTTTTGAGCCATTGTAGACCTCAGGTAGGTTTTGATCAGCTTCAATTTGGAGAAGCTCTTCTCTGCAGCAGCAACTGTCACTGAAATAGTGACAGCAATTCTGAGGGCCACTCACAGATTTGGATAAACTTCCTTTAGCTTCTTTTTCTGTAAGAAAGCCAGAAGTTCCAGGGTGGTCATGTTGGCTTTTGGCAAATCTGTGAATGTCTGCATCTCCAGTGCCAGTTCCCTCCCATCCAGGTCTGACTGTCCACCACAGCTCAGGGTTGCTGAGGGTTGTTGTTGTTTCACACTGCTTTGTCAGCTCTTCATTAGGCAGGTCAGGGAAGTTGACAAGCACTCCAAACTTTTTCTCTACTTCACCTAATGTATTGAATCATTCCTGCAGTGACGAAATAGAAACATCCACCACCACAATGAAAAAGGACATTTCCATTTTCTTTAGTGCATCACACTTGCTCGCCAAGAGACTCATAAGAGAACTGACTCTTTCCACCTCAGCAACATGCTACTTAAGGACTGGGTCGAACTTGGCCATGAGCTCCACTTCTTTCAGAAAGTTACCATTATTTGGCTGGTGTGTCTCTCTTGGGGCAATATTTCTGCCAAAGAATGAATTATGGCCACCAACCTGGTCAGGACTTCACACCACCTCCTCCTTTTTAGGATATGTTCCAGTTGATGGGGTGTCTACAGGCTGAGTAGTAGCGGTGTATATTGTGCTTGTTGTTCCTTCACCTGCAGGCAAATCCAAACATATGTGTGTAGTAGTAGTAGCCCTTTATTGTCACTTAGTCACAAGTACCAGTGAAATTAGCCATTAACCTGTCCGTACATATACACAAACATACATACAATATGACAAGGGGGTAGACAGGACAGACTATGCCCCTATGGGGAGTACAGTGTGGAGCAGTGGTTTCTGCCACACGCCACATAAGTGGCTTTTCTGGGCCACCCAATGATTAATAAATTACAACACATCAAGTAATGAACACATCTGAAGCATAAATTATAGATAACGGTTGACAAGTACTGTTCAATTACATGAGAATGTCAGGATTTTGGACTGTAATACCTGTTTTGTCCATGTGGGGTCCTCAGTGTGCATGATTGCCTGTCACATGTCTGTCACTTTGAAATTCACTGATTGTATTATTGTGTCCACCTGAGCCCTGTTTAAGCTTACCTATATAAGCCGCCTGATCTTTTGTTTGATACTCAGTCTTGAAATGACACTAGGCCACGACGTTAGAGCAGTCAAGTACCCGAGTTGTCTTTTTGTTCCCTGGCTACTGAGCCGTGCTAAGAATTCTATTTTTGTGTTTTGCCTACTTTGACTACTTTTTGAGAAACTCAGTTTTGTATTCTCTTGACCTTGTGGCGTGGATGTTTTCTGGATACTTTTTTGCCTTCTTGCTTGCCCAGTAAAGAACATTACTGAACATTACTGCTCTGTCTCTGCACCTGAGTCTTCCCAGTCACCTCTAGCCTAACAGCAAGACTGAGTCATGGATAAAGACTCAGCAGAGACAGCTCATCCCCAGCCAACTCAAGCCACAAGTCCACCACAGGCACCTACAACCGCTGATCAACTCTATGCAGCAGTGGTCAGCCATGATGCCACTGTTTCTCGTCACGAGTCTCGCCTGCGCACCCACGAGTCTGTCTTTGGACGCCATGAAGAAGCTCTACAGGACCTTCAACAGTCTGTGAGTAACCTACTTGCTCATCAGCCACCCCTTTCCCCATCACCAGCTCCAACTCTGCCAGTGTCTGAGCCTCGACTGCCTACTCCTGAGAGATATAACGGCAATCCCGCGGACTGCCGAGGATTCTTGACACAATGCTCCCTCACCTTTGAACTTCAAGCCTCCACCTTCCGAACTGATCGTGCACGCATCGCTTACATAATCACTCTCCTGACGGGGAGAGCTCGGGCTTGGGCCACTGCCATATGAGAACAGCAGGGTTCTGCCTGTAGTGACTATGTAAGCTTCACTGAAGAGATGCGCCGAGTCTTCGATCATCCAGTAGGGGGCCGAGATGCTGCAAGTCGACTGTTCCATCTGCGCCAAGGCAGTTCCAGTGTCGCTGAGTACTCGGTGTTCTTCCGCACCTTGGCAGCAGAGAGTGGGTGGAACATGGAGGCACTGATGGCGACATTTCGGCATGGACTCTCCAACTCTGTCAAAGACGAATTGGCAGCTAAGGATCCAGCTCCGGACCTGGAGTCTTTGATCGATCAAACGATTTGTCTGGACAACCGGCTGCGGGAGAGGCAGTGTGAACGACAGCCTGAGAGTCGCTCCAGTTCTGGAGCCGCTGCTTCAGCCTGGCTTGGCTAAGGTTACAAACATGACATGCAAGTGAAAACCATTCACAGCATCCCTTTACATTTTGTAAAAACAGGATAACAAAACGCATGTCGAAGTCAGTGATGTTTTCTCCACCGGGCCCACCGACTTAGGCCGCACCAGCCTTGTCCGGCATGACATCCTCACCACACCAGGGCCGCCTGTCAAACAGCAACCCCGCAGAATGGCCAGAGACAAGCAGGTTGCAGCGGACCAGCAGCTGCAGCAGAGCCTAGAGGCAGGTGTCACACGGCCAGAGGTGGGTAGAGTAGCCAAAAATGTTACTCAAGTAAAAGTACTGTTACTTCAGAATAATATGACTCAAGTAAAAGTAAAACGTAGTCATCCAAATAATTACTTGAGTAAGAGTAAAAAAGTACTGAAAAAACTACTCAATTACTGAGTAACTGTTGAGTATCGTCTGATTTATTTGTCAACATAAGCATTCAATCAGACAGACAAAAATACAAAATAATCATCTTTAGGCAAATTAGAGTTCATTCAATCAATAAAATAAATTCAAATTAATTACAAAATAGCTTAAATTAAAATAATCCAGGTAAATCCAAGTACTTCAATAAAAAAGAAAATCAATAAAATAATGAAAAAAATTAAGCACAAGTAAAATTTCCAAACCTTTGTACTTTTTCACCAGGCTCTGCAGACAGAACTAGAACAAGGCAGCCCATAATCTCTCATAAACTGTGTGTGTATGTGTGTTTGTGTTTGAGTCTGTGTGTCATCCGTTTCTCTTTTTTGTTTGCTACGACTGTAAATTGTAACAGCCTGAAATGTCTCTGAAGCAGAGACTATCCAGGTGGATTCACAGACTAAACTCTGATCATCTACCGGTGTGTGTTTTCTCACTTTGTTTATTTCATGTACCAGCTTCTAAGAGTCTGACGCGCAATTTACGCCGCAAAATAGTGATACGAAGAAGTTTAATTTGATTTGTGTCCGATGATTAGAGAGAGAGAGAGAGAGAGAGAGCAGTGCAGTGGTGTCAGGAGAACAACTTAACAACTCACTAAATGTGGCAAAAACAAAGGAGCTGGTGGTGGACTACAGGAACAGGAGAAGAGCTGAACTGGCTCCCTTAATGATACAGGGGAATGTTGTGGAAAGAGTGAGCAGTTTTAAGTTCCTTGGGATCAACATCACCAACAACCTCACCTGGGACCTACACACTAAGGGAATAGTGGGGAAGGCCCAGCAACGCCTATTCCACCTTAAGGCCGCGGTATACTCGCCGTTCCCAAGCTGTCGCGCGACAATGTGACGTCACGGGAGCACGGTAACTATTTATACTCGCGCTGGTGGCCGCGACAGTAGTTGCAGTCTTCTCCTGAACAGAGGTGGCGCCACTGAGGAAAGGCGACCGACTCTGCTATTTCTACGCAGTAGAAGAAGAGATATGCTAATACTGGCACCCCTGTGTCTTCATTAGAATAGTTCACCGGGATGTCTCTCACTATACAGCGTTATGTCTATTAGTTTACATTGCTATTATTCTACATCACTGCCCCACCTGGTCAGCCATCAACAGTCCAGTGTATGGCAGCAGTTCTCATATGAAGAGTGTTTGTAAGCATCCATCTTAATAACTTAGTGATTATCTTACATACTTTTATTTTATAACTTAATGCCGCTTTGAGATAGTTTTTCAGCCACGTAATTCCACTCGTCTTTGACCACAACAACAGTAGACAGCACGTAAAACCACGGTTTATTAGCGAAAAACTATAGGCCTACACCACACAATGAAATAGACCATATAAAGGAAGAAGCCTTAGCAATAAGGCGCATTAAAATGTGCCTTCGAACTCGTCCGTGTTTGTTTCCGCTTTGTCGCGCGCCGCTGAAAAAAAAAGAGAGGTGCGCGACACGGCGCGAACGGGCCAAAATCCTGTCGCGCCGGCGAGATCTACGTCATTTTGACGTCACAATGGCGCGCGACAGCTTGGGAACGGCGAGTATACTGCGGCCTTTAGGCGTCTGAGGAAATTTGGCATGGGCCCCAATGTTCTCTGTGCCTTCTACCGGGGGACAATTGAAAGTGTCCTCACAGGGGCCATCACCTCCTGGTATGGCAACTGCACTGCAGACAACCGCAGAACAATACAAAGGGTAGTTAAAACTGCCCAGAAAATCTGCGGCTGTGAGCTCACACCTATAGCAGACCTGTACCAGGATAGGTGCAAGAAGAAGGCCCAGAAGATCATCAAGGACCCCAGCCACCCTAACAGTAAACTTTTCCAGCTGCTGCCCTCTGGCAAGCGCTACTGCAGTCTGAGAGTGAGGACCAGCAGACGCAGGGGCTCCTTTTTTCACCAAACCATCAGTCTTCTTAACAGTAGACAACTCATGTATTATTCTCCCTTATTTATATGCAATGCACTGTTTTTATCACTGTGTTTTTAGAGTTATTCCCATTGTTGTGTGTGTGTGTGTGTGTGTGTGTGTGTGTGTGTGTGTGTGTGTGTGTGTGTGTGTGTGAGAGAGAGAGAGTGTGAGGGTGCGCGTGTGTGCGAGTGGTCATATATATATTTATACACCTAATATGTATGCATGTATGTTATTTTAAGAGTTTTTTTTGCTCAGTTGGAGATAGGTGTATGTTCTCATTGCTGCTATTCTAGTAATCTAGTTTATATGTACTATTATATGCACTTTAGGCTGCTGCTGGTCAGGAGGGGGGTAGAGACCTAAGATTTTTGCTCTTGCATTATATGTAAATTATCTGAGATGCAACTTCAATAAAACTGAACTGAACTGAACTGAGCGCGCGCGCTTTGGTAGAGAGACATAGAGTAACAACAACAGAGAGCAAGCGCTGGCCTCGATAAAGCTGTTATTAATCAGAGAAATAAAAAGTTGTTTCCTGATTGTTTCACAGCAGTTACATTCAGCAAGTATAAACACGCCCACAGCAACCCACCTCACCCCCCCACTACCGCACTCCCCCACCACATCAGCTCCCCTCACCCCCCCACTACCGCACTCCCCCACCACCGGTTGCCTATGGAGGACTAAACATGACTTAAGTATAAATAAATAAATAAATCAATGCATAAATAAATGTATAAATAAATGCTGAAATAAATAAATACATAAATAAATGCATAAATAAATAAATAAATGCGTAAATAAATAAATAAATGCATGAATAAATGTATATATACAGGAATAAATAAATAAATGCATGAATAAATAAATGCATCAATAAATGTATAAATAAATAAATAAAAGAATGAATAAAAGAATAAATGCTTTATATTTATTTCTACATTTCTACATTTCTTTCTTTCTGTATTTCTGTGTCCATATGTAAATGAGGTAGGAGGTCCTAACCTCAGTCAACAGCATGATTGGTTACAGGAGTGTGCTCGATTCGGGTCTACTAGTTCTGCCTTACTGACGGAGCTGATTTGTGTACAGGAATGTTGTTGGCTAGCAGCTCGCCCGCTCAGCTAACCGTTAGCTGCAGTTGTTGACATTTGTTACTTATGTAGCTTTCAAGCTGGTCAGCCACATCCCGCAGCAGGTCTGCCAGCGGCCTCCCGGTCGAGGCCATTACGCTAACTGGAGCTGGTTTGCAACATTACAGGGAGGAAGCCTTGGGATCAGGAATCGTTTGCTTTTGTCTGGCTCTCCGATTTGACCAATCATGCTGTTGACTGAGGTTAGGACCTCCTACCTCATTTACATATGGACACAAAAATACAGAAATACATATATGTAGAAATGTAGAAATAAATATAAAGCATTGATTTATTTATGTATTCTTTTATTCATTTATTTATACATTTATTTATGCATTTATTTATTTATGCATTTATTTACACATTTATATATTTATTCCTGTATTTATTTATACATTTATTCATGCATTTATTTATTTATTTCAGCATTTATTTATTTATGCATTTATTTACGTATTTATTTATTTATTTCAGCATTTATTTATACATTTATTTATGCATTTATTTATTTATTTATTTATACTTAAGTCATGTTTAGTCCTCCATAGTTGCCGGTTTCCCTGATCCTGTCTGAATACGCGCCCCATCCCGCCGCTGAGATTGAGTATGGTCACGTGACGAGACTGCACGGCTACGTTTGATTGGTGAAACACAGTCACATGGTAGAGCCTTTGGCGGAAGTCTCTCTCTCAGTCAAAATAAAACATTAAAATGGCGTACGCAGGGGGGATAAAAATAATGATGCGTAGAATACCAAAGAGGTAAAAAGAAAAGTAACGCGCTCATAGTAGCCTAACGTAGTGGAGTAAGAGTACAGTTTTTTCTTCACAAATCTACTCAAGTAAAAGTAAAAAGTATAGTGATTTAAAACTACTCCTAGAAGTATAATTTTTTCAAAAATGTACTCAAGTAAATGTAACAGAGTAAATGTAACTCGTTACTACCCACCACTGCGCATGGCCCAACAACAGCAGCTGGGTGGCACCAATCGTGATGGTGCGCAAAAAGGACCAGAGCCCACGCATGTGTGTAGACTACAGACCCCTGAACGACCGCACTATTAAAGATGCTTACCCCCTGCCACGTATACAGGACACTTTGGACACCTTATCCACTGCCAAGTACTTCAGCACACTGGACTTGACATCAGGGTACTGGCAGGTGGAACTGACGCCTAGAGCTCGCAAAGCTGCCACCTTCTGCACCCGAAAGGGGCTTTTTGAGTGGAACGTCACGCCGTTTGGACTCTGCAATGCGCCGGCCACGTTTCAGTGGCTTATGGACAGAGTCCTGGTCGAGCTGCAGGGGGAAACGTGTTTGGTGTACCTGGATGATGTCATCGTCCTGGGGCGAGACATTGCTCAGATGCTAGAGCGGCTCGGTCAAGTTGCGCAAAGCCAACTTAAAGTTGAAGCCGTCCAAGTGCTGCCTGTACAGGGAGCGAGTTGGTTACCTGGGGCACATTGTCTCGGCCAAAGGCATCACCACTGACCCTGAGCAAGTGAGAAAGGTGGCAGAGTGTCCCATACCCCAGAACGTCTCAGAGGTGCGTCAGTTTGTCGGCCTGGCATCCTACTACAGACGATTCGTGGAAGATTTTGCCACCATCGCTAAGCCACTGCATGAACTCACTAAAAATTCACAAGAAGACTCCTCGGCCATGGGCACAGTTAAAGTGGGGGCCCCTATGGAGAGGATTGATGTTGACCTGATGGGCCCGCTAAATGAGACTGAGAGGCATAATCGCTACATACTGGTAGTGAGTGATTATTTCAGTAAGTGGGTGGAAGCAACGACAGTAGCTGACAAAATCGCTTCTGAGTGGGTGTGCAGGTATGGGGCTCAACACTCACTGCACAGTGACCAGGGCAGAAATTTCGAGTCGGCTGTGTTCCAGGAGATGTGCAGGCTGCTGGGAATCGAAAAGACACACACCACCCCATTCCGCCCTCAGTCCGACGGCCAGGTGGAGCGCTTTAATGCCACTCTGCAGAAAATCCTGGCGACCACAGCCGAGAGATGTTATTGGCACTGGGATGTGATGATCCCATACGCAGTCATGGCCTATCGATGCAACCAGACACAGCTCCACAGGACTGTCCCCCAACATGATGCTTTTTGGACGGGAAGTCACTGAGCCCATTGGCCTAGTTGGTCTGCCCCCAAACGATGACGATGCCCCCCCCCCCCTTCCGGACTATGTCATGCAGCTCCGGGAGCGTTTAGAGCTCTCTCACCAGCTGGCTCGAGAGACTCTGGGGCGGTCTGCAGAGCGTGCCAAAAGACAGTACAACAAAAACATCTGTCAAGTGCAGCACAAGGTCGGAGATGCAATATGGCACCTGATTAGAGGCACCAAGGCAGTGAAAAACAAAGTGAAGAAGCTCCTGCCTTCCTATGAGGGTCCCTACTTCATTGTGGGCCTGCTAGATGACTTGGTCTACCGTGTCCAGAAAAACCAGAGGTCAAAGGTCAAGGTTGTCCATCATGACAAGCTTAAGCCTTACTACTCTAGAACAACCCTGGACAACGGCTGGGCCGACGCATGGTCACCAGTAGAGGTGCCATCACCTGCTGACGAGGACACCGCTGATCCAGACATCGGTCCCCTCAATCTGTGGCACACCCCGCCAGAGACACAGGATGCAGCCTCCCCGGGTCCCTGCTCATCATCGGGCGGGCAGCCAGCAGCCTGCCAACATCATCGGGTCCCAGGCAGCGGAGGCTGGCAACAGGATCCTGCCCTCAACCTCCACAGCGTTGCCGAGACTCCAGAGTGTGCCGAGGACCAGATAGTAGGGATGCACCTAATAGAATATTTTTGGCCGAAGCCGAAGCCGAATAAAAAATCAAACGCTTGGCCGAATACCGAATAATACCGAATACCGAATGTGGTTAGGGTTAGTTTTTCATTATTTTAAAAAAAAATATTGCATGAATAAAATACATTTTTAGGCAAAACAAATGTTTTTTTTTTTTTTTTCAAACAAAAGAAATGTTTATTTAATATTCTGACATTTGAATATTTGAATAGAAGTGCATTCCCAAAAGAACAAATAAACAACAAATAAACCCACAACAAATTAATTATTGTCCTTTTGGCACAAGTCTATTTAGTCACAGTAGGCTAATAATGTAAACAGAAGGCTCAAGTAAATTGCAATAAGTGTGCTTGTAACCTCATACACTTATACAGGTACATAAACTACATAACATATCCCAGACCAGAACAGATTTGTCAATAACAGTACTTCAGCTTCAAATTAAAAAGAAGGAAACTATGACATCTGAGAATACCCTTAAATTGTTTTATACCATGGTCTGGGTGAATACTCGATTCTGATTGGCTGGAGGGTGTAGGTTAACAAGTGTTAACACACCTAGGAAAGACATTGACGCTATGAAGACGCTGTGGCCACGTTGCTTGGCAATGCCTGCATACGGGAGATATTAAATAGTCCGCTTGACTATTTCAAATAAAATTAAAATAAAAAAACCCTCACGATTTTAACTCTAAAACACATTAAAGCATTATTAATTGATTAAATATTTCTTTCTTTCGTAAGTGACCATGGTATAAGCGGGATAATGCCCGACGAGGTGTCCATTAACAGAAAGTAATGGACATCGCGGAGACGTGATTGCTTCCGCGTCGTCCATTCATTTCTGTTAATGGACACCTCGTCGGGCATTATCCCTTACTTATACTATAGTTTATATTTCGGCTGAGCACTCGCTGCAAACCGCAATTGTTTTTTCGTTCTCCGTAACTTTGAAATATCTCCACACTGCCGACATCTTTGTTTATGTTTACCGCGTCACTGCACGTTCTTTGATTGCGTCAGTAAAACGCGCCGCTAATATTTAATATATATATTCGGCCTTGTTTTTCACTCATTCCACCGAATACCGAATAGTGCTTTTTTTGCAATATTCGGCCGAATATATTCGGTTACCGAATATTTGGTGCATCCCTACCAGATAGATTTGGTGACTGGGTGTTTTCTAAGGACTGAGTCTTATCTCCCCTGACTAGACTAGACGGATTTCAGAAAAGAGGCCTTCGATAAGAAGTGAGGAGCATTTATGGGTACAAGTCGGGAACCTGTTGTGATGTTCTTTGAGGAAGAAGGCCGCCGACACAGGATCGCTTTTAACTGACTTTATTTGTTTAGCTTTAGGTATATTATCTATGAAGCAAAAGGAGAGGTATGTATAGTTCACGCGTGGAGCGACCCGTAGCCAGATATCTCTCGTGGCCCAGGGTTTCTGCCCTTCCCCCGGATGTGTGGTTTGGTAGTACCTGGGCAGGCGTGGCCTCTATGACGCATACTATGCTCTGATTGGCTAGTGTTGAGCGCCCGCCCCCAGTGTATTATGTGTGCTGCCATCTGGTGGCCAGGTGCAGTTAATACAACTTATATATTTGTTTCTATTCCCTAGTGGCTATGTGTGAATATTACAGCCTGTTGATACATATACTGTTATTTATTCGTCACAAACCGGCCTACCTTACATATTTCAAGGGTGCTGAGTCCAAAAAAAATGGTACCCAAGCGAAATTTTGAGGTTTTGACCTTCTAATTTGCATATCAAAATGGCCGTCAAATTGCCCATCTTGCACAGTCATTGGACCATTTCCCCCTAGTTTTTTTGTAAGTAGGCAATCAAGATGAGGAAATTAAGTTTCTAGATCGATAGTCAAGGGTCAGAGCAAGGATATAGTGGAGGCTCACTGCCTTTTTTATGTATATACATGCAAATGTACAACTTCTATGGTGGAATTAAGCATTATATGTGTCATTTTTAAGGTGGACATAAATATTCAATAAATGTTACTCTGAAATTTCCCCTGTTGATATGACATATGATATACACCATATTACATGATAACAAAGAAAAAAAATCCATTGCAAGTTGTCTGAGATTTCATGTTTTTATGCGAATTAAGCATTTGTTCTCTAAATTCCAAGATGGGAAAAACCCAGGTGAATAGGGAAAAATATTCAAAAAGAGACCACCATGAAACTTCCCAAGTTGAATATTTAGATCAGGGCATAGCATGGTCAGTCCCATCTCTGAGGACCCTTTGCCTGAGGTGAATGTAACAGCAAAGAGGATCGTAACAGTTTCACACGGTTTACTGTGTCAGTCGTGCAGAAAATGGACACCCAAACATATCGGACTGGCTACTACACTACATCAGGCTACACGATCAAAACAGCTGGTAGAGTTATTCAACAAGGCCGGCCACTGTTTGAACTATGAGCAGGTGATGAAGGTAGACAATGCCTTAGCTGAGAGTACCTTAAAATCTATGGACCCAGCAACTGGTGCCATTATTCCACCAAACATGGTAGCAAATTGATTCATCCACTACACTGCTGACAACATTGACATCCTTGATGAGTCCTTAGATGGAAAGAACACCTTTCATGCAACCCAAATGGCAGCCTGGCAACGGGGAAAAAAAGATATAGAACTTGACATGCTGAAGCCCTCCACTAGCCGTACACTGGTTGTGCCAGATGTCCTGGAGAACCTGCACCACGTCAATGTACATTCTGCCACAAGCAAGCCAGTATTCACATGTAAACAAGACCTGGTTTACAAAACCTAAAGGAGACAGTGAGTGTGTGAAACAAGCACAAGCAACAGACATGGCTTTCTTCGTGCGACGTCAGGATTCTGAACCCAAACCTTCTTGGATTCAATCAGTCAGTCTCGTCAAAGGAACCAGAGCAGACAGCAGTAGGATATTTGCCAATAGTCCTTGCTCCAGCTCATGAGTATGATACGCTCAATACAGTTGAAGAGAGTGAAGAGGTGCATGGCAATATCATCACATTTTGGCCAGGAGCATACTGTCATAACATTGGACCAAGCTCTTTACTGCAAGCTCATGGAACTGAAGTGGTGTGTTGAGGAATATCAGGGCAAGTTAATCCCTCGACTTGGTGGACTTCATATTGCACTGAACTTCCTGAAGAATATCGGAGATCACATGGCTGGGTCTGGTCTAGCTGAAGTGTGGCTGGAGAGTGGATTGCTGGGGGAGGGTGCTGTGCCTTGTATGCTTTCCCTGACATGACAAGCTTGTCATGTCAGGGAAAGCATACAAGGGTATGAGAGCTCACAAACTGACCTTGCAGGCCCTATGGCAGCTTTTGTTGCCAACATTCCTCACGTTTGCTGCAGAATCAAACAAGGAATGCCATGATGAGATCTCTGCTATGGCTGCTGATGACAATCCTGAAATTATTCCTCAGTTGATAACATATCTGAAGCAGGAACAGTTTGACAGTCTCCTCAAAGATTTCATCGCAAGTAAATCTGAAGATGTCCACTTTGTCGTCTGGTGGAACTACATGGATATGGTCTCAACACTGTTGCAGTTTACACAAGCTCAGCGTGATGGACTCTGGGAGCTTCAGCTTCACTCCTTCAGCTGGATGTTGCCGTACCATGCGATATGACCACCTGAACTACGCAAGATGGGGGCCAGTGTATATTGCTGAGATGCACCAACTCCCAGAACCTGTACTATCAGAGTTCCAAAGGGGCAACTTTGTTGTGAAGCGGTCCGATCAACGATTCAACCAGGTCGATCCAGACCAAGCAATGGAGTGGATCAACGGAACAGGGAAAAAAGGAGGGGGGATCATTGGCATTACTAAGACACCTTCAGCCCTTTCCAGATGGACACTCTCCTAAAACATGAGGTCCCATGTAGCAGAAGAGACAAATTTGATGTTCAGCAACACATCTGAGAAAACCTACGTCCACAATGAAGCTACCAAATCCCGTGAAAAGAGAGACAACAGAGACAAAATGGCATTGGTTTTAGTCTTCAAAGGATTCAAGGTGTTTGATTCAGTCTCACCAGGCTCATTGCAAAATCTCGCCACGAAAGACGTTGCCACAGAGGCTATCCAAAGCTCATTACTTTCTGCCAAAGACCTAGGACAAGAAAAAGACAAGAATTCATTCATTGAGAAAAGGTTGATTGTTCCTGAGGACAAAGATAAACCAGAGGTCCCAATCCATGCAACCCTACATAAGAGCAAAGCTAAAACATTTGCATCTCTGTATGAAGTGGCCAAAAATCCTAAAATCAAAGAAAACAGAACTATCGTAAAGGCTGACCGAAACGTCCTCAAACGCCTTGTTACGGCCTATGAGGCAGGTCGTCCAGTTGCCCCACTTACCAGCTGTCCTAAAACACAAGCTTCTGCCAGTTCCCATATCCCTTGCTGAAATGAATGGGACACTTCGCACTGGAAACAAGTCTGTATTGGTAAATAAGTTAACTGAAGACATAGTCTGTCCTGAGGCTATTGAACTTCCCGACATGTCATCTTGCCTCATCATAGATGGACAGCCACTGGTGGTTGCCCTAGGAAAGCCAGACAAAGCAGTAACATTTGGGGATTTGGCCGACACATTTGTCAGAGCAGTATTGAAAGCAGGATGTTCCTACAAATGGATAGACGTTGTGTTTGACAGATGCAGAGAAGAGACCATCAAGGGCGCTACCAGGACATGACGCACAAAAACAGCTCAACCAATCAGAAGACTTGTTGAGGGTCGTGATGTGCCTCCTCCGAAAAACTGGACCAACTTCCTGTCCCTCCCTGACAACAAAGCTGATCTTGCCAATCTACTCGCTGAAGAACTTTGTGCTCAGGCACCAGATGATGAAGAGATAGTAGTTGCTGGTGGGTTCAGAGACAAAGAGACGGAGGTTAGGTCATCAAAAGCAACAACCAACCTGACTCATCTGAGAGCCACACACGAAGAGGCAGATACCCGATTGGTATTACATGCAGTGCACTGCCAGTCAGACACAGTAGTCGTGTCATCTAGAGACACTGATGTGCTTGTGTTCTGGTTTTCCATTTCCCGCACGTAGCATGTAAAAAACTCTGGCTGTTTGTCTGGTACCACAAGGAAGCCACAATATATACCCATTGATGCTGTTTTTAACAAACTGCCAAAGGATTCAGCACCAAGCCTTGTAGCATTTCATGCAATAACTGGTTGTGATACCACATCATACATTGCAAGTCACACCAAAAGTACATTGTGGAAAGTCTGGAAAATGCACCATCAATTGCTCAGCAACCTCGGAATTGGTGATCTCACGGAGGAGACTCAAAGATCTTCAGAGGCTTTTGTCTGCAGAATATATGATGTGCATAAAACAGACTCTGTTGATGCAGCAAGGCATATACTTTTCTCCAGGACAGGTAAACCAGAAGCAATGCCGCCGACAAGCGATGTGCTCCACTTCCATCTGCTGAGAGTACACTACCAGGCAATGGGAGAAATGCTCACTATGCCACACCTGAGCTTCCTTCACCCTTGGACATGGGATGGAAACATGGCAATTCAGGACTACAGCCCATTTTGACAGACTTATGTCACAGGATCCAATACCTGAAAGTTGCCTGGAAATGATCCTGTGTGCCTGTAAAAAACAATGCACAACACGCCAGTGCAAATGCCGAAAATCGGGGCTGTTATGCACTGCAATGTGTGCATGTCAGAGTGATGACCAATGTCCTTGTTTAAATGTGGAGTTGTAGTCCTCAAGCATACCAAGGCAAGGGGTAACCAAAGAACCTGGAAAAGGACTGCAGAAAGAAATACTAATCAAAATGAAATTCCAAATACAAATGGCACACAAGCAAACTAGAAAGGTATAAAAACAATTGACCAAAAACAATTTACAGAGGGAGTGAACTACAGAACTAAAAATCTAACAGAAGAAAGCAAAGCAATTAAGCTACAAACATGAAAAAAAAAATACAGAAACAAGATGTGATCTGTAGAACTAACAGAAGAAAGTGAACGCTAGACTCCAAAGGAAATATGCAGAAATGCGGAGTGACCTATGGAACTTACAGAAGAAGACAGATGAAAGCAAAGCAATTAAGCTACAAACATGAAATAAAATATACAGAAACAAGATGTGATCTGTAGAACTGTTCAAGGGAAGTTTCATGGTGTTTTTTTCGATGTTTGAATTAAGAGCATACATGCTTTGTTTGCATAAAAAAATGAAATCTCAGACACTGGGAACATTTAAGAGTGATATTGATTGAATATTTATGTCGGCCTTAAAAAATGACACAAATAATGCTTAATTTCACCTTAAAAGTTGGTATTTTGCATATATATATATACATGAAAAAAGGCACTGAGCCTCCACTATATCCTTGCTCTGACCCTAGACTATAGATCTAGAAACTTAATTTCCTCATCTTTGATTGCCTACCAGAGGTGTATAGTAACGAAGAAGATGTACTTCGTTACACTACTTAAGTATTTTTTTTGAGGATTTGTACTTTACAAAGTTTTTTTTTTATCAGGACTTTTACTTCACTACATTTAAAAGTTAAAAAATATACTTTTACTTCGTTACTTTGACATTTGCCACCTCGTTACTTGTTCCAAATTAAAATAATCAAAGAATTATCTGGAATGCGCGGGTCCGACAGGACGAAGAAGAAGAACCACGTACGGTACTATCGCGAAGTTTAAGGTAAATGCGCGGGGCGGCAGAGATGAGCAGCATTACATTACAAACATGGCAGCCGCAGAGCATGTCGACGAGGGAGACACAGAAGACGCACAGCGAGTTTCGGCAGAAGACGACGGTCATCCGTGGTCATACCTGCAAACCATGTTCAGCTACCTCGGGATGGGGGCAAATTCCAAAACCTACCGAATGAAGTGCATGTTATGCCTTCCGAAGTGCCACGAGATAAAGGCGTTCAGCAACTCGCCGTCCAACCTCAAAAAACACATTGAAGTAAGTGAAGTAAGCAATGTCATTTCATGTGGCAGGAGGGGTATAAAAATGTGTAAAACATAGTTTTAGCAAAGCTGGTTTTAGCCAACAGCGTACTTGAAAGGTTGCTAACATAACGACATGCTAGTAGCAAGTTGCTAACGCTATGTGCGAACGTTAGCAACTTGCCCGTATCACACGTGTGGTGGTGGTGTGGACGTTACACTTAGCCTAGCGCCAGCTGCTTGTTATCGAAGTATCTAAAAGGTTTTAAATGATTGCTAAAAATTAGATGCTGTAATAACACCCACATAACACCGTCAAAAGAGCCTAAACTAGCCAAAGATAATATAAGGGCGGGGATTTGCAAAGCTTAGCACTACTTGTCAGCGAAACATTAGCACATTAATATTGGCTGCTAGATTCAAAATGTATAACTTAGCAACCCCTACGGTTAGCTGCTAGACGAACGCATTGCTGCAATGTGAATTTAGCTATCGCTAGCTAGCGTAACCTTTCAAGTACGCGATTAACAGCGGGGTTCTGGTCCACTATTTGTGTTCATAACGTTAGCTCTGGTGCTACAGAGGTTGATAGTTTAATATAGCACCCTCCGGTAAAGTCTCAAGATGCCCAGTCTTGAACGAGGCAGTTTTCCTCCCGCATGATACATTTTTAATATCAAGTGCTTCACTTCTTAATGAAAAATACACAAATAATTGATACAAAATCTGTAACTTGAAGTTAAGCAATAGGCTATTGAAAATTTGCCTGTTTGTTCATAGGAGCTGCAGTAAAATGGCATGCTGTTCAATAAAATAGCTTTGTTTTTGTTTTTTTAAATTGTATTTGTTGTACAGCAATTAGATGTTCAAGCTCAGTGTCCTGTATGATGTTTTAGCTTTAAACAATTTGGTATTTTTGAAAGATAAAATATAGTTAGGGTTAGGGTTAGGGACAGTTGACCAACATATTTTTTAATTAATGTTGGACATGCCCACAAATGGGACATCAGGGTGAAAGTGGTTAGGACAATCCAGACCAGTCATTGTGTTAACTGTTGAATGATGTCTTGAGTATCATTTAAACTAATATTATTATTTCTTTTACTTTTGTGTTTTTCATGTAGAGAGCACATCCACAACATCTAACAAAATATGAGCAGCGTACCTCACAAAAAAGAAAGAGGGCTTCGGAAGCTGGGACCTCCACCCTCAAACAGACCACCTTGCTGGATACCCGATCCATATCTCAGAGTGCTGTTGACCGGGCCATTGTCAAGTATGTTGTCAACAATCTCCAGCCATTGTCAACTGTCGAAAATGAAGCCTTCAGAGAGCTTCTCACAGATCTTCTTCCTACTGCCAAAGTCATCACACGGGTCACCCTGCGATCAAGGATTGAAGATTTAGCAAAGACTATGAAAAACGTGTTAATTGAGGAGATGAGTGAAGTGGACCACATCGCCACCACTACAGACGCTTGGTCAGTTAGAAGGAGCTTCCTTGGTGTGACTGCTCATTGGGTGAACCCTACAGACCTAACTAGACGATCAGCAGCCCTAGCTTGCAGACAGTTAAGAGGTTCCCACACCTTTGATGTTTTGGCCACCTCACTCAATGACATCCATGCTGAATATGGCATCAGGAACAAAGTTGTGAGGACAACAACCAATAATGGCTCCAATTTCCTGAAGGCTTTTCAAGTTTTTAGTGTGGACAAAAACAATAATGAACCAGAAGAGAAAGAGGATGAGGAAGAGAATGAGATGGAGGGAGTGGAATTTGTTGACATGACTTCAATCCTAGATGAGAATGATGGCTTTGAGTTTGAGCTTCCGAAACATCAACAATGTGCTTGTCATCTCCTAAACTTAGTGTCTACAGTTGATGCTGAAAAAGCAACAGCCAACGATGGATACAAAAAACTGCAATGCTCAACATTCAGCAAGTGTTATGGGGTGTGGAATAAGTGTGGAAGATCCTGCCAAGCAGCTGAAGCTGTGGAAGACGCCTGCTCCCTTCAGCTGATACGACCAAACGCCACCAGGTGGAACTCCATGTTTATGGCTGTGGAAAGCCTCCTCAAGATTCTGAGAGAGAGGGGAGAGCCAGCTTTGAGAGAGATCTGTGCAGAATTGAAGGTTCCAATGTAATTGTATGTATTTTTTAATTTTTATTTTATTTTTTGGGTACAATATTCATGCATAATTGTAAAACAGTGGTTTGTTTTCTCCCTAACAGGTTCCATCCAGTTGAGCTCACTTTCTTAAAATAGTACTACACCACCATGAGCCCTGTTGCCCAGTCCCTCAACATCCTCCAAGGAGAAGTGGAAGTCCAGATGGGATGGCTTCTTCCGACTATTTCCTTGCTGAGCAGCAAACTGGAAAAAATAAAGATTGCACTGAAGCACTGCAAGCCGCTGGTTGAAGCCATTCAAGTGGGCATCCAGAACCGTTTTGGTGAAATGTTAAGAGACCCTGAATCGGTTGCTGCAGCGATTCTGATCCCAAAATTCAAAACGGCGTGGATCAAAGATGATGCTATACTGAAAATCGGTAAGACCTCATGGAGAAAATAAAGGAAATGAAGAAAATATCCATTAAATTACAAATCTAATGTACACTTACTACACAATGTCATAAATGTAATTACATTTGTCCAATAAAAATGTGACTGTACTAATGCTAGTGTCACCCTCCCTGTGTTTCAGGTTTGGACTACATCAAGGAGCAGTTGGAGGATCCTTCCATTTCAGCAGATGCTGGATCTGGCTCATCTGATGAGGGAGACTTCTTCCACATCCTGAAAAGTTCCAACAAAACACCAAGCGCCACCAAGCAGTTTGATTCATACCTGGCCTACTCAACAGACGACATCAAGATTCTCAAGACGTTTCCTGTGGTTCTCAAGTTGTCTATCAAACTCAACACACCTCTGCCTGCTTCTGCAGCTTGCGAAAGACTGTTCAGCATAGCAGGTCTCATCTTCAGCCCAAAAAGAGCACGGCTAGCTGCGGACACTTTTGAAAATCAGCTTATGCTGAGGATGAACCGCAATTTCAACTTCTCCACTTGAACCAGAACGTTTGTTTGTGTGATGTTACTGTGCCTCAGCTCATGAGGATTCCCCCAACATAGTTAAAAAAAAAGTGAAAAAGTGGTTGTTATGTTAAAGATATTGTTCATTTTTTGAGTGGTATTCTATACCACATTTCATTCACCTGAAAAAGTGAAATAAAAAACAAGGGGAGAATAATTTTGGGTTGTTTTGCTTCTTTTCATGCGTACTATAAAATACTTGTACTTTTACTTTTGATACTTGAGTATATTTTTTCATAAGATACTTTTGATACTTAAGTACATTTAATGTGAGCTACTTTAAGACTTTTACTCAAGTAATTTTCCTTTAGGAGACTTTAACTTTTACCAAAGTCATTTTCAGTTATGGTACTTATACTTTTACTTAGTTATTTTTTTCAAGTACTTTATACACCTCTGTTGCCTACTTCCAAAAAAAACTAGGGGAAAATGGTCCAACGACTGAGCAAAATAGGCAATTTGGCGGCCATTTTGATATGCAAATTAGAAGGTCAAAAACTCACAATTTCGCTTGGGTACCAGTTTTTTTGGATTCAGCACCCTTGAAATATGTAAAGTAGGCCGGTTCCCGACTTGTACCCATAAATGCTCCTCACTTTCACTTTTTGGGTACATCCCGTCTAGACTATAAGAATGTTTGAGTTCAGAGAAAAAAAAATAGATTTAAAATGTATTTTTCTAAGTTCTAATGGTCCAAGTTTACAAGTTTGCAGATAAATGCACAGATTTGCTTGAATGTGATGGTATAGTTTATACACTGCGGCTGCACTTTATATATTAGAAATATATATTGTGGCAGGGTCGTCCGGCCACACGCCACCTAAGTGGCTTTCTTTCGGGGCCCTCCGACACAGGACACGGGTAGATGTTGTTCAAGGTGTTTATTCGGAGATTAAGGCAGGATGTTATACGCCGAGCTGATGGTACAACATGTCATGACGGTGCTCCTCCTCGAGTGTGTGTGTTGATGGCTGGTTTATCCTGGGTGCCATGATTGCTCATGCACCACAGGTGTGCAGCCCCACCCAGCCAGAGTCCAATCAGTGTGACTCAGGCCAGGTGAGGCTGTAAACCAGCCATCAACAACAGACACTCCACATATCCCCAACACCAGATTGAGGCCGGGGAGAATCCCCAGCCTCGCCTACTCCCCCCCCCATCCCCCATCCAAGCAAACAGAAAAAAAAACACATACCGGACTCTGAACAGGGTTACCATACCTACACAAAACCTGGACTCTTTTCAGGGTTGCCATACCTAAAAAAAAAATAAACACAACCCCCCAAACCCCACTACCTCCACACCTCCCCAGTGTCACACGCCCACCCCACCCTCCCCCTCCATCCCGGAGGCCTGGGGCTGCTGCTCCAGCTGGCGGAGGTGTCTCTGGGGTAGCTGGTTGCAGGGGCTGGCTGGATGGGTTCCGGAGGAGGCCCGACAGCTGGGCCGCGGAGGTAGCTCTCGGGGGGCCTGGAACAGTCCGTTGGGTACCCCCCCTCCACCAGGGCGACGAGGCATGCTCCCCCCATCTCCTCCTGGAGCATGGGGCCTTGGGCTCCTGGTCCCCTGGCAGAGGGGCGGCTGGCCTGGGCTGCTCCAGGCTGGATCCGGGGGAGGCTAGCCACAGACGGTTGCCGGTGGCGGTCGCTGCGCTGCCTCCCCGCTCCTCCGCTGGCCGTCGCTGCCGTTCAGGGGGGAGCTGGTGCTGGGTTGGCTGTCCTCTGCCGCGGCTGGTGGCTCCAGTGCAGCTTTGGACAGCCCTTCCGTGTCCCGTCCTGGTCGGAGGAGCCCCACGTTGGGCGCCAGTGTGGCAGGGTCGTCCGGCCACACGCCACCTAAGTGGCTTTCTTTCGGGGCCCTCCGACACAGGACACGGGTAGATGTTGTTCAAGGTGTTTATTCGGAGATTAAGGCAGGATGTTATACGCCGAGCTGATGGTACAACATGTCATGACGGTGCTCCTCCTCGAGTGTGTGTGTTGATGGCTGGTTTATCCTGGGTGCCATGATTGCTCATGCACCACAGGTGTGCAGCCCCACCCAGCCAGAGTCCAATCAGTGTGACTCAGGCCAGGTGAGGCTGTAAACCAGCCATCAACAACACACACTCCACATAAACTCTCCACATATATATATATATATATATATATACACTCACCGGCCACTTTATTAGGTACACCTGTCCAACTGCTCGTTAACGCAAATTTCTAATCAGCCAATCACATGGCAGCAACTCAATGCATTTAGGCATGTAGACATGGTCAGGACGATCTGCTGCAGTTCAAACCGAGCATCAGAATGGGGAAGAAAGGTGATTTAAGTGACTTTGAACGTGGCATGGTTGTTGGTGCCAGACGGGCTGGTCTGAGTATTTCAGAGACTGCTGATCTACTGGGATTTTCACGCACAACCATCTCTAGGGTTTACAGAGAATGGTCCGAAAAAGAGAAAATATCCAGTGAGCGGCAGTTCTGTGGGCGCAAATGCCTTGTTGATGCTAGAGGTCAGAGGAGAATGGCCAGACTGGTTCGAGCTGATAGAAAGGCAACTGTAATTCAAATAACCACTCGTTACAACAGAGGTATGCAGAAGAGCATCTCTGAACGCACAACACGTCGAACCTTGAGGCGGATGGGCTACAGCAGCAGAAGACCACACCGGGTGCCACTCCTGTCAGCTAAGAACAGGAAACTGAGGCTACAATTCGCACAGGCTCACCAAAATTGGACAATCGAAGATTGGAAAAACGTTGCCTGGTCTGATGAGTCTCGATTTCTGCTGCGACATTCGGATGGTAGGGTCAGAATTTGGCGTCAACAACATGAAAGCATGGATCCATCCTGCCTTGTATCAACGGTTCAGGCTGGTGGTGGTGGTGTAATGGTGTGGGGGATATTTTCCTGGCACACTTTGGGCTTATTAGTACCAATTGAGCATCGTGTCAAAGCCACAGACTACCTGAGTATTGTTGCTGACCATGTCCATCCCTTTATGACCACAGTGTACCCATCTTCTGATGGCTACTTCCAGCAGGATAACGCGCCATGTCATGTCATATATATACACTCACCGGCCACTTTATTAGGTACACCTTGCTAGTACCGGGTTGGACCCCCTTTTGCCTTCAGAACTGCCTTAATCCTTCGTGGCACAGATTCAACAAGGTACTGGAAACATTCCTCAGAGAGTTTGGTCCATATTGACATGATAGCATCACGCAGTTGCTGCAGATTTGTCGGCTGCACATCCATGATGCGAATCTCCCGTTCCACCACATCCCAAAGGTGCTCTATTGGATTGAGATCTGGTGACTGTGGAGGCCATTTGAGTACAGTGAACTCATTGTCATGTTCAAGAAACCAGTCTGAGATGATTCGCGCTTTATGACATGGCGCGTTATCCTGCTGGAAGTAGCCATCAGAAGATGGGTACACTGTGGTCATAAAGGGATGGAAATGGTCAGCAACAATACTCAGGTAGTCTGTGGCTTTGACACGATGCTCAATTGGTACTAATAAGCCCAAAGTGTGCCAGGAAAATATCCCCCACACCATTACACCACCACCACCAGCCTGAACCGTTGATACAAAGCAGGATGGATCCATGCTTTCATGTTGTTGACGCCAAATTCTGACCCTACCATCCGAATGTCGCAGCAGAAATCGAGACTCATCAGACCAGGCAACGTTTTTCCAATCTTCGATTGTCCAATTTTGGTGAGCCTGTGCGAATTGTAGCCTCAGTTTCCTGTTCTTAGCTGACAGGAGTGGCACCCGGTGTGGTCTTCTGCTGCTGTAGCCCATCCGCCTCAAGGTTCGACGTGTTGTGCGTTCAGAGATGCTCTTCTGCATACCTCTGTTGTAACGAGTGGTTATTTGAGTTACAGTTGCCTTTCTATCAGCTCGAACCAGTCTGGCCATTCTCCTCTGACCTCTAGCATCAACAAGGCATTTGCGCCCACAGAACTGCCGCTCACTGGATATTTTCTCTTTTTCGGACCATTCTCTGTAAACCCTAGAGATGGTTGTGCGTGAAAATCCCAGTAGATCAGCAGTCTCTGAAATACTCAGACCAGCCCGTCTGGCACCAACAACCATGCCACATTCAAAGTCACTTAAATCACCTTTCTTCCCCATTCTGATGCTCGGTTTGAACTGCAGCAGATCGTCCTGACCATGTCTACATGCCTAAATGCATTGAGTTGCTGCCATGTGATTGGCTGATTAGAAATGTGCGTTAACGAGCAGTTGGACAGGTGTACCTAATAAAGTGGCCGGTGAGTGTATATTGACTCTGTCAAGCATAATAATAAATGCAGTTGCCTTGTTCAGACGGAAAAGGACCCGGTTTTACTTTTTGTTGCGTGTTTTAAACCAGAGACCCTTTACTACGGATCGGGGTCTGCAGTCTGGGTAGTTAACACACATAAAGCCCATAATCAGAGAATATTTGGATAAAAGTGGGTCACAGCACACGCTAAATGCAAACGCCTTGTTGAGTCATTGAAAATGGATATTAAAAACACAAGAGGTTCATGTGCATCAATGTACATTAATGAAATAAAATAATATGTAAAATATAAATTATTGTGTAATTGATTACAAAACACAGTTACAGTTAAGACAAATAAATGTCTAGTGTATAGTTCAGGGAAGTGAAATCTTACAAGTTGTTTTGGAGTTTCTGGGGTGCTGGCATTGATAGGACCCATTAATAAAAAGGCCCATAAAAGGCTTCGCTCTCATTCTCTTAAGAAAACAAGGCCACTGGCTAATAAACTGTGTTGTTCTTTCTCATTTTCTTAAGAAAACAAGACCACTGGTTAATGAATGAAGTTATGTTATTATAACTCGAGTTCTATGATTGTAGGTGTAGCCGTCTAGCAGGAGGGTCATTGGTGGTCGAGTGGCTTCGCACTGCACTCATTTGAATAAAGTTCACTGAATTCAACTTTATACAAATTTAGAAGCGGCGCCAGCTTGCTCCACACCGCAAGCAATCCCAGCATGCTCAGCACAGCGAATTGCTCGTGCCCCAGAGAAAGTGAATGGAGGCGGAATTGGGCGCCAAACAATCCACGTATAGTTTGGCCTGGGTGATAGAGGCGGCCACCACATCAGTGGGGCAGTAGTCTCCGTTGCAATCGATGGGACATTTAAAAAGGGTGGGTTTGTGCATCGATTCTGTTGACCAATCAACGGTCTGCGCAGCACCACTTAGTGAAAGCGCCCCCACTTCAATGCATAGAGAAAAGAGGTGGAAGGCCGCTCTAAATCGTGCTGATAACTGCCACAGGAAAACCTTTGCCCTGCAGAATCAACCTCTCAGAAGCAACTGCCCGACAGATTGGGCGGCCACGATGCCACGCACGAGAGTGCTGGGAGCGTGGGACCGCAGAGCTTCAGGCGGTGGGAATGCATACAAGAGCACATGTGGCCATGGAGTGTGCGCCATGGTGTCTACCCCCAGCGGGGGAAGATCCTGCCAGCTGACATCTAGCAGTGGGTATTTTCCCTGGACGCAAACAGGTCCACGTAAGCCGTCTCAAACCTATGCCAGATCAGTCTGATAATGTTGAGATGCAACTGCCACTCGTCCCGGCGGGGACTGCCATGAGACATGGGGTAGGTCCGCGATGTGTAGGGCTCTTAGATTGAGCAGGTTCAGATGAGCCCACAGCCAATGCTTGACCGCATCATGTGGGAGAAATGTAACCAAGCTCCAACACATTTATGTGAGCAGGGCACGTCAGCCACTCACCTCTGACCGAATTGGAGAGGCACGTCCCCCCCAACCCGTCAATGAGGCGTCCGTGAATACTATCACTTATGACGTCACAGGAACCCCTTTGGAAAGCACAAGGGGTTTTCTCCAATATACCAGGGGCCTCATTTATAAAGGTCTCTGCACACGAAAATGTTGCGGAAACAGGGATGAAATGTGCGTACGCATCTTTCACCGCCAACGTCGTAATTTATAGAAAAAAACCTTGCGGAAAAGAGTGCGCAGTTCTACGCATCCTTTCACCCTGGAGTAAAGCTCCCGCAAAGTTTTTCAGTGAACTCCGAAGACGACCACAGGAAGAAGGTGGCGGTAATGCACTATATGTGTTTGCAAACTGCCAATAACGCCAAAAGAAGAAGAAGATGCTGTAACCCCCGGAGCTCATTGCGGACCCAACGCACATTGCGCACCACATATGAGTTATTTATTCATTTATATATTTATTTTATGAAAAGCACCCATTATGAAATATGAATTAAAGCAAAATTATGTTCAACACACTACAGCCCTTTCAAATCACAATCC
Organism: Merluccius polli; assembly: GCA_030340625.1. NCBI lineage: Eukaryota > Metazoa > Chordata > Actinopteri > Gadiformes > Merlucciidae > Merluccius > Merluccius polli. The sequence goes on along the minus strand of JAOPHQ010003700.1, from coordinate 367,479 downwards.
TCGGCCAGACCAACTGTATCACTTAAACATTTAAATAATGAGCTTGATAAATAAGCCACAAAATAGACTTGCGTTGGTCTACTTCATTTAGAAGCACTTCGATCTCCGAATCCGAAAAACGTGCTTTCTTTTTAAAAGGTGCATCCATTTTTCCGTCTAATGATTGGTCAGAAAAGGCTCCTTCCTACTTATAAATATTAAGTGATTAATTAGCATTGACCTTTTAAGAACTATTAAGGGATGGACTTGGGAGGAGCAGAGCGCTCGTGCACGCACGCCAAATGTTCTAGGGAGGGTTTCACGCAGAGTTTTATAAATGAGGCCCCAGGGCCTCATGTACAAAGGTTGCATACGCACAAAAACGTGGCTTACGTCCTTTTCCACACTCACGTTCAGATGTATGAAACGTGAAATGACCGTGGAAATGTGCGGTGCCCCACGCCAACTTCATGGCTGGCGTACGCACGTTTCTACAGCTATTGTTCCTTTGGCGACACTTAGAGGTGATGCTGGGAAACTGTTAATAATGTCAAAAACAATTAGTCATCAGTGATGTGCACGTCAGAGACACACTTATGAACAATTAACACACCCACCGTGTTTGAAATTATACGGGTGGATATAAAAGCATGTGCAATGTGATGAAGAAAATGGTATTAATGATGGCAGCGTTAGCGTTGTTAGAGGACCTTGCAAATGGTGCAATCCGACGTGAGCGAGTATTTAGGGAACGCAAGGATTTACTTGCAAACGATGACAATTGGCTCATAAGCCGATTTCGAATGTGCGACAAAGTATGCGAAGTATGCGGGAGTTATTAGCGTTACGGAATTTGCTCAAAAACAGCGCCACCTAGTGGTCTTCCAAGTGTGCAGCATGAAAGTGATGCATAGAATATATTGCGGTGGGCAGATAGAGTGCAAGCTGACTCAAGGGTTGGCATATTTTAGAAAAGATGTTATTCTGAAAGAATAAATTAAACAAAAAGACAAGTGAGTCGGCTGGTCTTCAGTGACATTACTGGTCCCGGTTAACTGCCAACTGACGAACGCAGCGCAGCCCACAGTTTATATAGCCGCGGGTGGTCTCGTGCCTTTAATACTTAATAGTAATAATAATAATAATAATGCTTAAAATTGAATGTCTGTAAAAATGCAAAATAAAGTGCATACATATAAAAACATTAAAGTGGCAATAATATATAAATATTCTCTGTGCCACACTTGCTTGTTTTATCTGATCGGATAAAGAGGTGAATCTCAGGTCCAGGGCCTATTTAAATAGATTAGCATATTTAAATGGGGGCGTGGACAGGGAGGAGTTTGCCACCTCTGCATTTGCGCTCAATTCCACGTTGGTCGGGATGTACAAAAGAAACGTGCTCGGATCCATGCGTACGCACACTTTGATACATCTGAATTTATTTGTGCGTATGACAGTTTCTGGGTTTTGGCGTACGCCAAGTTTCAGTAGGAAATCCACGCAAGTCTTTGTACATGAGGCCCCTGGTGAATCTTTGGTGTAATGCGTCCTTTGTGACTATATAATCTGCGCAGGCTCCCTCCAGCACAGAAAAATTCTGTGATGTTGGTGGTGCGTCATAATGTTAAGATCCTCCATACATTGCTAACTACTTTACTATTATTTATTAACGAATCTGAATACATAATGTATGAGTTTACAGATGCAATATCGTTGTCAGGTTTTATAGAGTGTGGATGCAGTTGATAAACCTGATAAGTCTGTTTACTGTTTCACCAGAATATACACCAAGACAAGGAGTTCTGTTTCCTCATTCACTCCCACACCTCTTACATCTGCTCATTTTATTAGTAATATCCTATGTACAAAATTTAGATAAGTCCCCAAGGGACATGACAAATTGCCTATAGAGTCTAGCCTGGCAAGCCAGACCTACATCAGAAAGATGTAAGGTCTGGCGCAGCTCCATTGGCAGTGTGGGTGGGATAAACGGTTGTCTTTCAAGTTCCCTCTGCACGCAATAGGATAGCGCTACAACCAATCAGAGCAACGAAGAAGGTGACGTAGTCAGAGCGACGGCTCTGACTACGTAATTAATCAAAACTCCGAATACATATTTATTTTCGAGGAAAGACTTCAGTGCCGTTCTTTGCTCTTTTCTCAAATAAAATGTTAACTTCAAGTCTTGAAGAGTCGCGGCCAAAGCCGACTCGAAAGACAACCGTTCGCCAGCAGCAGCAGCCATTGTTTACCTCTAACACGGAACCGTTGCAACTCTGTCGTCATGGTAGCCCGGCTTTCGACTCCGCCCCTCACGCTGTGATTGGTCAGACATACAAGACACACTTGGTGTTTCCAGCACCAAAAAGCGGACGGAGCTGTGCTAGACCTGCACTAGCTGCCAAATAAATTTGCTGCCGCTAGGGGGTGTCTAGAGTTCTAGGCTATATAGAGTCAGAGAAACATAAGAATTTAATAAATGTCTTACAATTCCTCACGAGGTACATTCCTATTCTAAAAACCCTTAGAATTGTATTGTTGGTAACCTACAAAAGTAAGAGAAATATACGTTTTGTTGGGATAAACTCCAGTCCTTCTTGCAAGGTTTTCTGATTACAAAAAAAGGTAATACTATTAAATTACACTACAGGATATTGGAATTCGACACAATACCAAATTGTGGTGGCTGCATTTCACCAGAGATGGTTATATCCTTGAATTTTGTAGGATTTTGCATAAAACTGTAGGCCTAATATTAGAGAAAAATAGACTCTAAACTCTAAAGTGCTTTCTATTGAAAATATGACCGATCCTAATCAAATACATTCTTGTTGTATCAATGTTGCTTTGTATCATCCAGAAGATATTTATCCTTTTCTAAAAAAAAGTTTGCTGAACAAGTCTTAAGGCCGACAAGACAAGTAAGCAGACACATTTTTTTTCTCTTGGCTTCTTTATTCACACCATTTGCTACTCCAGCTAGATTAGAAGTTAACAAAGTATCAATCCTCTATTTCCTATGTTGATCTTTCATTTGCCTGTACACACTATATATATTTTATATAAAGTTCAAGGTTATAATATGCGTAGAAGTAGGAAAGGGCGCATGGTGAGGAAGGGGGTGGGTCACAGTTTGTAGAAGGGCTTTAGCTTAAGAGTTTGTCCCTTGTTTTCCACCCTTCTATGCCTCCATTTTTAATGCATTTTCTTCTTTTTTTTCTAAACAAAAGAACATATAGAACAAGGCATTTGTATTGGGACTCAGAAAAGGGCCATAGACACTCATGAAGCGCTTTTGACTGTACAGCTTGGGCAGAAGACAACCACCAGTACAGACAGAGCACTGTGTAAGAATAGAAACAGCATACTGCGCTAGCACAAACACAAACACCATACAATGCCATTTGACATTTAAGTACCATTGACAAAAGTTTTATTCTCTTTATTTTTTAAGCATTTCATAGAAACAAAAACAAACCAAAAATAAAAATAAAAATTGCAAAGTTGGAGTAAACAAATTGAGAAAATATTTACAGTGAGGTAAAACACATTGGTCTTTAAAAGGAGGTATTTTCTTTTCATTTTGATGACCTTTTAATATGTTCATTTTCAGCGTTTGAATGACTAATCTATAAAGCAAGTGATGCAGACTTCAATACAGAGAAACTATCACATGCGATTTTGTCATTCAGGGTGGATTGAAAAAAAGAAAGAAAAGGTTACATTTTGCCAAATAAAAGTTGTGTAAAGCGCTCTTCTACTGTTGCTACACAGGCCTCACTGGCGCCACTGCCCATCCAGACGATCGGTGTGAAAATTAAGCTTGCATTTCAATTGGTTGGTCTGCAAAGCCCTTCGGTGACCCAAACTGCTCATCAACACAGCATAAACTAAGCCTCACCCTGTTTCAAAGTTTACCAACACTAAAATCAAACCTTAAACACAAAACACATCTTACACACAACAAAACAATTACAATTACTATTTCTGATTGGCTTACATTTTTTCTTGGAGATGAAACATGCCATATACACTTTGGCTATCATTTTATCACTAATTAGAACCATTCAGAAACAGGAATTGCACGGGTTACAGCTTGTACTGTTCCTGTTTTTTGATTGTAGCATTTGGGCACACTTCGATATCCTTGGAGAAAGCAACTAACCATCGAACCCTATGACCACCCACAGGTGTTGCTGAGGGCCTAATATGTCTTGGTTATCATAGGGCAACTGCTCCCTTCACATCACATTGTATCCTTGTCACCTGTTGTTTTTGGCTAATGCTGCCCAAATGACATTCTCGTCACAGTGAGTGGATCATGTTAGCATAGGTAGATCACCTGACCTGTGAGATCCCATTGGACCGACTGAGTGGCCTGTGGATTTGCATAAGAGAAAACACCCGTGTGGCGTGTGTATGTGTATATACGTAATAATTGCATGTTCAACAAGTGCTGAGGCTCTGCTATGGCATTTGGGCTAAAACAACGTTGGTTGTGGTCTGGCTCAGCTGGGCTGGTTGAGACTCTGAGATGTTGGAGTTAATACATTCACTGCTGCTCAGGACTTCTGTTCTGGTACAGTGTGGAGCTAAGAGCAGGTTAGCACTGCTGGCATAGTTTACACTTTGTCCTAGCTTTCCATTAGTCCACATAGTCTGGATCTTTATTTCTTTGAGAAGTAAGAAATAACTACAGGTCACTTGGTCACTAAACAGACAACCAGATCCTAGTATTTCCTAACTGGGTTTGAGTCACAAAAGGGCACAGGTATGAATTTGCTTTTCTCCCAATGCAAACACAAAAAAACAAGCAATTTCACTGTGTTACAACGGACAAAGAACCAGATAAGAATTTGGGTAGTAATCTTCTTCCAATAATGGAAATAGTTTACCCTCCATCTTTCAATTCAAGTGAATTTGCTTTTGGGCACTGAACAAAATCTAATAGTCTGGCTAAATAAATTATTGGCCCTTTAAACAGAGTAGAAAATTCAACAAAAAAACCCACCACATTCTATTAAAATGTCAACTTGCTTGAGAATCGATTTTAATGACATTAGCCACGTATAAAGTACATACAATTCCTCCTCCATAACACCTGAATCTTGAACACATTTAAGCATGTACAAAGGATACAACCAAAAAGAAAAAAATATCAAATGAATAAATACATTTGCTATATAAATTAAGAAATAATTAAAACATGTAAATGCAAATAGTGTATTGTTTCCCTCTAATTTTGTTTTTTTTAATGTTTTTTTTTATTGCCCCATTTAATTATTTCTGTATAATTACATTTCTCTGTATTTACTCATTTCTGGTGGCATTCATTTCTATAATAATTAATTCCTCTATTTATTCATTCCCACTTCACATCATTTATGTATATGTGCTCTTAATTGCATTTCAATATTTCTTTGTGACAGAGTAACGTTGAAAGCAGACAGACAGCTGCTGGTAACGAGGAGCAGTTGTGTATGTGCAAGCAATAATGTCCATTGGTTTTTGGTGTACAGATCCTACTTCTACACTCCTTGTTCCATTTTAACTGAAGGACACCAGGGCCATTTCTCCACAGCCGAGATGGTTGACCGATACTTCTAAAGAAGCATCGCATGACATGCACAGACTCAAGTGGAGATCATTCGCTGTCTATCAGACCGCCTGTATTCTGTGTCACAAAGAAGTATGGAAATAAATAAATGCAAATATGCAGACTGTTGAAACAAATAACTAGGGGTGGTAAACACATACAGAATATAAATAAAATCATACTAGAATAATTTGGATAATTGGGAATAAAAAAAATACAGAAATACAGAATCTGATTATGAGAACAACTATTCACTTCTGACATGTATTCAGGTATTTCTTAATTTTGATCACACATTTTTATATGCATGTATTTATTTAAAATGTTGTACGGTTTGGTCCTTTATTTAAAGAGTAACCAAACACTAAAATAATACTACTTCATTTGTTTGTTACAATTGTTGAATTGGACAGCAATTGCAATTGCCTATTTTTCACGAGAGATGATGCTGACCCTCAATTCAGATTTAAACCCTTTGGTTAATCTTAAAGAGTGGTGGCCATAAACATATTTAGAGCACTGTTTAGTTTGACCTGTGTAGCGATTACTTGTATCTCAGGAAGTGTAAATTGAAAAAAGAAAGACAAAAAAAACCTGATTATTCCATGATGAGAATGACAAGAAAAGGAAATAAAATGCTGTATATAAAACAGAAAAATATCTATAGGTGTAAAGTTGTTCTTGCTAATTCGTTTTACAGTTAAGTCATTTAGGGAAAAAGTAAAAGAAGAAGGCTGCTGGTGATTTTTAAGACAGAATGAAGAGTTGTCCTGGTGGAGGCATACCAGTGGAGGTGCTGTTGAGTTGAGCTATCGTTGTTGATAATGTCCCAGAGTATGACTTGACTAGCATAACATGTACACCAAACAATCCCAACATGGGCCACCACAGGCAACCGGGACTTTACTTGAATGAATGTTGATATTGTACCGTTTTCGGTGGCCCTCCCATTTAAGACCCCTTGAACACTGGCTTGGTTCAGTATAGGCCATGAATTAACCCTCTTTTGCTTTGAGATAGCAGCAAAAAATGGACTCACCTTTCTTCAGATAAAAAAGGATAGTTCTCTTCTTTCTCTTTTGTAAAGTACAGTGGGTTGCAAAAGTATTCACACCCCTTGGCTTTTTATCTATTTTGTTACATTTCAACCTGTAATTGAAATATTTTTTAAATCTGAATTGTATGTGATGGATCTGCACAAAATAGTCTAAGTTGGTGAAGTGAAATGAGAGAAATATCTATAAAACAATAATTTAAAAAAATAAAACACTTAACATTAGCATGTGCATATGTATTCACCCCCTTTGCTATGAAGCCCCTATCAAGTTCTGGTGCAACCAATTACCTTCAGAAGTCACATAATTAGTGACATGAAGTCCACCTGTGTGCAATCTAAGTGTCACATGATCTGTCACTATAAACACACCTTGTCTGAAAGGCCCCATAGGCTGCAACACCACTTAGCAAGAGGCATCACACCATGAAGACCAAGGAGCTCTCCAAAGAAGCCAGGGACAAAGTGATTCAGAAATACAGGTCAGGGTTGGGCTATAAAAAAATATCCAAATCTTTGATGATCCCCCGGAGCACCATCAAATCCATAATCTGCAAATGGAAAGAACATGGGACCACAACAAACCTGCCAAGACAGGGACGACCACCAAAACTCACAGGCCGGGCAAGGAGGGCATTAATCAGAGAGGCAACACAGACACCACAGGTAACCCTGAAGGAGCTGCAGAGTTCCACAGCAGAGACTGGAGTGTCTGTGCATAGGACCACAATAAGCCGTACACTCCATAGAGCTGGGCTTTATGGAAGAGTGGCCAGAAAAAAGCCATTGCTTAGCGTAAAAAATAAGAAGGCACGTTTTGAGTTTGCCAAAAGGCATGTGGCTGACTCCCTAAATGTATGGCGGAAGGTGCTCTGGTCAGATGAGACTAAAATTGAACTTTTCGGCCACCATGGGAAACGCTATGTCTGGCGGGAACCCAACCCAACACATCCCATCACCCCAAGAATACCATCCCCACAGTGAAACATGGTGGTGGCAGCATCATGCTGTGGGGATGTTTTGCCGCAGCAGGGACTGGGAAACTGGTCCGAGTTGAGGGAAAGATGGATGGTGCTAAATACAGGGATATCCTACAGCAAAACCTGTTTCAGTCTGCCTGTGATTTGAGACTGGGAAGGAGGTTCACCTTCCAGCAGGACAATGACCCGAAGCATACTGCTAAAGCAACAGTCGAATGGTTTAAGGGGAAGAATGTAAATGTGTTGGAATGGCCTAGTCAAAGCCCAGACCTCAATCCAATTGAGAATCTCTGGTTTGACCTGAAGACTGCTGTTCACAAGCGGAAACCATCCAACATCAAGGAGCTGGAGAAGTTTTGTGTTGAGGAATGGTCAAAAATCCCAGTGGCAAGATGTGGCAAGCTCATAGACACTTATGAAAAGCGACTTGCAGCTGTAATTGCCGCAAAAGGTGGCTCTACAAAGTACTGACATTAGGGGGGTGAATACATATGCACATGCTAATGTTAAGTGTTTTATTTTTTTAAATTATTGTTTTATAGATATTTCTCTCATTTCACTTCACCAACTTAGACTATTTTGTGCAGATCCATCACATACAATTCAGATTAAAACAATATTTCAATTACAGGTTGAAATGTAACAAAATAGATAAAAAGCCAAGGGGTGTGAATACTTTTGCAACCCACTGTATTTACAGGTTTCAAAACAGGTATACCCCCCCCCCCCCCCCCCCCCCCAATACAATACATCTCGAAATACTTCATTGTAGGGGACAACATTTGTGACAGCTGGATCTCAATACAGGTGTATATGGCACGGAGAGTCTATTTTTGTTTTGATGCACTTGTGGAGAGTTTGTTGTGGTCAACCACCTTTTTTGTTTTACCCCAAATCTCTGGATATTGATTGACACTCCTTTAGCACACACAGATTATTTTGATAACCGTCATAGAAAACAGGTTTTCAAAATGGAGGACTGTAATGTGCTCCAGTCAATACAAAAGTGAACTTGACTAGCCACAGAATAGCGACATGGCACAGATCGAATTCAGGCAATTGAGGATATGTACATCCAACAGTAGCCCTGGACTCCAGTCAGGGAGAGCGGGCGGACAAACTACGTAGCAGCACATCAATACATCATCTAAAAACAAAAAGAATAAAGAAAACAACCAAAAAAACAAACAGACTTGACCAGGTCCATATTGCCACACATTTAAACCTTGAAGTGCACTTATTGTTGAATAACCAGGCAGATATTCTTTCAAGTGACAATTCAAGACAGACCAAACTCGCAAGTCAAATATCAGTATTCATAAGTAGTAATAAGTAGTGTTATTCAAAATGTTATTCCAATTGTTATTGTATTTATTCATATGTTGAGCCGAGTGCTAAAGGTTCTCTGATGAGGCTAGCCGAGGTTTAGGTGTATGGCAGTATGGGCAACAAGACAATAAATAAGACTGGTGCTACATATCATTTTTTGTCCTTAAGATAATATATGATCAGTTTTAACATAGTAATCATTCATATATATGTTTTACAAAAGAAACAAAAGCAAATTTCCGACATTTGTTGGTCCCTTAAGGCTTGCAAAGCTGAAATGACAAAGTTGTCCATGTTGCAGTTTTTTTCTTTTTGTTTTTGCTGTTGCTTTTTCGGAAATGTACATTCTAGTAGAAAAACATCTTGCCACTAAAGGACAAAACATAAATAAACTAAACCACGTAACCCCAAAACAATGGAAAACCTATGGCTTAGTAAATATCCACTTGCTATATTTAAAATGAATGTCCTCACTCCCATTTTTTTTTTTTTAAGTTTTGATTATCCTTTGATAAAAGTTAATGCTTGAAAATAACATGCCTGCCACCCATTTGTAAACAACGGTGCACGCAAGAGAGAACAAGAACCAAACTAGCTATTTTTTAGATGTCTTAATTTCTGTTTCTTTCCAAAGTAACAGTTTTTTTTTTTTTCAGATGCCTCTTGGCGAAAGGGGCTTCCCATAATGAACTATATGGATGAGCTGCTGCTGCTGCTGAGGTGGAGGCATGGTAATGGCACCAGTGAGTCGGCTCAGGTTGAGGGTTTGGCATGTACGTGTGTGTGTGTGCGTCACTCCTCCAACAGCCCCTTTTGTCATGGGCCAGTGTGCATAGTTTGAGCCGTTCCAGCAAATTCATGGGAGCTGCTCTTAAAGGCTCCTTGGAGGCTTTTACTGCACACACAGCGCACATTCACACACACAATGTGTGCATGTGTGAAAAGAGCCTAAAAAATACATGTAAATGTGCACACACACGCAGTCTCCAACATCAAACTTAAAGGGGGGGGGGGGGGGCATCTGTCCATTTTAAAGCTGTGGCACTTTAACGGTCGGGCTTGGAAGGCATGGCGGCAGCTCATTATTGGTGTAGTTGTCAGGTAGTTCTTGTGGTAGTCAAGCAGAGCAGAGTAGAGCATGAAGAATTATATTGCATATGTTGCAGCAAGTTAGCTGAGAATGAATGAGATGGTGTCCAGTTTATTTTGCTAAAGAAAAACTCAAAATAAATGTTCAAATGTAAGTGTAAAAATTAAAATATTAACAATACAAAGCTCAGGAAAATGATAATCTCTAAAAGAAACAAATAATATAAAGTGACCTGTCTGTCTCACCGGTAATACTGAACGTCGAGAGAGAATATGTTCCCAAGAGACACAGTGCAAAATGGATTGAACACCATGGCAGGGTCACTACACAGAACACACCAGAATAAGGCCGTCCAAGAATGAAACACCAGAGTTATGAGGTTGGACCATAAGAGCTCTGCTGTAGATGATGATGATGATGATGATGGTGGGGGTTAAGACATCACCAGAATGAACACCAGACCGAACAGGGATTCCCTACTGACTGCCCCTGTCCATAGCAATGATCTGGGGCTCTAGTGGTGGATTGGCTGGCTCTCTCAGGCTTGAGCACCATTAGTTGGATCACTGTTGTTGGTGGGGTGTGGGACCTAAAACAAGACCTAATCTATCATGAACTCTCCAGAGGCAGAGTAGAGAGGGGTGTGAGGTGTGTTCTGCCGCCTGACGCAACAATGGCGTTTTTTTTCATCTTTCTTTGCCTCTCTAATAAAAGAATGCTATTATTGTTACATCTGCCCAGTCCATCCATGTATGCATACATCCAATCCCTGGCAATCATGGGCAGCCAAGGGAGAGACACACACCTGTGTGTGTGTGTGTGTGTGTGTGTGTGTGTGTGTGTGTGTGTGTGTGTGTGTGTGTGTATCAGCCCATCTAAAACTTGTTGATGCATGTGCTTGTGAGGATACTCAAAAATAATGACAAACCAAAGATGGAGGAAAATATACATACATATGAGGTGTGATGAGGTGTCATATCTCCCCCCCACACACACACACACACTATGTTGTAAAGCGACCTTGGGTATCATGAAAGGCGCTATATAAATCCAAGTTATTATTATTATTATTATTACATATATATATATATATATATATATAAAAAAAAAACTAATCTCCTGGGCAAACACAGGGAGAGTTTGATAATGATCAATAATAATAACACATTTGCTTTGAATAATAAAAATAAGGATAATATGGATCCGTGAAGTATATATGTATGTGTGTGTGTGTGTGTGTGTGTGTGTGGTGGCTCTACATCTTTATGCCCTCCTGCTGACTGAGCTGTGACAGGGTCTTCTTGATGCGCAGTGCTGTGAGCCGAGCGGCGCCGTTGGCGTACCAGCACTCCCGCATGATCTTGGCCATCACCCGCAGCGCCTGTTGAAAAAGGATTATAACTAATTATAACACACAATGTAACATACAAACACACTTACATAAGACATGTAAGTGAACCCCCTGATTTAAATGCGTTTTGGGCTTTTCTAGGAAGGAGGTGGGTCGCGTCATTTTGAAGGGATACCTTCGAGGCACTTGGATGTCATGAAAAGAACGCAACTTGAGTTTGGAGCAGAGTAGAACATTCACAGACTGGTTTTCTCTAAATGACGGTCATATTTTAGTAACAGCGACAAAATTGCATAGATTACTATGGTGAAGATCATAGAAGTTCATATAAGACATTAATATTCAGGTACAGTTCTTTTTTTGTTTTTATACATTCTTTTCTCACTGTGCCAAAAAATCCTTATTTACACACTGGCAATAAAGCTCTAAATTTTGATTCCAAGAAGATGGCTCTATCAGTAATAACATCCATCTCACCCAGTGGGAAGCCATTCACACAACACACTATGTTCAAGAAGGCTCTCACAAACACTGACTCATGCTCTCCTACTGCACTCAACATAATTACTTTCACACTTTGTTGGCTCACGAATGCACCATCACTTATCTTGGGTGACACCATCCCCATGTCAATCCCTCTTCCTAACAGGACATTTTTTTTATTTTATTTTTTAAACAAATAGCGTACTGGTTAGAGCACTCATAAGGGAAAGACGCAGACAGTGGCTCCATAAAAACGCTAGATTAGCACCAAATCCATTACATGCCAAGCTATGTTGACCCCCTTTGAATAAAAAATATGTTTACGTGAACACTAAGTTCTCAGTTCTCCTCCTGTCAGGAGGATAGAACCTCGGCCTCCTTCTATTCCTTCAGTCCCCGTCCCTAGTCCTATCAAGCACCCTCCCCACTGTTAGATATAGGTCTCCATCTATCAGAACAAAACAACAAATCTGTAGATCAAATCTTGTAAATGTGCCTACACAGTGTCTGTCTCTCACTACAAACACTACTACTCCTATCTTTGAACCACCACTGAACTTTAACTGTAGAGAAGAGTTTAACTGTGGAGAGTACATAAATGACAATGGTATTTCTATGAACAATTGCAATACACACTTCTATGCTGATGATAGTATTTTATACTCCTCAGCTCCCTCCCTAGGAAGAGCTAACCCTAACCCCTTCCCTAGGAAGAGCTAAATCAAGTGCTTCGGTAGACTCTGATCTGAGGATTTGCTCTCCGGGTGGCAGTCAAATTCAAAGAGTAAACTATAAGAAATATCTTGGTAGAATGATTGATGAAAATCTGTCTTTTAAACCTCATATTGATGAACTGACAAACAAATAACAATGAAGCTAGGTTTCCGATACAGAAACAAATCATGTTTTTCTTGTGGCAGTAGAAAGCGGCTATTTCATTCTACTTTTTCCCCGTTCTGGACTATGGTGACATTACTTATATAATGCTTTAAAAAAACCACCCATCACTGTCACCTATATGAGGCAGTTGGTCTGTCCTCTCTGTCCATTAGAAAGTCACATCATTGTCTGCAAAGCCATAATACATTGACTCCCCGACTACCTCCCATCTCTTATATCGCAGAGATCTGGATTCTACCAGACCCGCACTCAGGACTGGATAATGTCTGAAGTCCCTAGAAATAAAAAGTAAAACTGAGCCCCTAAAGCATGGTATGATGTACAGGAAGTGCTGTGGATGGACACCCTGGTACCATTTGGACATTTTAAAAGTTTTGAACTTTTGTATTGTTCTTGTATGTACTGAAAACGAGACCTTTGTCTCAATGGAATTCGCTGTTAAAATAAAAGTTAAAATAAATAGCAATCTTAGGCAATCACATACAACAAATTAGGTTGATTAAGCAAATCAATGTATTCCTGGAGAGTAATGCGGTAATGCTTTTAGTAATGTGGTAATGCTTTTCGCTATGTTTAAGCCAGTTTAAGCCAATAGGTAACCGTGACGCCACTACAGCTCGGATGAGGTGGGCGAGTTCGTTTTTGGGCCACGCAAGCGAGCAGGACCATCATATCTCCTATTGACCCCAGATATGAGTTTGTATGGAGAACCAGCAGACACAGGTGGGCCCATTTAAAGCATGTGGACCGGCGCTGACAGAAAAGAGGTATTTGTTATGTAAACATTATAATCATGTTATGGACGGGTTGTGTATTTGTTCTGTTCATGCATCAATGGGTCAGAGATCCACACCACATCCACCTTGAAACAGAAGATTCACAAGATAGATCAGTGGTTCTCAACCTTTTTTGAACAAATGCCCCCCTGACCATTCCATGATCCTCGTACCCCCCCCCCCCCCCCCTTACAAAAAACCCCCCAAAAAACTACAGGGTGCTGGTGCTTTAAGTGTTCTTGTATTAAGACTGTTAAGACTGGAGGACTTCAACTGACATCAGGTTTTATGATGAGAGAAGCCATTGTTTTGCTTTGAAATCCCTGTTTTTATTGGATTGGAGCTGTATTTATGCCCCCAACAACTTGATGTGCTGCTGAGCAAATCTGACCATTTTACAGGAAATTAAAGTATTGATTTTAAACATTGCCTCCAAAATGTATGTTTTTGAGACATAAAATAGGTCATGTTTGTACATTACTTAACTGGAGAAACTGGTAAACAACATGGAAATGTTATTTTACTTGTAATGTGATATAAAATATTAAATAGGATAGGTTATATAAGATATTAAATAGTCCGCTTGACTTGTAAAAATAAAAAAAACCCTCACGATTTTAACTCTAAAACGCATTAAAGTATTATTAATTGATCAACTATTTCTTTCTTTCGTAAGTGACGTATAAGCGGGACAATGCCCTTCGAGGTGTCCATTAACAGAAATGAATGGACGACGCGGAGGCGTGAACCGTCCAACGTGGAGGCGTGAACCGTCCGGCGTGAAAGCGGACGACGGTTGCTTCCGCGAAGTCCATTCATTTCGTCGGGCATTATCCCTTACTTATACTATACTTTATATTTCGGCTGCAAACCGCAATTCTTTTTTCGTTCTCCGTAACTTTGAAATATCTCCACACTGCCGACATCTTTGTTTATGTTTACCGCGTCACTGCACGTTCTTTCATTGCGTCAGTAAAACGCGCCGCGTCACTGCACGTTGTTTGCTTGCGTCATTAAAACGCGGCACTAATATTTAATATATATATTCGGCCTTGTTTTTCACTCTCCACCGAATACGGCTTTTTTTTGCAATATTCGGCCGAATATATTCGGTTACCAAATATTCGGTGCATCCCTCTTTGATTGTAATGTTGTGTGATTAAACGTAGTTACATTATCGTGCTTGTGTACGTTTTCATTGGTTATTTAAGTTTTAGCCCGCAAAGATGAGGTGACAGCTGAGGGGAGATCTCCAGGGGCGACGTTGGGGTTTACTCCCTTTTACCCAGCAGTGGAAGCAGCAGACTCGGGTTCTTGGTCTCAGACAGCAGCTTTATTTTTAGTTGGGAAACCATGAAAGTTTAAAATGTAGAGTTCAAATGAACTTTGTACAAGCCAAATTGTGGCGCCCCCATTCGTGGCTGAGCGCCCCCATAATAATAATAATAATTCATTGCATTTATATAGCGCTTTTCAAGAACCCAAAGCGCTTTTACATAGTGTGTGTGTGTGTGGGGGAGATATGACACCTCATCCGCTACCAGAGTGTAGCACCCACTTGGGTGATGCACGGCAGCCAGTATGCGCCAGAACGCTCACCACACACTGGCACAGCGGAGAGGTGAGGAGTGAAACTGACCAATTAGAGACCAGGGGTTGATTAGGTGGCCATGTTGGTACAAGAGCCGGGTTGGGAATTTGGGACACCGGGGTTAGCACCCCTACTCTTGCGATGAGTGCCACGGGATCTTTAGTGACCACAGGGAGTCAGGACCTCGGTTTAACGTCTCATCCGAAAGACGGTGCTCTAGACAGGACGGAGTCCCCGTCTCCATCCCGGGGCATTGGGGATCTAACAGAGGCCAGAGGGATGAGCACCCCCTACTGGCCCTCCAACACCACTGCCAGCACCACCTCGTCCTCCATCCAGAGATGGACCAGACCAGCCCCCGCTTAGCTTCCAAAGAAACTGCACGTCTACCATACCAGCCCTCACGCGTCCAGCGCCCCCTAAAATGTTTGTAACACCCCCCAGGGGGCGGTACCGCCCCCGTTGAGAAACCATGAGATAGATAAACAATAGCGTTCTGTGTTTATTATTGTTATGTATTTTATTATTATTTTATGTTATGTAAACTATAAATTATCTAAACATCCCCAGCACAAGGATACAAATTAACTACGCAATAACTCAAGTAAAAACATGTACAATCATGAAACAAGTCAAGACCTGTTGTATCGATTTCACAAACATACTGTATCACATAGGGCTACATGATTAATCGTCAAAGAATCATGATCTTGATTCATAGCACTTGTAGATCTTGTTCCTGTATAACCACGATTCTGGCGTATTCCTATTTTTTTCATTCATTGATACAAATCAAGTGCTCCTAAAATCCCTTAAGTGCCATCGATCAATGAGAAGAATGTGATATGTAGCAGAGCATTGCTGCATATCACATTTTTTATTAAATGAGCATTTCACAGTTGAATAAGACCAAATATATACTCAATGTTGGCCCTATGAGTCATGGTAAGTATTTGACCAGAGTGCAAATTTTGACCAGAACTGAGTTCACCTCCATTCTCCTCTGATGAAGAAGAGAAAGAGGAAGATGGTGAAAAGGCCATCCTTTACAGGTCTTGTTTGATGGACAATCCAATTATAAGGACCAAAGTGAGCTATGCGTGCTGCCATGGCATTTGGCAATCTTCTCCAGAAGTGCAAGGGATGCCTGAGGTGGACTTACAGGCTGCTGCATCTGTACTCTTTACAGGGGGACCTATACCTATGAGAACACCTGGAAAGGCTTGATTTTGGGGCAGTTGGATGAAAAAAACCTCATCTGTCTGGTGATGCAAGGTGCAGCCCTTTCCCACTTTTACAGCACACAAATGCTGTCTTTGCTCGCAAAGTGTTTTCCTGCTCGTGAGCAGACAAAATATCTGTACGAGCAGGAAAACACCTTGCGACCATGCCACATCACAGTAAACGTGTGCAGTAAAAGTGCTCGCAAAAAATAATTATAATAATTATTATAATACTAAGAATTTGTGTGCACGGATGTGTTAGTTGTGCGCAAAGTTGTTATTGCTCATGATTTTTGCGCCTGGTTTTTCTGTTAAATTCTGCCACTATTCCTTCATGTGGGATGGCACAAAGGGAATAGTTCAGATGAACCTGGTCCAGGTAATCGTTGACATTTAAAAGTTTTCAGCTCTTCTTGGTCTCCGACTGCCTTATATTATTTATATATATACACTCACCGGCCACTTTATTAGGTATGTAATTTATTAGTATTAGGTCCTGTCCAACTGCTCGTTAACGCAAATTTCTAATCAGCCAATCACATGGCAGCAACTCGATGCATTTAGGCATGTAGACATGGTCAGGACGATCTGCTGCAGTTCAAACCGAGCATCAGAATGGGGAAGCAAGGTGATTTAAGTGACTTTGAACGTGGCATGGTTGTTGGTGCCAGACGGGCTGGTCTGAGTATTTCAGAGACTGCTGATCTACTGGGATTTTCACGCACAACCATCTCTAGGGTTTACAGAGAATGGTCCGAAAAAGAGAAAATATCCAGTGAGCGGCAGTTCTGTGGGCGCAAATGCCTTGTTGATGCTAGAGGTCAGAGGAGAATGGCCAGACTGGTT
This sequence comes from Merluccius polli, assembly GCA_030340625.1. Lineage (NCBI taxonomy): Eukaryota > Metazoa > Chordata > Actinopteri > Gadiformes > Merlucciidae > Merluccius > Merluccius polli. Next base: position 350,278 of record JAOPHQ010003700.1, on the reverse strand, counting down.
CGAGCTGATAGAAAGGCAACTGTAACTCAAATAACCACTCGTTACAACAGAGTTATGCAGAAGAGCATCTCTGAACGCACAACACGTCGAACCTTGAGGCGGATGGGCTACAGCAGCAGAAGACCACACCGGGTGCCACTCCTGTCAGCTAAGAACAGGAAACTGAGGCTACAATTCGCACAGGCTCACCAAAATTGGACAATCGAAGATTGGAAAAATGTTGCCTGGTCTGATGAGTCTCGATTTCTGCTGCGACATTCGGATGGTAGGGTCAGAATTTGGCGTCAACAACATGAAAGCATGGATCCATCCTGCCTTGTATCAATGGTTCAGGCTGGTGGTGGTGGTGTAATGGTGTGGGGGATATTTTCCTGGCACACTTTGGGCTTATTAGTACCAATTGAGCATCGTGTCAAAGCCACAGACTACCTGAGTATTGTTGCTGACCATGTCCATCCCTTTATGACCACAGTGTACCCATCTTCTGATGGCTACTTCCAGCAGGATAACGCGCCATGTCATAAAGCGCAAATCATCTCAGACTGGTTTCTTGAACATGACAATGAGTTCACTGTACTCAAATGGCCTCCACAGTCACCAGATCTCAATCCAATAGAGCACCTTTGGGATGTGGTGGAACGGGAGATTCGCATCATGGATGTGCAGCCGACAAATCTGCAGCAACTGCGTGATGCTATCATGTCAATATGGACCAAACTCTCTGAGGAATGTTTCCAGTACCTTGTTGAATCTGTGCCACGAAGGATTAAGGCAGTTCTGAAGGCAAAAGGGGGTCCAACCCGGTACTAGCAAGGTGTACCTAATAAAGTGGCCGGTGAGTGTATATTATCACTTTAGCTTTTGGCAGAGCATAGCCGGTTGTTGGTTTTGTATGGGCTTTTATTTATGTTATCTCTCTATATGACTGTTTTATGTTTTTACACGTTTTTATTTATTTGTATTGTTTTTATTGCTTTGATTGTTTTTAGTTCGGTGTATTATACTGTGAAGCACTTTGGTAAGCCACGCACTGTTTTAATTGTGCTATATAAATTAAGCTGACATTGACATTATATTATTTGCTATTTCTTCTTTTTATTCTCCATTTGACTTAAAACTTTATAACAAATATTTGGAATGTTTATTTTTTTTCTTTTCTTTGTATTTTAATTCATTTTTCTATTGTCTGTTTCCTGTTGCATATTTTTAAATAAAATGTTGTGCATTACGTAAACAAATATTTGAGGTACCACTGCCTATGTGGTATGTGCTATGCAAATAATTTACCCTGATGGATAGCTCAACTTCTGACCTATGTAAAGTTAGAAAATCCTATTTTCACTGTTTTTATCTTTCAAGAGGCATCCAGTTCTAATGTTCAAATATTGTACAGTGTGTTCTATAATATTATAATATTTAGTTAGTTTATAATATTCAATAAACTATAATATTCAACAGAAGGCTGTTGACTTCAATTGTTCATCTATGGTTTGTTGCTGGTTCCAGGTTTTCAAAATAAATTGAGGGCCAAATCAAAGAAAAAAGGATGGGAAACATTAGCTGGCTGGTACTTGTACTTTTGGTATTGCTTTGCTGTGTTGTAGATTTGCACTGAACATAAACATTTCACCTCATGGACGCTAGACATCTAATCTAATCTCTGTCACAAAAAGGTGTCACAAACCACATGTGGTTCTCCAGTGTAACTTGCCATGGCGACAGTGAGGTAAAATCATAAGTTGTATATTAATTGAGCCATTTTGCATTTCAACCATGTACATTTGCAAAGAGCTTTATCCTATTAACAACTAGGAGGCAAGGAACTGAAGTGTCGCTGGGTCTCCATCCTTCACCATGTCCTAGATATTCACACATGGACCAAAGGGGAACAGGAGTACCACTGCCTGCACGCCCCACTGACCCTGCAGCAACAAAGGAATAAGGTTCAGCTGACCAGGGAGTCCTTGGCATTTGAGGAGCCATCTTCGCTGGTTACTGACAAGCGTTTAGCCAAAGACTTGGCTCAGGTTCATCTATTGAAACACACAGGCAAGTTACTTTATTAGAGAAAACCCAAAACCCCTTTTTTTATTTTTGACTGAAGGACTTGCCATCCTTCAATACAATGAAAACATTGTGCAGAGGAAGCAAGCCACAACCAGTACAGGAACTACATTTGTTTTAGACATAACTGACATTACCTGAACTCTTTTTTTATGACATAAGGAAAATTCAACTTCCAAATGAATACTGTATGTCATACATGTCACACTTAACATTTATTTCCCTGTTTTAGGTCAACCGAGGCACGAGCTTGCATTTTGAAAGTGATCAAAGCTGTGGGTCGTCAAGAAAATGTATGTGCATCACACATTTTTCTTCTGGGACAGACTGGAGATGGTGACCGCAGGTAGACTGTATCTATCAGTACTATCAGTGTCTATCAGTGTTTCAGTATCTATCAGTGTTTCCCCTATAGCAGGCAACAGCGCCTCTGTGTGGCGCTGTTGCCTGGGAAACTCTGGTGCGATGCGAGTGCCACTGCTGCGGAATGAGAGCGTATTATGTTTAACGTTTACTTAGTAAGGCTGTACCCTAAATGTCGACTAGTCGAATCGTGGTCAGAGAGCCCCGACTTGAAATCTCTGTCGAACAATCGCAGGTTTTTTTTTCTTTATGTACATAATAACTGAATAAAACATGATAAAGAGGCTTAACATATAGGAATGTCATGACAGTAATCATAGAAAAATTTAAATATTACAAGAGAACTAATGCTTCACGATTTTGGCTACACTGAGACCAATCTTCACTTTTGGTAGGTGAAAACAGGTCTCGGGAACAGGCTGCAAGGAGAGCACTCGGGCGCCTGCATGAAGATTTCAATAAATGGGCCTCTTGTGGCATCATTTCCATATTATGATAATAATAATAATATTTTCTTTTCCAAGTCAAGGAAGATAATGTGCAGCAATGAATCATGCACACTGGGTTCATGATGTGCTAATGTTTTCCAAAGGTCATAGGTTACACAGCTAATTTGTGTGCAATAAATGCAGCTTGTTAAGTCATCCTCTCCTTGTGATCACTTTATTTTAAGTATTGAATATACCATGCGAACCAAAAATTGAACACAAATATAAATTGCAGACCGCCTGCTGCGCCATCTGACCAAAGCCGGCTGTGCCAATATGCCATCCAGTGCCTCGTCTGGTTAGGGTTTTTTTTGTGCCTACCAACAAGCCTGAAAGAAATTCTAGGGGAAACACTGAGTACCATATAAATGATCCACCTCATTGCTTATGTTCCCGCAACTGCTGCTATGAAAGCATATGGTTAACTTAATTCAAATGAAAATGCAATCTCACAATAGCATTTTCATTTTCCACTTATGGAAGCATAATTGGGATCATAATGAAAATTAAAATTCAATAATAAATTTGCATTTTAATTTTAAAGTACTAGTATGCACTTTCTTGAAAATGAACAAATTGAAAATGAAGATGCAAATGGCATTTTCATTTTTCAAAGACTAGACACGCAGTTTCTCTATCAATTAAAGCAAATGGTAAATGGACTGATGGGTAGGGTTGGGTACCGAGAACCTAGTGGTACCATCAAGATCGGTTCTACGCAGACCGAATGACTTTGTTGCGTAACTGCAACAAAAATTAATTCGGTCCAGGTTTTCCTCTTGACCAACCGACCACTTTTCCTCTCACCTGCTTGTGGTCAGAAAGTTGCAGGGCACTTTCCATTCTACTGCTTGCCCAGCTGCAGCCATCATGTCTAAAGTAAAACGCTCTAAAGTATGGCTTTACTATAACACAAAATGACAGCAGCACATGTAACAAGTGCAATAAAACTATTTCGTATAAGGTGGGAAATACCTCCAATTTGATGAAACACTTGACGCTGCACAACATAAATATGGGATGGCATAAGGGATGAGAAATTTGTGGTGAAATGGCAGACGGTGAACAACCGAAGTAAAGCCAATCTGATGACACTACTTGTATCTGCATACACTACGTTTTAGTTGCATTGAGTACAATACCTGAATAAACCTCATATATAAATGAAGCCCAGTCATGCTACCAACCCAGATGAATAAACACGGTTTTCCTGTTTTCTTCTACTCCACCCGACGGCAACCCCTGCTGCCGATACTTGTTTGTGCAAAGCAATACTCAAACTATGGCATTACTATTCAATGCACAACATTACAATTGCTTTTGCCTGTTCCCAAATAAAATGCCAATTTCACCTTACCTCCTCAGTGAACATGCTTATTTCTTTCTTATTTCCCAAGTGTTGATCGTTTCTTTCGCGGAGATTTCCAAACAAATGCGTTTGGGTTGTTTGCGGATGCTAGGCTCTGAGCAAACAGAACGCGTTTGTCTTTGTGACAGTAGCGCAAAAATAATACCACTTGGAAAAGCTAGGGTGGGAAAAGTTGTCTGCAGCTACTATAAGTTATGCTATAATTTACTATTATAAATGGAAAGAGTAACTTAAACTATAAACAAAGACACTATTTTTGTATAACCTACAGTGACAATTGTATTTGTTTAAATAGGTCTGTACTTTTTCACGAAGCATAAGATGCTCATGTCTTACCAAATAAGTTACCATTAAAAATGGAAGAATTTCAATTTCAAATTTCAAAATTTTGTTTGGTTTCTATTTTAAAGGAGGTGTCATATTGGTTCTGGCACTGTTAGGAACTGGTACCTTTTCAAAGAATCATTGTTGGCATGGCAGGTATCGATTTCAGAACCGTTTCAAATGATACCCAACCCTACTGATAGGTCTACCGACCTGTCAAGGCGGGAACATGGGCAGGACCTAGGCCTGGTTTGCAACCAATCATATAGATGTAATTCCTTCAGATTGTGATTCCGCGGGATTTCATTGTTAATTTGATCTGACTGCTTCTCTAATTTTCAGTACATAACATTACTGTATAATGTATATACACATAAACACAGCAGATACATTCAAATAACTGAATGCTCTCAATAAAATAACTAATACAAAAAATGCTGGTGTAGAAAGTGAAGTCTCGCAGCGTCAGCTGTCTTGGGCAGTAGGTGCTCTAAGTGGCTTCAAGTGCTGATGAATTAGATTGTTCTGAAACTGTTCTGCCAACCCATAAATTGCTCTAACTAGTCTAGCAGCCATAGTCAGGTTCAAGGAGCACACTTCACTATACAGTAATGTTATGTACTGAAAATTAGAGAAGCAGTCAGACCAAATCAACAATCAAATGCTGCGGAATCACCGTCAAACGGAATTAAATCTATATGATTGGTTGCAAACCAGGCCCAGTCCCGCCCATCTGGAAAATTAAAATGCTATTGTGAGAATGCATTTTAATTTTCATGTTTGAATTAACATTTGAATATTGTTAACCATAAAGCGAGGCTAGTCTTTGAAAATGAAAATGCAAATGCTGTTTGCATTTTCAATTTGTCACAGAAAGTGCATAGTAGTACTTGAAACTTAAAATGCAAAATAATTTTAATTGTCATTATGGTCCAAAGCATGCTTACATAAGTGGAAAATTAAAATGCTATTCAGAATTGCATTTTCATTTGAATGAAGTTAACCATATGCTTCCATACACTGCCAGCAAACATCGCTACTGCACCGAGACCTACACTACAAGAGGCAGTAGCCAAATACCAGACCCGCTTCTGAGGAGGCAAAAGGAATATACTGTCAGATTGTTTACATCCGGCAAATCTCTTCTTATTTTTTTGGACAAAGCTGCACTATAGTAGTTATCAGTTGAAATTCACTTTCAAGTGCAATACTTTGATATTGTCTTTGTTTTCATTATTTTAATTACTCAAATTATGAAGTTATCTTCATAATTTAGTATCTAATTGTCCTCGAACTTCTTTTGAAAGGCAAATTGCATGGTAAGCTCAAGCGTAATTTTATACTAATGTGAATAAAATCGGTGGACTGCCCCTTTAAATGCAATGTTTTGTTTTGAATGGTGTTCTGATTTATTTCCATGGCTCGCTCCCCAACACGCAGGGGGTAATGAGGGCACAACAAGGGTAAAGTTTGTAGAGTTGCCATTTTCTGTAAGTTATTTAAACAAATCTGTGTAAAAACCATATGAAAGGAATTGTTATTGAATATAGAACATTAAGGGGTTCTTATCAGGTGGTCTCACTTATCTTACTCTGACACGCACACACACGCAGTTTCTCAAAGGGGGGGGGGGATAAAAAGGACTGCTGCAGTCCTTTTTTAGCTTCTGTTATGCTCTGCTTCAAGAGAAAATAACATTTAAATTAAATAAGTAAATAAAGTAAAATCAGATCTAGTAAGATCTCAATATGAGAGAGATTCTCATTTTTTCCAGAATTGTTCAGCCACATGAGCATTAGCGTACACATATACATACTATAGCTGGCCAAGGTCCTTTTGCTGTAGTAAGTGTTCCGTGAGGCCCAAATTGGTTCATATGGGACTATATGTATGCACTAGCTTGACTGGATTCCTGCTCTATTAGGCAGCATATCCCCCCACACTTTATGGAAACCACACTGGCATGGTGGCACTACTTCCTGTACTGTCAAAAGTATTACCGGTAGTAGGGTTCAAGAGTTGCACTTCAAGAGCTGCACAGTGTATTGTAATTGTAAGTGATTCTGTGAACAGACCAGCAGCACATGCATAGAGTTAATGGAGAGACACGCAGTATCAAGGGTAAACTTACATTGTTACTTGTAACTAGGGATGCACCGAATATTCGGTAAACGAATATATTCGGCCGAATATTGCAAAAAAAGCACTATTCGATATTCAGTGGAATGAGTGAAAAACAAGGCCGAATATATATATTAAATATTAGCGGCGCGTTTTACTGACGCAATCAAAGAACGTGCAGTGACGTGATAAACATAAACAAAGATGTCGGCAGTGTGGAGATATTTCAAAGTTACGGAGAACGAAAAAAGAATTGCGGTTTGCAGCGAGTGCTCAGCCGAAATATAAAGTATAGTATAAGTAAGGGATAATGCCTGACAAGGTGTCCATTAACAGAAATGAATGGACGACGCGGAAGTCCATTCATTCGTCGTCCATTACTTTCTGTTAATGGACACCTCGTCGGGCATTATCCCGCTTATACCATGGTCACTTACGAAATAAAGAAATATTTAATCAATTAATAATGCTTTAATGTGTTTTAGAGTTAAAATCGTGAGGTTTTTTTAATTTTAATTTTAAGTCGAGTGGACTATTTAATATCTCCCGTATGCAGGCGTTGCCAAGCAACGTGGCCACAGCGTCTTCATAGCGTCAACGTCTTTCCTAGGTGTACAATAACACTTTTTAACCTACACCCTCCAACCAATCAGAATCGAGTATTCACCCAGACCATGGTATAAAACAATTTAAGGGTTGTCTCAGATGTCATAGTTTCCTTCTTTTTAATTTGAAGCTGAAGTACTGTTGACAAATCTGTTCTGGTCTGGGATATGTTATGTAGTTTATGTACCTGTATAAGTGTATGAGGTTACAAGCACACTTATTGCAATTTACTTGAGCAATAATTAATAATTAATTTGTTGTGGGTTTATTTGTTGTTTATTTGTTCTTTTGGGAATGCACTTCTATTCAAATATTCAAATGTCAGAATATTAAATAAACATTTATTTTGTTTGAAAATCTTTTTTTTTAAATAATGAAAAACGTAACCACATTCGGTATTCGGTATTAGGCCAAGCGTTTGATTTTTTATTCGGCTTCAGCTAAAAATGTTCTATTCGGTGCATCCCTACTTGTAATGAAAGCAAAACAATATCTTGTTCCCCCTTTGTTACATGTAATGTTTGTGTTTTGTGCTCGAATCCAAAAGACGAAGCCTACTCAGAACTTTACAGGTTTGAAACCATTTCAGCCATGTTAATGATTATGACAAGCACATAGAATGCCATGGCCATAGACACGTTGTTGTTATAATGGCCAATCTGCTCAATTTCCACTGCACACTGTACATAAATACTATTTACATGAATGTCAAATGTGGTTAAAGCAATGTTCTCATCATACTGCCTTGGTAACAAACTCTGGCCTCTTTGCAGTTCTAGGGAAAGCCGCAGAGAGAAAGAGCCTCTGTTTTATTCAATAGGCCAGTATCGTGTTTGAGTAAGTCAGCAGAATCAACAAAAGAACTGCATTCTAAGCTCTCGCACTTGTGTGTGTGTGTGTGTGTGAATAATGGACACTGCCTCATCACATTTCTTGGCCGTTTTTCACAGTAGACACAAATCAATCATCAATCATCTCTGCTTGATTAATCAAATAGAGATTTGTTGTCAAATGCAAAGACACACACACACACACACACACACACACAATTAGGCTCATACATAAATCATTAGGGATGTGCCACAGGAGACAACAGCGATACACAGCAAGACAGGTTGAACAGGTTTGAACTAGACTAAACAACTAGAAAACCGTAAGCAAACAAAACAGTCCGTATAAAGGAGTCTGCTGATGTCGTGCTCGATTCTAACTTGATATTACGCTGACCAGAAGAAAAAGGTTGTTTAAACAGCTTGTTAGTCTGTACACTGTTATGAGATAAGTCCAACACTATACTCTTTTAATAAAAGTATTAAACCACTAAACCAGCTACAAACAACGACAAACAAAGTTCATAATTTGCAACTTCTAAAACACTTGCCAAATGGTAAAAGAAAATCCTTCCTACTTGTTCTCCCTCCCCTCTCCCTGCTTTCCACTCGAACATGATTCCAAGTAAGCGCCAGCAGTATCATTTAATTCTAAATTAATTTTACTCTGACCAAGAAGCAGGCCTATCATATTGAATCACTCAATTTCACTATAAAGCCATCCATTTGTCTTTGTGTCATCTATTGTATTATATCGCTGGTTGTCACGACAATGAATTATTCAAAGTACTCTGATGTTCATTTGGAGGAAAAATTGGCAAGTTCTGGCAAAAGTTCTTGAAAGCCAACCAAGTTGTCCTGAAAGCCCAGCACAGCTAACCTTAGAACTGAAAGCACTCTAAATCTTTGCCACCATGTTGACACATGTGGTTTGATTGTTTTATTGAGAAAAAAATAAAACAAATTGTATGACAATACCTATGCGAAAATCAATACCTAGAAATAAGACACTAGACACTTGATGATCCATTCACAGGGGTTAAAGCAAAAAAAAATCCTGAGCCTGAACTTTTTTTTTATGTGGGTGCGTGGGTGCGTGGTGGTGGGATCATCCTGTGGCGTGGATCAGAGGAGGCTCTTCCATTGAGGAAACGGAGGAAGGCCCTCCCCAAACTTTTTGAGAAAAATAAATAAATAATTGAACTGGCTAAACTCCTTTAAAAATGCAGTTTACTATCAGTATTTAATACTATGTATATACACAATTTGTTTCCCTGAGTTAAAATAAAATTAGCACCCCCTATCGTAACCAGAAATTATTGCACGGAGGAATGTCCTACTGTTGCGTTTTTACTGCATTCTCATCTTCATCAAAAAAACGAACGAGAACATTGAGGACATTGTCCATGTTCTTGTTGGTGGCTTCATCGACATTTAAGGAAAACATGCAGTTTTTTAGCTTTTTCGAAATACGTCTTTTAAACTCTGGTGTTATGCCATGTGTGTTCAAATAGCTGGCATGCTGATTAGATATGGACAGTTTAGTCAAAGCAATTTAGTCTTCAGCTATTTTTTTGCATAAATTCACCAGGGGTTGGGCGAGCTTCAAAGACAGATCATGCTCTGCGATGAACGTGCACACGCGTATTTTCAAGTCACACACACGGTCAGTTATTGATGCCGGTACATCAGCTGTGGTTGTTGCTCCCGGTAACCGTGTTGTGTGTGGGAGAGCGCGAACAGCTGCTCTATGAGCAGGGTCTGACTCATGACGTGAAAGCACTTTTTTGCCGCTAGTTGCATATACAAGCTTTCTCGAGCACAGAGTGCAGAAGCAAGCACCTGCTTCTCTTAACTTTTTGCACCAGCTACTAAAAGGCTTACCCATCCTTCCCTATCTCTTCTATCCACGCCCAGTGCCATTTATTTTTTAATCCTTTATGAACTAAGAGGGCATCTTCCCCAGGACTCATGAATTTACTCATCTTAGCAATAGAGACATCTGAGCGATGAGAAAACATAGGACTCGGTTGAAACATGTTTTCCCAAGACCCGCCCCATTCTACTTCTGATTGGCTAATAATGTTAGTTTGAGAGCGGGAGAGTTGTGCTCCTTTCATATCATTGGCAGACGAACGCATACACTCGAAAGCGATAATGATGATATCGATTTTTTTTTTTTAAATATAAGACTTTTTTTCGCAGCCAAACGCTGCACCCTGGCAATCCGGCATGGTGCCGGAATACTTTAATCCCTGCATTCATAATATATCTCTCTAAAATATGGGGCCTCTGTGTATGATAGCATAATCAACTTGTTAAAAACACAAGAACAGAGTTCATGATGACTCGGCCCTTCCCACACACCCACCAACACACTACTTCATATTAATTATATATTATCATATCTGTCCAAACTGATCAGCCTGTCGACAGATTACTTTTCGCACTGGATCAGCACTTGGCGTTGGGCCATTCATATTAGCAATCTGATTTCACAGTGAAACAATAAATACCTAAATAAATATATTTAAAACAAAGATTTGGATTCCAGGACAATAGGAAGATTTAAAAATAGCTTTTTTAGACAAGTTGTTTACAGCAACACATTTAAACTCTAATAAAAAACATTTATATACAGCCATCCCAAGAACAGCACTACAGTACTTCAAGCTTAGTGTTCTTTTCTGAAACATTACTATCTAAAGCTCCTCCGTTGGAGAACATTTTATTCAATAACATTTTAGACAACTATGATGTACTTGTCATAATTCCACCTTTTGAAAGGCGGTAATCCCTCTTTGTGTTCTAAATTACAGACTTCTTTATTATACCACAATAACCTGCCTGAGCAAGCAGCGTGTGGAATACCTTGATGTTAGTTTGTATATAAATATTGCAGGAAAAACTTGCCATGTAACTACTATGAATCAGTGTGTGTACATGCACACGGGAAACCCGAGTAACAGGGGTAACCTGGTTACCGCTGTAACCAGGTTTCCTAACTGCCAACACTGAAGCAAAATTACCTAAACTGGGGTCTGCGGGAAACCCAGTTATGATGTAGCTTGCTGTTCAACGTACTTTTGGACTGACAAGGCAACGTTTTTTTATGTTAGATCTAATAGAGATTAGAATAAAAAAACACAAGGGCAAAACTGCCTTTTCGCCCTTGACTCATCAAACCGAGGTAAAGTCAGATATTCAGGCACTTTAATAAAGTGACCTAAAGCAGCCAAAGTGACCTCTACCCCAGCAGTTAACACCACTAGACACACTGGCACTTGGATACAATTTGAATACCTTTAGAAGTTACAGTAGTTAGATCACCTTAGAAGACGTAATAAGAAACACGTATTCATACCTCACAACTCTGCCAGCGGTTGGGGATGTTGGGCCGTAGCTTCTGCTCACACACCACCTTCCTCATCTCCTCCACAGATGGGTCAGACTGGACCAGGTCGTAGTAGGGTAGCTGGTAGTCTTCGTGAATGCCTGTCGGGAAAAAAAAAACCTGTATCATGGAGAATAACAATAAATGGGGTGAAACCATTAAAAATGTCAGTCGAATAACAGTTATTTTCTGATATGTGTTTTTAGTTAAATTACACTATAAAGCAAATATCTTGAGAAGGAAGGAATTGACAATGGTGTCTTGGTGGAAAGGCTCCTGAGCATTGACCTGCCTAGGCAAGTAGTAGATTGGTTTGCCAACTATCTATCAGCTAGATCCCAATATTTTCAGATTGCCGGGTCCACCTCTTCCCTTTTTTCTCTTTCTAAGGGGTCCCCAAGGCTCTGTGCTTGGACCGATATTTTTATCATTGTATATCTTCTATGACAACCTTCCTAATGCCAGGTACCATCTATATGCTGATGACTGCAGAAGGCCTTTTACTTTTTCAGTCAGCTTTTAATATGGTTTAGGCCCGTCTACGACAACTAAAGTTGGTCCTAAAAGCCGTCAAATAATCTTATAAAAGAGAATCTCTGTCCATCCTCCCTAAAGCATTGATCCCAGATTGTCTTTTAAACCTCCCACAGAGGAACCGTATGATGACTGGTGTCAGGATAGAATTAAGGAAGTAAGCTTTTCTGCCCCTTCCACTTGGAACCATCTTCAGACTATAATTGACTGCTTTTATTTCATATGGACGATTTTAACTCATTGGCTGCCAGCCATTTTCAGTGCAGAGAGCCCCATACTGCCAAGCGTTTTACAGCATTTTGACTGATTTCCTAAGACCCACTTAACAGTGAGTTCTATGACTATGTAAACACCGAAACTATCAAAAGAAAGAGTAGACTCTCTTCTTTAATCAGGAACAAACCGTTTGTTTCTACCTTTTTCCGTTCTTTAGTAATCGGTAGTAGAACATACGTTGGTTTCACCAAAAACACCTGTTTTTGACCAAAAATTGAGAAAACAAGCTTTTTGTGTTACTCATCTCTCCCATCCTATTTGGCACGGGGCCCACCTAGTGGGTCAGTTCGGTAGTACATACTATGTTTACAAGCCTGATTTTTTGTGACAAGGTCCTCTAGATCGCTCCCCAGTCAGCCCCGTTGAAAAACATAATTGACGTCTGACGTCATTGGCAGTCAACGGTTGTATTTCAATTGACGTCTATAGACGTCATTGGCAGCCAATGAGTTAAGGAACATGGAACTGGACAGTCTGAATCATTGCACTTGATTTTTAATGTATCATTATTTATTGTAGTGTGTTCGTCTCATGTTGTCCTTGTCTGTAAACTTTGATTTTGTTGTGCTTTCCAGGCCAGGTGGCTCTATAGAGAGGAGTTCTGCTGCCCAACCGCTTCGCTTGGAAGTCTCCTCGGCATGCAACACTGCCAGACACACAGGACTCATACCAGTGATCGTATCTTCAGTTCCCTGTGTCAGACCGATGTAATTCGGAGTGTGAATATCTGTTGAATATCCAATATCTTTCTTACTTAACTTACTTAACTTAAAGAAACCACTTTTAACAGCTGGTATTGAGATTGTTTATACACCATCACAGCAGCGCTATGCTGCTACACATTTATTGTAAAACACATTATGGAACGTCGGGGGAACTCCACCTACCAGATACTAGCCAAATACTAACATGAACAAACCTATTTTATACAAACAACAATGGTCTAAACCAGCGGTTTTCAATAGGTGAGGCGCGCCTCCCCTGGGGGGCGCCGAAGAGCCACAGGGGAGGCGCGACGAGACGCGAAGAAAAAATAATGTATTAAAATAATTTAAACAAACGTAAATAAAATAATAACGTAAATAAGATAATCCCCTTCACCTCCACCTACTTGTGTGAGTGTGGGTTTTCCGCACTGACCCTGATTAAATACAGATCAAGGCTGCAGGTGGAGGACGACTTGCGTTTATTTCTCTCTGCAGTGCACCCCGCATTGAACACCTCTGCGCATCAAAAGCGAGGCCTCATTGTTCCCACTGATATGAACGATTAAATTGAAAGTCAAAGTTCTTTGTTGTTTAAATCTGAGGTTTTATGTGGCTGAAATCGTAAAAAAAACCTTATGAAAATAGCCTATGTGAATCTGTTCGATTTGCCCATCGCGTCGGCAAATCGGCAAATCGATTTGCGCGTCGGTCGGGGCGGGGGCGGGGTGCGCTATCGCGATACAGCCCGGACCGACGACCGACGTCCATGGCCATGAGGAAAAAAAGAAATATATATACCCAATCGCAAAGGGCCCCTCTCGGCTCGAGGGCCCCTGGGCAAATGCCCAGGTTGCCCATATGGTAGATCCGGGCTTGCCTACTGATGTTCAGTGATTTTAAAAGTAGCCTCAATTAGGCCTGCATGAAGAAATTATTTGCTGTTGCAAAGACTCGTTTATGAATGCACTGCACTTTTTAAAAAGTTGTGGAAATAAAATCTCTTCAAATACAATATTAAAAAATATTTACATTTGATCAGTTATTGAAAGTCATCATTGCCTGGAACACACAAAAGCATTTACTGCAGTGGGTTAGATCAGGGGGTTGGAGGGGGGGGGGGGGGGGGGGCTGTCCTTACCTACTTTAAGGGGAGGCTCACATTCACCCAATTTGAAAACCCCTGGTCTAAACAACAATGGAGAGACGGGGTAGGCTTTGACCTTTTAGAATATATATACAGTATATATATACTGTATATATATACACTCACCGGCCACTTTATTAGGTACACCTTGCTAGTACCGGGTTGGACCCCCTTTTGCCTTTAGAACTGCCTTAATCCTTCGTGGCACAGATTCAACAAGGTACTGGAAACATTCCTCAGAGAGTTTGGTCCATATTGACATGATAGCATCACGCAGTTGCTGCAGATTTGTCGGCTGCACATCCATGATGCGAATCTCCCGTTCCACCACATCCCAAAGGTGCTCTATTGGATTGAGATCTGGTGACTGTGGAGGCCATTTGAGTACAGTGAACTCATTGTCATGTTCAAGAAACCAGTCTGAGACAGTGTTTCCCCTAGAATTTTTTCCAGCAGTGGTGCTGTAACGGAGGCAAGCCGCACGCGGCGGCGCGCAGGGGTCTGGGGGCATTCACCTCCGGAAGATTTTTTTTTTTAATAACCCCTTAAACCATAACTTCTGGCAAGTTTTGTGGATAGAAATGGACATTTTGAGACAAATATGATATACCATCAACAGATTTAATATTGGAGCACGTACCTTGAACTGGTCAGAAACAGAAATCTTGATTTTATAATTTTAGACAGGATTACTCATGTTTTTCTTTTGTGTTAATTTTAAGCTTTTATTTACATTATTGGTAGAAATTGATTGGGGCAAAAAATATTGAAAATGTTGTCTTAAAGGGGAAATGAACCCAAAAACAACACTATGCTCCAACACTATATTTCATCACATGAATAACGTTGATTGTGCTGCCATCAAATGTACTAACTCCATATAAAAAAGAAAAGAATTTAACGGCTACAGTAACGGTGATTTGTCATCAAATCACCGGAAGAAAAATGCAGGACTACAAGTTATGAACGTTCTGAATGTGAATCTTCAGGAGAGCAGCCCTCTCGGACACACACACACACACAGGGGTTGAAATAAGGCTGTTTTACTCGCCAAATGCGAGTAATTTTTGTATTTGTCGAGTAATTTATGAAGACCACTCGCCACTCTGGCGAGTAATCTAAGAATTCGCCGCGATTGCCGCGGACCCGCCAGCAACGGACCCGCTAGCCGCAGACCCGACCGCGCAGCACCCACCGCCGTCTACAATCGCTGTTACCGCTGTTTTATTATCATCCGCACTCCCACACAGTCACCGGGGCTTCATAGTAATGTGTCCGAATAGAGCAGCCCTCTCGGACACACACATGATGTTACCGCTGTAACATGCTGTTAACAGCGATTGTAGACGGCGGTGGGTGCTGCGCGGTCGGGTCCGCGGCTAGCGGGTCCGTTGCTGGCGGGTCCGCGGCAATCGCGGCGAATTCTTAGATTACTCGCCAGAGTGGCGAGTGGTCTTCATAAATTACTCGACAAATACAAAAATTACTCGCATTTGGCGAGTAAAACAGACTTATTTCAACCCCTGTGTGTGTGTGTGTCCGAGAGGGCTGCTCTCCTGAAGATTCACATTCAGAACGTTCATAACTTGTAGTCCTGCATTTTTCTTCCGGTGATTTGATGACGCGTCAAATCACCGTTACTGTAGCCGTTAAATTCTTTTCTTTTTTATATGGAGTTAGTACATTTGATGGCAGCACAATCAACTTTATTCATGTGATGAAATATAGTGTTGGAGCATAGTGTTGTTTTTGGGTTCATTTCCCCTTTAACGCTTGGCAATTTCAAGATGACGTTGTAGTTGTGCTAAATACCGATCATGTGAAGATTTTTGCAGTGGCGCTGATTTTCCAGCAGTGGCGCTGCGCCACTGCTGAATACATAGTAGGGGAAACACTGTGAGATGATTCGCGCTTTATGACATGGCGCGTTATCCTGCTGGAAGTAGCCATCAGAAGATGGGTACACTGTGGTCATAAAGGGATGGACATGGTCAGCAACAATACTCAGGTAGTCTGTGGCTTTGACACGATGCTCAATTGGTACTAATAAGCCCAAAGTGTGCCAGGAAAATATCCCCCACACCATTACACCACCACCACCAGCCTGAACCGTTGATACAAGGCAGGATGGATCCATGCTTTCATGTTGTTGACGCCAAATTCTGACCCTACCATCCGAATGTCGCAGCAGAAATCGAGACTCATCAGACCAGGCAACGTTTTTCCAATCTTCGATTGTCCAATTTTGGTGAGCCTGTGCGAATTGTAGCCTCAGTTTCCTGTTCTTAGCTGACAGGAGTGGCACCCGGTGTGGTCTTCTGCTGCTGTAGCCCATCCGCCTCAAGGTTCGACGTGTTGTGCGTTCAGAGATGCTCTTCTGCATACCTCTGTTGTAACGAGTGGTTATTTGAGTTACAGTTGCCTTTCTATCAGCTCGAACCAGTCTGGCCATTCTCCTCTGACCTCTAGCATCAACAAGGCATTTGCGCCCACAGAACTGCCGCTCACTGGATATTTTCTCTTTTTCGGACCATTCTCTGTAAACCCTAGAGATGGTTGTGCGTGAAAATCCCAGTAGATCAGCAGTCTCTGAAATACTCAGACCAGCCCGTCTGGCACCAACAACCATGCCACGTTCAAAGTCACTTAAATCACCTTTCTTCCCCATTCTGATGCTCGGTTTGAACTGCAGCAGATCGTCCTGACCATGTCTACATGCCTAAATGCATTGAGTTGCTGCCATGTGATTAGCTGATTAGAAATTTGCGTTAACAAGCAGTTGGACAGGTGTACCTAATAAAGTGGCCGGTGAGTGTATATATAGATATACAGTATATATAAATATACACATATATAAATATACACACACACACTATTTAATATATCCTGCTCCAAAACATTGCCAAAATATATATCAATATATTTATAAGATATCAAGATAAGAATAACTGAATAAATGAGCCCTTCATATGTACATAGGGAGCGGCTCCTCTTCCACGGAGCCCGAAATGTTGCACTGCCATGTTTCTACAGTAGCCCAGAACGGACAAACGGCTCTAAAGAGGACACGTTTTTAATTTTTAAACATAATGGCCGTCTTACTTGTAAGCTATGAACCTCATCGCTTGACACTTGGCTACTCGATGCCATCATTTTGGAAGTACTTTATTTGATTACAATATTTACGTATTCATGGTTTGCCTGAAGAGTACTTGTTACTCGATTACACGTTCGGTACTGGAAAAGAGTTCTTAATCTCAATGAGACTTACCTGGTTAAAGGTGTAGTGTGTAGTCGAATTTATATTTATACAGTTTATATTTAAAAAGTGTGTAGACTATATATATATTTATATTTGATGTTGAGAAAATAATAACATAATAACTTCAGTTAGTTTTAATCTGCAACCTCACCGCTAGATGCCACTAAATCCTATACACTGCACCTTAGATAAAGGATATATAAAATAAATTATGAATATAATTCAAGATAGTGAAATACCTTAGTTAAGTACAGTGTACAGTGACATTAATAAATAATCCAGATGCATGAACATGGCTGAGATGCATGAGCATGGTTGCTAAGACAACAGATCAGACTGCACAGTTTTCTCTCATTGATAATGTGTTCTCATCCTATTCATCCGTTGAGGCACTCCCAACCATCCTTTAATCCATCTCTATGTCTGATAATGCATAAGTCCCCAATTCCTTCTGACTGCCCCACTACTTTGCTAATCTAATGCTTCAATCGAATGCTTTAGAATAGGGATGTCTGATATTGGCTTTTTTACCGATAACCGATAACCGATATTGTTCAACTCTTAATTTCCGATACCGATATCAACCGATACCGATACCGATATATGCGGCCACGTGAAACCTCCGCTTTACACTCATTGCAAACCTCAATAGGCTTTACGCCGAGCGGAAGTGTGGATTAATAAATAAAAACAAAACAGCGGTAAAAGCTAGCGTGTGTCCGGGAGAGGGCTGCTCTCCTCGGACATATTACTCTGAAGCCCCGGTGACGGTCTGGAAGTGCGGATAAAAAAAAAAAAAAAAAACAGCGGTAAAAGCTAGCGTGTGTGTCCGGGAGAGGGCTACTCTCTTCGGACACATTACTCTGAAGCCCCGGTGACGGTCTGGAAGTGTGGATTAATAAATACAATTTAAAAATAAAACAGCGGTAAAAGCTAGCGTGTGTGTCCGGGAGAGAGCTGCTCTCCTCGGACACATTACTCTGAAGCCCCGGTGACGGTCTGGAAGTGCGGATTAATAAATAAAATAATGTGAGTGCGGTACAGCGGACCTGAACCGGTTGTGATGAGACTGTTTCGCAGAATGCGTTAGTATGTTGCGCATAACCCCTATTTTACTATTCAATGTAGAAACTTTGAAATAAATCCAAACCACCGACATAACTACAGCTACAACTAGCGTCCCGCTACACGGCCGCACAGCCCAGGCTTGTTATTGAGACGGCGCGGCGCGTTTGATGATGTCATCAAATCACGTCCTCACTTGAAACATAACAGATGTCTGAAATTATTTCAAAATCGATTTCGGTATCGGTTAAAAAACCGATACCGATATTTTCCGATATTGATTTTTTATGCCAATATCGGCCGATAATATCGGTGGGCCGATAATATCGGACATCCCTACTTTAGAACTAAGGTCCACCCTCTCCCTCCATACCTCCCATGGAGCATCGGCTGGCTATTTCCCAGAAGACCAGGCCCATGGCGTAGATGTCGGCCCTCTTGAATGACTCAAAGTGTTTCATGTTTATGGAGTCGTCCAGCACCTCGGGAGCCATGTACCTGAAAAAGAGACAATTGAAACAATTGATTGATTGAAAAACATTGTAAAATGTGTTCGTAAAATGTGTATTATTTTATTTATTTTTTGTCATTATTATTTACTTATTTATTCATGTTTTATCGTAGTAATCTATTGGGTAATTTTTAATACTATATATTTTTGCAGACACTGGTCATTCAGATTGACTGAAATTCACAACAAAAGAGCTTTCTGTTATAATATATAATATAATAAATATTTGCAAATACACTGTACAGTGTGTTGTTGGTCTGTGCAAATGCACAGGGTTTAAATTAGGGCCGGGACTCGATTAAAAAAAAAAAATCGAATTAATTAGAGGCTTTGTAATTAATTAATCGAAATTAATCGCATTTTTAATCGCATATAAATATTTGACCTGAGAACAGTGAGAAGTCATTTTTTTCACATGGATTTTTAGTATACCATTGAATAATGACTGAATACATAAGCTTAAGCAACAAAAATATTATTTATTTTTGTTCAAGTCCAACAGACCAGTGCAATTTTTGCCATTAAGTGTAGCAATAGCATATTTAGAAATATAGTACATTTCAGAAATTCAGGTAGCCTATAGGTAGGTAGACCTTCTGTAAACTATAATACTTTGTTTTTTTTAAGTAAAACACAATGCTTTCAAGTACATTCAGAACATTGGAAACCCTGACTATTACAAAACATCTCTCTGTTGCTTCAGAGGCCATAACAGACTTTGTTGATTTACCAACAGCTGGTTTAAAAAAAATAAAATTAATTTCAGTCCAACTCTCTCAATAACCTTGGCCAAAACAATAAAGAGTTCAACATAAAGTGCCAGTTGCACCAACAACATAATACATAGTTCAACATAAAGTGTACCATTTAAATCTTAGTTACCCTCGTCCTCAAACCAGTCAACTGGTGGAGTGTGGGTTGGGTGTGGGTCCTTGTACTCGGAGTCGGGCTAACGTCCATGCTAGCTACCACACTAGCGTCCACGCTAGCTGCTATATGTTTTTAGGGTGACCATTTATGAGTTGTTGAAAAGGAGGACACCTCAGCCCGGGGGGGTGGGGGTGGGGGGGGGGGGGGGGGTGCGCGCCTCGGACCTGCGGCCGACGGGGGCGGGGGGGGCGCCTCGGACCTACGGCCGATGGGGCGGGGGGGGTGCGCGCGATAGTAACACACCCCTGGACCTACGACCGGCGGGGGGGTGCAAATACGCGTCCAGCTTGATGCTGCGCCGGACACCGGACAAGGCATTGAAAAACCGGACAGTCCGGCCTAAAGCCGGACGAATGGCCACCGTATATGTTTTGCATTGAGGTGATACTTGAGGCTCGATGTGCTGCGGTGATATGCGTGATATTGCATAGCTTGCACACAACCATGCTCTTATCGACGCTTCCATCCGTTCGTTTTTTGTAACAAAATTTCCCATCCACGGGGCCAACCAAAGCGGTCTCATCAGCTACTTCATTCATGTTCACTGTGGTTTGTTGTTGTCTGAACTCATGAACACTAGTTGGTGCTCCAGTATAATCGGTCCCCCTGAAACTCATCCAGTGAGAAACGTTCCGCGGTGCAAAAATAAGTGCGATTAAAATCTGTCAATTTTTTTAACATGTTAATTATTGTGTAATTAATTAATCTTAATTAACGTGTTAAAGTCCCGGCCCTAGTTTAAATATAAATTAGCGGATTGATCACAAAGGGACCAACCAAAAAAGGCATAGAGATAGAAGCACACACCACATATCATTGAGAGCTGATGCCTAATGACACTAGGCAGGATACAGAGAGCTGTAACTTTCATATGTTCACACAAACGCAATTAGTAGGGTCGTTTAAGGCTCAGTCATTTCAAATTGGTGTTAAATGGCCTCTAGGGGGCGCCGTAAAATATGTAAACTGCTAACAACTTTTGATTAGATTAACCAATTTTAACATATGAGGTATGTATGGATTCAGAATTAAAAGGAGAAACAGGTATGCCAAGCATTTGGTGACCAGATTAAAAATAAATACACTTTTAGCCCAATATATTAAATGGACACAAGCAAAATTGTGCTTTTTTTGAAGATAAAGTCTGGAAATGTCCTCAAAGTTGCTATGAAACATGATAAAGTTATTGTAAATAAAGGCTGTGTAATGAGTCAACTGGATTTAAGATTGGTATTTTGAAGGTAAGAAAACAACAATGAACACGTTTGGATGCCAAGTTATGTTTTTAATGAACTTGTACAGACAAATAATGTGTGATAAATTGTGAAATATCAACAGCAGCTAGTAGCTAATAAATCCAAACAGTAGCTAGCATTAACATTAGTCATTTTGCTAGCACCAGTAACCACCAGCTAACTTTAATGCTGGCAGCAGGATGGAATGAATAGGTCTAATGGGTCTTGCACTGGTGTACATTTTAGGTTTTTAGTTTATTTTACATAACATACTTAAGTTTGATTTGGTTACAAGAAGTTAAAGACAAAACTATTATATTTTATCTTTCCTGTTGACAAAATACAGGAGTTCAACAAGCAGGGTATGGGCTACTTGAATTCTGTTTTTATGAGATGGCTGAGGCAAGAAAATGGGAGTTGTGCATTCTGTGCCAAAAAGAAACTGAGGAACAATTTGTTTGCCCTCTTGCGAATCCAGTTGCCAGTCGTAGAGTGGGAGCCTACAAAGAAATCATCAACCTTGTGAGTCAGTTTAGAGCTATTGGTGCGGCTCCCCACCCAGATGTAGACCTTCCAGATGAAGAATTGATGCAGCAGAATCGTGCATCCTGGCACAAATCATGTCGTCAGCTTTACAGATCCTCAGCATTTGAATACGCAAAAAAACGCACGCCCGTGAGGGATTGCCTGGTGCAAATAGAAGATCTTGTCGGACTGGAGAACCTGTTAACCGCAATCTATGTCTCTTCTGTGCTAAAGAAACAGATGCAGTAGACCATTCTTTCCAGAAATTATCACTTACCCAAGAGATACATGACAAGGCAGTTAAACTAGGAGAAGATCATATTCTGGCACTCCTTGCAGAAGGAGATCTGGTTGCTATTGAAGCAAAGTATCATCTGAAATTAGGGATGTCCGATATTGGCTTTTTTACCGATAACCGATAACCGATATTGTTCAACTCTTAATTTCCGATACCGATATCAACCGATACCGATACCGATATATGCGGCCACGTGAAACCTCCGCTTTACACTCATTGCAATAGGCTTTATGCCGAGCGGAAGTGTGGATTAATAAATAAAAACAAAACAGCGGTAAAAGCTAGCATGTGTGTCCGGGAGAGGGCTGCTCTCCTCGGACATATTACTCTGAAGCCCCGGTGACGGTCTGGAAGTGCGGATTAAAAAAAATAAAAATAAAAACAAAACAGCGGTAAAAGCTAGCGTGCGTGTCCGGGAGAGGGCTACTCTCCTCGGACACATTACTCTGAAGCCCCGGTGACGGTCTGGAAGTGCGGATTAATAAATAAAATAATGTGAGCGCGGTACAGCGGACCTGAAACGGTTGTGATGAGACCTGTTTCGCAGAATGCGTTAGTATGTTGCGCTGACCCCTATTTTACTATTCAACGTAGAAACTTTGAAATAATTCCAAACCACCGACATAACCACAGCTACAACTAGCGTCCCACTACACGGCCGCACATGCCCAGGCTTGTTATTGAGACGGCGCGGCGCGTTTGATGATGTCATCAAACCACGTCCTCACTTGAAACATAACAGATGTCTGAAATTATTTCAAAATCGATTTCGGTATCGGTTAAAAAACCGATACCGATATTTTCCGATATTGATTTTTTATGCCAATATCGGCCGATAATATCGGTGGGCCGATAATATCGGACATCCCTATCTGAAATGCTACACAATGTTTAACCGCCGTTACAATGTTATTTGTAAACAAACCACAGTGAGTGAAAACCTTGAAATCACAGCAGAAAATGAATTGCTACAATTCATAAAAGAAGAAATTAGCGGGGGTAGTAGAGTCTTTGCTTTGCAAGATCTAACAGAGATGATGACTGAGAGACTGGAACAATATGGTATCCAGAAAATCGTGAACCGGACACGCCTACAGGAAACAGTCCTCAAGAACTTCCTTGATTTGACAGAGGAGAAAGGTATCAGGGACAGAGTTTTCATTATGTGTTCGAAAACTGCTAGGAAGATCATATCAGACACATCACAAACACCAGGGGCCTCATGTACAAAGCTTGCTTACGCACAAAAAAGCTGCGTAAGCCACTTCTCACGCAAACGTTCGGATGTACAAAGACTGACTTGATGTGAAAAAGTGCGGTTCTCCACGCAAACTAAATGCCTTGCTTACGCACATTTCTGCTGCATTTTGTCAGTTGGCGGCACATAGAGGCAATGCAGCGCAACAACATTAGGCTACGCGATCACGAGTCATGAAGTAATATTGCAGTATGGGGCTAGTAACAAGTGGATTTGTACGTCGGGCTGCACTTCAATCATGCGTTATTGTTGTCGAGAGGCATAATGTGACACTGTTGTAGATATTAGGCTAAACTTAAACAGACGCATAAAATTAAATTGTCAATATTGGAATTAAAAGTAAATTAAAAGGAAGCCCAAGCTATATTATTTTCAGTGACGACTTGTTTATTAAACGTTACATATTTTCAGGGCCACGCATGACATCTGGCCTAATGGATCTCTCTCCACGCATTTGTCGTGAAATTCTTGACTGCAATATCATTATTTGATGTTGCGTGGAGTAAGCACAAGCCATTGTTACTTAAAATCAATCCATCAATGAACCAGTCGGACAATTTCTAATTATGTACATATTATTGACACCTTGGGTGTATGGGGACAACCTATCGTCAGCATGCATCCAAATTAATGAGAATATAAAAGCACGCGCAAAATTGCAATAATCGAGAGGTTGACAATGGCAGTCTTGGCCTTGTTAGAAGATATTGCGAATGGTCGCATTCGAAATGAACGGGTGTCACGATGATGACTGGCTTATCAGCCGATTCAGATTTCCAAAAGCTATATCCTCTTGGAAATCTACTGAGTTGGGCCCGGGTTTGGAGAGGCAGACGGCGAGGAGTCACGCATTGCCAGTTCCAATACAAGTCCTGACTACGCTTGGTTTTCTAGCAACAGGATCATTCCAGAGGGAATTGGCTGACCGGTCAGGAATGAGTCAGGGCTCTGAGCCGCTCCATTGCGGCTGTTTTAAACGGGATCATCCGCATCTCAGCCAGGTATATACGGTTATGATGCAGTAAACCAAGCACACATCAAAGCGCAATTTGCAGAGATAGCCGATTTTCCCAATGTAATCGGAGCGATCGACTGCACACACATTGCAATAAAGGCGCCATCTGAAGGGGAATATGCGTACGTGAATAGGAAACACTTTCATTCCTTAAACGTGCAAATAATCTGTGATGCCCAAATGCGCCTTACGAATATCGTGGCAAGGTGGCCTGGGTCAACCCATGATTCATTCGTCCTGACTAACAGCTCGGTTGGGAATAGGTTTCGAACTCGGCAGCAGTTAATAGCAAGAATATAAAAAAGGTAAACGGAGACAACATTCATTTTAACTAGTTATTTTAATGTTTCATTAATGTCTTTTAAGGCCCCAGTTATTTGTTGCAGCAGGTTGGAATTAATATCATTAATGCCCTTGATTCTCTTCCTTTCTCCATTATCTCCTTTCTCCTAACAAGCGCACTACTGCAGGCCTATTTATACTAATTAGCATATTAAATGAGGGAGGAGACAGGGCGGAGAGTCGGGCTCGTGCACGTGCGCTCAATTTCACGTCAATTGGGATGTACAAAGAGAATCTGCGCGAAATTGTGCTTACGCAAGGATTGATACATCCGGATTTATTTGTGCGCAGCAGCTTTCCAGATTTGGGCGTCCGCAAAGTTTTAGTAAGAAATCCACGCAAGTCTTAGTACATGAGGCCCCAGATGAAGAAGCGCACACATTACTAATGGCAGCTTCAATCCTCAGAAACGCAGTTTTGAATCATGAAACTCCATTTAAATTTGATGGCTCATTTCCCATTGGTTGTGAAGAGACGTCTGTTCCCCAGAAAATGAAGCATTCTTCCGCCATCTCCTCACAGGACCCAAATTCTCAACAGATCAAGATAATTCCAGACAGACTCTGTCTGTGAGTCAGGTGGCCATGCTAAATATGACCTCTCTTTCAGCAAACTTGAAATGTGAGCCTCCACTTGCAGTGTTCCTTACCCTTGATTTGCATTCGGAAACAAGAAGCAAGAAGTTAGTCAATCTGCTACACAAATATAAACTCACAGTATCATATGAGAAGGTCCTCAGCATGGAAGTTTGCTTTGCACAGGCCATTGCACAACAGACCAGGAAAAATGCAGACATAGTCTGTCCTACAAATTTGCGTCGGCAAATTTTCACAGCAGCCCTTGATAACTTGGATCATAATCTCACATCACGCACTGCAAGCTCATCCTTCCATGGAACTGGGATTTCACTATTTCAGTTTCCTACATCAGAGAAGCCTGGGTTGCACCAAGAATGTCTGAAAATCAACTCAAAGAAATCAGGAGAAAGCAGCATATTAGGACCCATCCTGCCTCATTCACATCTGTACCACCTGTGGGCCGAAATCTTGTTACCCAAACTCCAGTTAAAGTTGTGCAGCCAGTGGTGAGAGGTTAATTCGATGCAGAGAGACAGCATGAAGAGGCATGGATGAATGCAGTAAATAACACCCTCTATGTCGATTCTGATTTAGAAAGTGGCACTCCAACAATGTAGTCTTCATTCCATGCTGCTCGATCTGATGTTGTTGGACAGCCGGAAAAAAGCATTGAGGCCCTCCTGCCACTTTTTCATGACAAAGCAGCAACCCCAGAAATGATTCACCATGGAATGAACCTGGTGAAAAAAAACACTGAGCACCTCAACCCACAACAAGTCCCTGTGATGGTAGTGGACCAACCCCTCTATGACCTTGCAAAAAAAACGCAGTGGACCTTCCCTGACATCTTCGGAGAAGACAAGTTTGTGGTGATGTTAGGTGGGCTCCACATTGAAATGACTTTATGGAGTACCATGGGAGATCTTCTGCGTGGATCTGGATGGCCTGAAGCCTTGAAAGAAGCTGGGCTAGTGAATTCAGTGGCAGCAGCCACATCATTTTTGAAGGCATCCAATGTGATGAGAACAAGATATGCCCATCAAGTTACTCTTGTGGTACTCCACAGCCTTCTAAAGCAAGCCTATGAGGACAGTGGAACCGGGATGGTCCTTGAGGACTGGGTTGAGAGAGTTGCCCATGAGCCCAACATTCTCCTTCTGGCTGCTTGTGTACAAGTACCAGCAGAGTATCTTCATGTTCATACGAGCACATCGCGAACAGAAGATCGAACTCATGGTCACAACCCTGCAGAAGCTTGTTCCTCTGTTCTTTGCTCTCGACCATCATAACTATGCCCGGTGGCTTCCAGTCTTTATAAAGGACATGGAGTGTCTCCCAGATAGTATCCGGGCAGAGTTTGAAAAGGGACATTGGATGGTAACTCGCAGCAATCTGCGTTTTTCAGCTATGCCGATTGACCAAGCACACGAGCAAGCCAACAAAAGGCTGAAAGGAGTGGGTGGCATAATTGGCCTCACAGAGAACCCGGACATGTTGGAACGCTGGATTGTGACTGGCCCGGAAATCAGCCGTGTCCTGGAGGAGTTTACCACTGTAAATGACAGTGATGACTCCGAATGGCGTCCTCATCATGAGGAAGGATCAGCATCACAGCAGCGTTTTCAACGTCACACCAAAGACCTGATGGAGCTGTTGCTCAGCAATGGGAATCCCTTTGAGGAGAGCAGTAAAGACCTGGTTACTTTAGATAACAAGGTGTGCGAGTCTGCAGCCGCTGCAGCATCAGTCCTTAAAGTTGAGTCAGTCAGTACGTTTACATGACACTCAAGAAAGTCGACTTATTGGCTTAGTCAAACTATGATTGGATTACTAAGATGCATGTATACACCTTAATCAAGCTATAATCGGTTTGAGTCGATTTACTCATTATCGGGTTAAGACCCCTAGATTATGCGATTCATAGTCGACTAAGCGTGCATGTAACCAATCGAATTGGTTTATGCGTTGATTTGCGTTCTGCGCATGCTCGAGATCTCTTCCCGGGGCCGTGAGCCGGAAGTAGAAAGAGACGATAGTCGTGTTGTTGTTGTTGTCGCCGCCGTCGGATAAGGGATAACGAGAAACGGCGATTTATTTAAAAAGGTGGTGCAGAAGATGGAGGAAGCGGTGAATGTAGTTACCCCCTATAAGAATTGTGTCCCGGCCGCGGGAGCGCGCATGGCATGCATTCATTAAAGGTGGAAGCACACGGACACTACGCTTCCATTTCACCCAAGGCTGAATTAAAAGTACATGTTTTCCTAAATGTGGGTCATCAACGAGGTTGTAAAGTAGTAACTTCGGGCACATCTGTCAAAATAAATGTTTTCTCCCCACGTGTTTACGATCTTTATTCATTCATTCAGGGCTGTTCTGGTGGGAGAAATATGTTTTCAGCAGACAGCTGTCAACTAACTTTGGGTCGGCAATTTATTAAAAAAGCTGGCGCAGAAGATGGAGGAAGCCGGTGTCGTGCCAATGTAGTTACCCCTATAAGGAGTGTATCATCATCAACGTGCATTCAGTACACACTACGCTTCGGTTTAACCCAAGGCTGAATTAAAAGTCCATGTTTTTCTAAATGTTGCTCATCAACGAGGTTGTAAAATAACTACGATCTTTATTCATTCATTGCGCCGCGGCCGAACTGACGGCGGTATTCTCTGATATTATGAATCTTACAGACTGCGTCGGGTTCTCCGACTCTCTGGTACACAACAAGTAAAGACTCCTAGTCGGGTTTATCTCGCCCATGGGGAAAAGGAATTGGGGGAAATTAACTTTGGCTTTGAAAGTCCAGACTGAAACGCGACATGGAGGAGAAAGCGATGTTTCAGCAGACAGCTGTCAGTTCACTTCGGGTCCGTATCATTTCTCCATTGACGCTCCATTGTTCCTCTCGGTCGTATGCGGACCGCTCCGCCGGAGGAGTCGGCATACGACCGAGAGGTCGGAGAAATGATATGGACCCGAAGTGAACTGACAGCTGTCTGCTGAAACATCGCTTTCTCGAATGAGTTTGTTGTTGCTGGTGACGTAAAGGGGTCAACCGGTGGCTCTACTACCACTAGTTAAAATGGGCACAGCGCCACCTATCGTACCGGGGCATTACACGCTTCGGCCAATGAATCGATTTACTCGCCGCCATGTATACACGGACAATTGCAGTTGTCCAGTTGAGGAGCATAGACGAGCTATGGCTTTAATCGATATAATCTGTGCATGTAAACGTACTGAATGGGACAAGAGCAGTACAACAACTTCAAAAAGAATGTGCTGGACTCACAGGACACACCACTGACAGCTCCGATCAAGCGAAACAACTTGATGTTGTTCCATGAGAAGAAAAAACGCAAGAAGACAGCAGCTAAACTGAGAATGCAGCACTTCAAACATCATGCAGAGCTTTATGGGAAAGCTTTCATTGTGCTGGAAAGCCGGAGCGGGAATTTGGAAGTTGGAGTTTTTTCGAGTCTTCTCCATACCCACCTGCATTATCATGTGAAGGATCCCTCAACTCCTGTACCAAGTCAGATTTGTTGTTTTACATCCTGGGAAATCCTATGAGTGGAGGAATATCTGACAATGAGGAGATAGTTGCACCAAATCTTTATGATTTCATTGTTATTGATTGTGGAGCAGTTATCCATTCACTGCCTGGCACGACTGTCCAAGGGAAGACCTTTGAGTCCTACTTCGACAAGGTCTTCTGCCCAAGAGTTCAACGTGACTTGAAAAGATCAACACGAGTGGACATCGTCTGGGACCAGTATCGTGCTTTGACAATCAAAGGAGGAACAAGAGAAAAACAAGGATCAGGCACCCGACAACGCATCTCTGGCACTGCCAAAGTCCCAAGAGATTGGCAGGCATTTCTGACAAATGAGGATAATAAGACAGAACTGTTTTCATTCCTGTCAACTGCGCTTGTAACAAATGGACAGTTCCCAGATGACAAAGATGTCTTCATAACAGCAGATGATTGCGTCCACCATGTTGGAAACAGTCCTCCAATGGATCGCTGCAACCACGAGGAAGCTGACACTCGTGTCCTAGTGCATCTTCTCCATGCCCTCCAAACAGTATCAGTTGGGATGGTCTATACTGGAGACACAGATGTTGTCGTAATCCTGCTGAGTAATTTCCATCATATCAAGGCTTTGAATGCAACTGCAGAAATCTGGATCTGCTTCAAAACTGGAAAGACATCAAGAATGATCTCCCTGAACACTCTCGCCACAAAACTGGGCACAGAAACATGTAAAGCCATGGCTCTCTTCCACTCATTCACTAGATCAGACAGCACATCTTCTTTCAAGTTCAGGGGTAAGCGATCCTGCTGCAAATTGATGCACAAAGTTCCACACTTGACAGGAGTTCGCAACTATCGTTGAGACTCCATTCCAAACCTCTCCAAGGCTGAAAGAAGTTACAATAAACTTTGTCTGTAGGCTGTACTCCAGTGAATCAAATGAGGAAAATGATGTTGATCTTCTTCGAATGAGGCTATTCTCACAGAAGACGAGGGATGTTGAAAGAATCCCCCCAACAATGGATGCTTTGGATCTACATCTCAAAAGGAGTGTCTTCCAAGCAAGCATCTGGACGACAGCCCACATGTAAGTATGCACCTGTATGGATTTGAGTATTGTACTATATAATCACAAAAGAAATCATGCATTTATTTATTCATTTATTTATTCATTCATTTAGGTCAACAATGCCCGTCAACAACCCCACTGACCATGGGTGGAAAGAAGAGGACAGCAAACTTCTTCCCATTTGGACTACGCTACCACTTGCCAAAGACGTATTCCAACTAGATATGAAGTGCGGTTGTACAAGTACTTGTACAAGTCGACCTGCCAGTTCTCGGTGCAAGTGCATGAAGGCGAAGTTAAAGTGCACATGTCAGAACTTCTAAGACTGACATAGAATAAATCAAATAAGTAAACCATAGTTATCATTGTAGAGTGAAGTTCTCAGAATAAATGTTAGCCCTATGGTCCTCTGTTCATTTTTTGAATGCCAGAAAAACTATTGTTTCTCTTCTTCTCTTTCTTATTGTTATTGATTTACTTTCTTCCAGATATAAAGTTATTTAGTGAAGATTTCTTGTGAATAAAATGATGGCTTGATTGATTGATTGAAAAAAGTTGGGACTCCTGATCCTAAATCCATACATACAAAGATTATGGCTGTTACTACATTTTGCGGCACCCCCTAGGGCATAGAATAGAAGAGTGAGGAGCATTTCAATTTCAGTTTAATCACCACACAGTCTTGACTAGGGATGGGGATCGTTAATATTTATTGATATCAATACCTTTATCGATACTCCTTATCGATCCGAGTCTTTATCGATACCACTATCGATACTTTTCTATTATTTGGTGGAAAGACGACGCGACAATTTGTTTTCAACAGAACTGGTATTGCTTAACAAGTGAGCATAACAAAAACGTTTCTAGCCTTCAATAAACATGACTAATGTAATAGGCCACTTCGAAATGACATACAACTAACAATAGAAAGAATATATCAGCAGCACCAAATGAAAAATAAGTCATAATGTATATGGGTCACACAAAAGGAAATAAAATATAATCTC
This sequence comes from Merluccius polli, assembly GCA_030340625.1. NCBI lineage: Eukaryota > Metazoa > Chordata > Actinopteri > Gadiformes > Merlucciidae > Merluccius > Merluccius polli. The sequence goes on along the minus strand of JAOPHQ010003700.1, from coordinate 319,428 downwards.
ATAATTTAACAGGGTTTTTTTGCAGAAAAATTAACATGTCTGCCTTGTCAGTCATGATCCTCCAGATTTTTAATATACTATACAACTGTATTACTCATGTTTCTCGCCAAAATCTCAATTTCCCTTTTCTTTACGTTACACTTGAACGCATCATGATAACCTACCGGTAATAGTCGTTTTACTGAGCCAACCTGAACACATTTACTTTTCAATATAACTAGCTTGTATGCTGCCGATTACAACACGGATTTCACAATTGGATTACTATTTTTAACTAACGGGACAAGCAGGGGTGGACTGGCCATCGGGCGTACCGGGTGAGCCGATGCACATTCAACCGATATTCACGCTCCGAATTACAGCGATCAGACACGGGGAACTAAAGCCGCGATCACCGGTATGAGTTCCGTATATCTAGCGGTGTCTAGCGGTGTCTACCTGCCCCCCCGTCGGTCGGAGGTCCGGGGTGGCTTACGATCGCGCCCCCCCCCCCCCCCGTGACGTGACTGGAGGGACACACAATTACGTTACAGGACCTACGGGAGAAAAAAAAAACCGACGAGACTCGATAGTGGTATCGATAAGCCCAAACGTTATTGATTTTCGGGTTTTGAAAAAAGTGGAACCGGGTCCTTGATGGAACCGGGTTTCGATCCCCATCCCTAGTCTTGACTTCATGAAATAACATTATAAAGTAAAATTCCTTAGCAACTGTGAGGATATTTTCAGACTTTATCTTTAAAAAAGCATAATTTCGCTTGTGTCCATTTAATATTTTGGGTTAAAAGTGTATTTATTTTAATCTGGTTAGGGTTAGGGTTAGGGTTAACCTTAACCCTAACCCTAACCCTCTCCTTTTAATTCTTTTAATTCTGAATCCATACATACCTCATATGTTAAATTTGGTTAATCTAATCAAAAGTTGTAGCGGTTTACATATTTTGCGGCGCCCCCTAGAGGCCATTTTGTATCTGTGTGTTTGACACCCAGACTCAAATTGTTCTATAGACCCTTAACTTCAACTTAGAAGTGAAAACCAAACTTTAACACCAATTTGAAATGACTGAGAAAAATTACACATGCATCCGACCCCACTAAATGGAAAGCTATAGTCCACATCATATTCTTACTCCCACACAAATGCTGTATAAATCTAATCCAAAGTATTTTCCATCAGCTGATCTGCTTGTTGCTGGTCTAGCAACAAGATAACTATCTTAATAGCTACAATTACTTAACTGGTTACTGTCGCAGTTCACAATGATGAGTTAAAAATATACAGTACAAGGGCCTTTATGTCTAGCAAGGATGAACCAACATTCCTTCCTTCTAATGAAAATGGTTAGTGGAACGGTGTGTACAGTGCATTGTCGAACACCATTCCTCATCTTTCCTCAAAAGCAATACAAACTCACATATATCGCTTGGCCACCAGCTGCTTTTCTGGACAGCAACATGATTGAATAAAATAATTTAAATAAATACATTATAAAAAGGTATGATTAATAGCTCACACTGACCACTATGCCACAATGCCTGTTGGACCAACATTAGACTTAACACAGTGATCATGTAATCTGTAACCTCATCTGAAAAAACGTAAAGATTGTAAACACTTAAAGATGCTGCTGATTTGAGAGTTATGAAGATGTTTCTCCGCTATTGAGAAGTGTTGCATCTCACAAACCTAGGATTCACAGGCAAGATGCATTCTACGAACCAATCACAGAACAGATGCCCTGGTTGGTCAGAAATTAGCCGAGAGCAGCCCCGATATATTTAAAACTAAATCGAAAATGGTGTGTTTGCACAGACAAAATGGCCAGTTTATGACCCAAACAAAGTGCCGTATTGGGCTTCTATCGCCGCAGTGTGCTCCGGGTTCTCAGTCAAAATAGTCAAACTTTTCCCACATGCCCCCTAATACACGACTGCCTACAATTGGTCAACAATACCACGTGAATAATTACGTCAGTATCTGGTATCTGTAAATATTTGGTATCTGTAAAATTACTAAATTATTATTATTAAAATTACTATTGCATCCTGCTGTTTATTTCAAGGTGAACCAGTTAAAAGCAAGACTTGCTTAGATTGTGAGGGAGTATGCGCCTTTATATGACCAATCAAGCAGGGAGATGGTAGCAATACAGATGATAGCCCTGTCGAATACAGCGATTTTGACACAAGTTGGGACAACCTATGCAAACATAACAATTTGGCATTTTGTAAGTATATAGGGGCCTTTACACACAGTACACTGCCACTTTCCTAGCCTTTTACAGAACATCTCCAAAGCAGCCAAATGTTGACTGAAATAAACCTGCAGACAGTATACCTGCATCTTACGCAGTGTTACAACAACTTTGTTAATGTACCAACCTTACCAGACATCACTACAGCTCTGCGCACAACACTGACCCGCTGTTTCAAACTCCTCTCAACTAGTTACTCCATGCTTTCTCTCCTTTATTGACCTTAAGAGCTTGCTTCAGCTTTTTTTTTCTTTTTATGAGATTCAGCTCTTACTTGCTGAGCTGAGTGAAGACTATGCACTCGCTAGATCTCTTCTTCCTCGGGTATCCATGGGAAGCAGTGTAGTGCAGCACTCAAAATGCCCAAACAATGACCCCCACTCCAACTAGTAATATGTTTTGTTCAGGCTGACATTTGCTGAATAATAATAGGCTTGTGGGTGGAGAATGGTGGGGATCAAACTATTAATATGTATCGACTTTAGTTGAGGCCAAGGCCCCCCTGGTCTTTCCAATACCCAACACCTACTGAATGATTTAGTGGACTGCATACTCCAGCATCCAACTACCAGCCCAAAACAATGTGAAGTGAGAAATAAATAGAGGAGAGAGGAGTATGGAATAACAGAAAGCAACCAGAACCTCAGGTTTTCTTAGCTCTGGCACTAGTGTTGCAGTTGGGACCACCTAAACCGAGACCAAGAGGGGGGGAGACCATTTTCAAGACCATGACTGTAATCATAGTGATGGCTCGATGTTTACACCATTCATCTGCTAAAATGTCCAATGAAAGAAAACAATATTTAGGAATTTTAGTAAAATACAAATAGCTGTACAGTATATACACTCACTGTGACAGAAGGCAATCATTTGACCTAAAACACTGCAATTCCATATCACTGACCTTTGGAAAGGCCCAACACAGTGCGCAGAATGAAACAGAAGTGTAAAAACACCTTACTGCTAAATAGACTCCCACACAGTCACATCAGCCACTGATTGGTAAATTATACAGTATGTAATAACCTGTATAATGATACAGTACATGAGCTGTATGTGGGAGTATGCTGTTAATCAACAGAAGCATTAGTCTATAGTGGCTATATTGTAAAAAATATTTATTTGTAATGTAAAGCCTGTTGGCCTGCAGTAGAAAATCATTTCACAATGTTCCCTTGTGTTCACTTCCTTGTGGACCCATGAGCCTATTCTCAGACTGTCTGGTATAAATCTAGATGTAGACAGCATTATTTCTCAAATTTGATTCAGTGGAACTCAACGGGGCGAGCTGTTGATTGTTCAAGGTGTATCAATACACACAAAAAAATGTGCGAAACAAGCATTGAATCAATAGTTATGTGCTTGGACAGTGCCTCGGTTTGTTGTTTTCACTGCTGCCACACAAGGATCTGTGTGCCGGTAGCCAGTGGCTTTGTTTACAAAACTGTAGTGACGTTAGCTGACTAGCAGACTATTTGTGTCTGTTTACCAGCAGCTAATAAAGCATTTTAGCATTTTAAGAACGATGGATTACCTTGATGATCAAACCTTATGTAAATGCAATAACGTTTTAAATGCTATGGGCCGGGAAGTAACATTTTCAAAAGGAACATAGGTAGGGTGGCAATTCGCCTGGCTTTAGCACAGACAGTGCAGTTTTGGGAGACCACCTCCGTCAACCGGCCGAACGTTATTTTGTCCACCTTTTGGCTAGCTGCAAATCCAGCGTTACACCAGTCTGATTGCGCTCACCGTGAATGGTGGTGTAAAATCACAGCGAATAACAGTCACTGTGACGGTGCTCATGAACTAAAATCATTCGATTTTACTTCAAATTGTCTAACAACCAAGGTAACAATAACTTGGATGAATAATTAAAGCCCATACCATAACTTATATTGGCATTAACATTAAATAATGAAAGAAAGAAAGAAAGAAAGAAAGAAAAAAAGAAAAAGAAAGAAGGAAAGAAACCGCCTGGATGTGGACAGCATCAAAGCAGAACTGCAAATTTCTGCAGGCTAAATATCACAAAAGAGTGCACACATATGTTCAGGCAATTCCTTATATAGTTATATGCTGATTACTGTAGAGTAATTAAAGTTTTAGGATTTATGGACATGTTCTTATTGTTCTTATGTTTTTATTTTGGTTCCATCAAAATAAAAACTTTTTTTTATATTCCAACAGGGCCTATGTACCTGATCTATGTTACCCTGATGTTACCATGACGACAATTTAAATGTTTTTCAATTTTTTTTCTAAACTACAATATTGTGCAAACTGAAATAAATTACACAAATAAATAGTTGTGTAGCTGTTATTGATTTTAGAAAACAAAACACTTTTATGGTATTTAGTTATAAGTGCATGAATACATGAATAAATGTTCCTAATCCATTGATAAACATAAGGGAACATATAAACACAATATTTTGGATGTATAAATTGGATATATACATTTTGGATTCATGTTATGATTTTATTCTGGCTCCACCGAATCTCTAAACATAGATTACATGTCATTGTATGCAGTGGTGTAGGTTTCGTTTGAACATTAATCGGGGGGTCAGATAGGTTGTGCGTCAAACACATAAAAAACATTTCCTGCATCCTAGGGAATTTTTCTGCACCAATGTGTGCCTTTTCTGCATCAATTTGTGGTGCAGTAAGGCTCTCAGGCATTCTGTATAACTTTCAAATATTTATTCTCCAATAAATCTATCAACTTTTCTCATTTAATATTATCCCTGCTGATTCAACACACATAAGCATGATTTACTCTTTTGTTCTCTTTTGTGGTATGTTTAGGGAAGTAACCTCTTTAAATGTGCATGTGGCATCTGTTCACGTCAATATTTATGAACGCCTGGACTTTAATAGGTCATGTATTGTTTCAGCAAGATTTCTGCTCATGTTCAAAATTTTCTGCACATTCAAAACATACTCATCCGTTTTGTGTGTGTGTGTGTGTGTGTGTGTGTGTGTGTGTGTGTGTGTGTGTGTGTGTGTGTGTGTGTGTGTGTGTGTGTGTGTGTGTGTGTGTGCGCGCGCGTGCGTGCATGCGTTCGTGTGAGAAAAAAAGACCCAGTGCTGAAGAAAAAAGACCCACTCCTGTCGGAGGAATTGTTGCGTCTATGAAGATTGTTATAGCGTTTTTTCCTGTTCTTCTTTCATTTTATTGGGCCACATATGCACGTGTTCTAAATATTGAAGGGGGCAAATCCCCTGCCCCCACCCCCTACTGGCCAAGAAATTGTTTTAATATGTAACCTTGACTTTTTTACCTGCCAAATGATCAAACATATCCTGACTAGCTCAACTGGTAGAGCATGGCATTAACGTTGCCAGGGTCTCCTTTGGATAAAAGCGTTTACCAAATGGCGTATATACTATATATATTATCCACCACTGGCTGGTGACAGGAGTTAATTTTGGACCCTGTCTGGTCCACGGCTGATTACCATTACACTACGACTACCAACAGGCTACATATAGGTGATCGTCTTTGGACGTGACATCATAAGTAACAAACAGACTGAGACTGATCTGAGTTGATAAATGTTTATGACAGAGTTGTTCCATGAAGATGTCCAAGTAAACTTGGATTTGGTAAATTGATTAAAAAAACATACCACAACGTGTTTTTCCGATAACGATGTTTATGAACTTTATTCCGGTCCTGTTCTGATATTTTGTCTGACTAGTGAATATGGCTTCTATTTCATCAAGCCATCGCATACCCTAAGTTTGTATTTTGATTCCAGTATTCTGATTCGATGTGTAAGCTTAAATGAGCCAAAAAGCCTTCTGCTGACTTGTTATTTGGCCCTAGTTTTAGTTCGATCTGTACACCACACCCCCCTCATCTAACCGAGTTTAGATGACAACTTAAAGCAAACAAGATAAAGTAAGTTAGTCTGACAATAATATATGAAATACTGAATGTCCTTCTCACATCAATACATGTCTCATGTCTATTTGTGACAGCTGAAAAGCTAAAAGTCACCACGTCATAACTCGATGACCTTGATTCCTGACATCCTAACTTGTGTTTATTATCACAGTGAAATATAGAAAGAAAAAGATTAAAGACTGAAACACTTGCTAGAGGGAAGAGCAAGGGAAATTTGAGTTTCACATCAATTTGAGAGACAACAAGTGGAAGCCAATGGCTACCCCTGGATACCGTACTGTTTAAGCCCAGACTGAGGCGAGACAGTGATAAGCGGAGGAGAGCTGCACAATATGGTCAGTAGTAAGCTGGGTAGTGTCACAGACCTCAGAGAGGCAAGTGCTATACCAAGCATAAAAAGCACATATCACCATGAACACACCATCACTGCTACAACATCAAGCAGGCAATGGCCTTGGCAATGGTCATGCCAAGGACCTGGCAGTCTTGTGTAGGCAAACTCATGCAAATAAATAATCATAAATGGCCATATAAGGATATATACAACAAATACAACAATAATAGCTGAGTACAACCCTGGACTTATCATGTAATATACTTAAAGTAAAAAACATGTTATGCTATACGTGCTCCAAAAAGATATGGGCAAAACTTAATAGCTTAACTGCATCTAAGATGTCAACTCTGGGCAAGGGGATGCTTACCTTTTTGTCCCAACTCTGTGGTTGGGGGCGATGTCGATCGTGTCCGTGGCAGAGTCGTGGCGGACCGCCAAGCCCAGGTCAGCGATGCAACAGGTCCCGTTCTTCTTGACCAGTATGTTCTTTGACTTCAGGTCCCTGTGGGCAATGGCCGGCTTTCCTAGAGATCAAAGACAGAAGAGAGACTGAATTATACACGTTATTTAATTTGCTCATTTAATTTGATTGAGATAGAAAACAGACAAATGTCCCATTCAAGTATCAATGTTTGATACAATGATACTGTGTGCATGTGCGCGTTTGTGTGTGTGTGTGCCTAACCTTGTGTGCCAACTATCTCCATGTGGAGGTGAGCCAGGCCGCTTGCGGTGGACAGGGACAGTTTGATCATGCCCTCCACGGTGACGGTGTAGCGGTTCAGGTAGTCAAACAGGGAACCGTGCTCATGGTAGTCTGACACCAGCCACAGCTGGGTCCATGTTCCATTATCTAAACAGAGACAACATATGAAAATGATTAATACAATTATGAATATCATGGAAAGGGTAACAGGATTTTGGCAGGGATAAAATAAATAAAAAGGATGTGTCCAATATTCTTATTACATTTTAAATAAGAAATGCAAAAACATTTAGAAATGTTATGGCATTTACTCATACTGTGTGTATTTAACACAATAGATCATGTTCCATAATAACTAATAAAGGTAGAGCGATATAAGATAAAAGAGGGAGAAAGATATGTGAACGAGTAGGCAAAGGAAAACAAAGGAACCTTGGGAAAGAGAAGAGAACGAGACGAAAGGGTAGAGAACAAAGTACAGAGAGCAGGACGAAGAGAAGGGACAGTAGCCCTGTTTACACAAGTGTTTTGAATCCGAGATGTTTCCTCCATCCAAACAGGTAAATGTCGACAACCATTGCCAAAACCACCTCTGGAGGTACTGTATGTTACACATTCAATCTAGATTGACTACTAGCGATAGGTTTGGTCTAGACAGAATCTGTGGCAGAAGCGTTGTCAAGCCACGTGCATAACAAACTGCCCCTATGTCTTACCAGGCTGAGACGATTGTGATTTTTTTCTAATCTAGATACAATCTAGATTTAAAGGTCTCATTCCGCGAGAAACAGTTTAATACTTGTTTTTGTTGAAATACTATAGGTCTCACCGAGTTGCATGTGCGTGCTGCGCGTGAAAACGTTCTTTTACCCCCATTGCCTGTATTTGGCAATGAAAGAACAGAGAAAAAAACACTGAGAAAAATCAGCGGATGAGAAAAGCCCCACGGATTGACGTCAGTCCGTGAATTAGTATTCATGGCCTCGCCTCCGCTACCGCCCACCGAAAGTCAGGAAGTAGCAGCACAGTCGCGATTCTCGACTCGTCTCGCACTAGTTGAATATGGAGCGGAAAAATCCTCACTGCGCACTGGAGGTAGCGTCACAGTGCTGTTAGCCAACCAGAGGCGAGTTCATTAGCATGTCATGCATATTCATGATGAGAGGCAAAATCGTGTCGTTCGCCCCCCCCCCCACCTCCCCCACCAAACTAAAACAGCATGAAACAGGCGCGGCAGAGCATTTTTTTTAACCAAAACCGGTACTGAGGGTATTTATTAACACTAGAGACCACCGCAAAATTAATGAAAAAACGATGAGATGAGACCTTTAAAAAGGGTTGTAAAATCGAGACATTTCTCTCATGTTAGCAAGGCCAGTGGGGGCAAAGGTTAACCAACAGTGTTTTGAGCCTGCAAAAAGAAGGAGAAAAAAGGAGTAAGGGGGACTGAGAGAGAGAGCGAGAGAGAGAAAGAAAAAAAGCTCTACAAATTCCTCTCAGATACAAGTATAATAGTAATATAGTGTAATAGTGTATAGTATAGTGTAATGGTATATATGTAGCAAGTTATTATTTTACTTGCATTGTTTGTTCTTCCCTTATACAAGGAATATACCAACGCCACTTTGACACTGCATATCCTGGGTCCTAAGCTAAGTATAAAGTTAAACTTAAAGTACATAGAACCTACCGATTACTAGTGTGGTTTATTACTTTTACTGAACAATATAGATTCTGAATTAATTATTATTTTTGCACAACAAAAAAAATCAAAGAAAATCAAGGCTTGACTTGACAATCATGACTTTTAAATGTGTTATACTACTTTTGGCATTTTGGCTTTGTAGATCCCTGTTATTGATACCCTATTTGAGTCATTGTACTCAGCAGCCAGACGCCTGAAAACAGTTGATATTGATGCATCCATAACCGACACGCACACAGCCTGGCAATGGTATGACCTTACAGTCCAGACAAGCAGACTGTTAACGTGTTGGGTGGATACGGGCAGCTTGTTATTCTACTCGAGCCAACAGCACCCACGCACTGTCTACAAACCAGTCTATTCATGTCCCATGCGCTCACCTACACAAAATCTAAACTCGAACAGAGCTGATAACCTTGCTTCTTCTACAGCTAAAGGAGCCAAAAAGAAGCAATTAAAACTTTGACACTTTTAAATGTAATTCATACGGTTGCCGTTGATATCAATCATGCCATGGACATAGATTAAATAGTTAATGGTGGCCATCTTAATTTGAATTCCATCAAATGACTTATTAGAACCATCACATTTTCCCTGTGCCATTGTTCTTGTAGGAAGCATGAATGTGAACGTGGACCTTTGTTGTCAGCAGCGATGAAGCCCAGGATGTTCTCATGCCTCAGCATGACTGTCTGGTAGATCTCTGCTTCCCGGAACCAGGAGCGCTCCTCGCGGGACGAGAAGATCTTCACGGCCACCTCCTCCCCGCGCCACTTCCCACGCCACACCTCGCCGAAGCGACCCTTGCCGATGCTCTCCTGCAGGATGATGGTTCTGGCAATGGTGCGCTGGACAAGCAACGGCAGCCCTGTTATGGGGGGAAATGGAAGAAGGATAAATAAAAGTCCAATACAACCAACAAAAAACATGTGTACAAATATTTGGTAAATAGTTGGAAAAGAGGCTATTCTGGTTTCCTGTCACATGTGGCATCACAACTTAACCAGACATGACTCTTAACCGGCCATGACCCTTAACAGGACATGACCCTTAACATGACATGACCCTTAACCAGACATGACCCTTAACCAGACATCACTCTTAACCAGACATCACTCTTAACCAGACATGACCCTTGCAGGCATTAAATAATAATGGGTGATTAAACCATCATGACTCTCCTGGCTTCACTAAAAACTTCCCAAAAAATCTTGTTATCAGCGTGTTATTCTACTCGAGCCAACAGCACCCACGCACTGTCTACAAACCAGCCTATTCATGTCCCATGCGCTCAGTTCATGCACGGCGACTATATACGGCCGAATGACTACTATAAAATGCCATGGACATGCGTGGACGGTTCACGCACTTCGCGCACGGCGCAGCAAGGTGACTTCAGCAACTACGTCGGTGTACGGCGTGGCTCTGTAGAAAAGCCAGCTAAAGTTTTGGAGGGGATTTCGACAAAGTCTAAGCTGGCAGACAAGCTAACAGAGTGAGATTCACATAAGTAAGAAACCAGCATACCACACAAGCATGAAGGAGAGATGGCTGGCTGATTTTCAATTTATTTTCTCTGATCATAGTTTATGAAGAAAACAGTTACTGTTATGGTTGCTAATTATCTGAGCTAATTATTAACAGCTTTTATGTTTTTCCTAATCTCATTCTCGACCGCTTGATCCCATTTCAAATTGCAATCTAAAACCAAATCAATAATTGTTTAACTTAGCCTCTATATATTGAGGATGTTTATAATGACCAGGTGCCACTTTGTCCTGCCTTGTGAAGGCAAACAATCCTTTATTGTGCCTATATAATTTTCTGTATGATTCAAAGGTGTTTTTATTTTGCTCCGAATCAGTTATTAAAGCCTTTTTCCGAGATACTAGGCATAGACTAATAGACTGTTTGTCATACCTGATCCGGATCCAGAGGTGGTCATGTCGTAGATGAGGTCCTTGAGGGTGGTCCCGCCCGTGATGAAGGGATGATCAATGGTGGGGTCCTCCTCGTTGGGCACACGGTGGTGGTGGGCCCCGGCACCTCCAGCACCCAGGCCCATGCGGTGAGTGTGGCATACATAAAAGGCCACCACCAACAACAAACAGAGGACACAAACTGGTCCTGCGATCACTGCCGCTAAGGCCACCGGCCCGAGAGATGGGGTCTTCACCGTGGGGACTGTTGACAGAGTCAAACAAGAATGGGAACTGTTAAAGATATGAAGAGCAAGACCATATTGGATACTGCACCAAGTTTACTGACTGGCATTGCCACCTCCCTGTGCTATTGCCGAGTAATCAGTACCATATGTTATATTTATCGATAGCATAAAGAGTAATTGAAAGCAAAAAATATAGCTGCAAGCAGCAATGTGGGACCCATGCCAATCGGGCGATCAACGGAATAAAAGATACGTCAAACCCTTCCCAAGATATAAGCTCACATCGAAATCTGCCCCTTCGCCGCTGCTTTCGATTGCCTGTAGCGGGCGCACGAAGTCGAAAATTGACAACGCCACTAAGTAACTTTTGTGCGGATCGGTCTGAAGATGGTCTGTGCCGATTTTCTTGAGAATCAGACAAAATTTGCGACGAAAATTTTGTTTTGCTTTCGCTAAAATCCAATATGGCGGCCGAATTCTTACGATGACGTGAAAAGTTTAGCAAGATCCTGAAAGGGGACATTCCGCAGTATCAGCAGACATGAACATTTAGTGTCAAATCCAAACATGTCAAGAGAAATGAGCAGAAATGCAATTTTGTTAATTACAGCGCCCCCTAGTGGACAAATGACACTAAATTTGTTTTGCCCACTTCGGAGGGAGTCTCGATGCACGTGACCAAGTTTGGTCTTCGGCCATTGGCGTTGCCGCCAATGGCGATTGGCTAACGTGAACATTTGGCATAAACTATCAATGGGGCAACCCACAGTATCTGCAGATATCACAATTTCATTTCCAATAAAAACACATCAAGAGTTATGAGCATGTTTTGCTAGTTACAGCGCCCCCTAGGGACCAAATGACACCAGATTACATTATTATGAAAATGCAAATGTTCGTGTGCCTTCTTTATTCTTTCATTCTATTCGCCCCAGCCACCAGTCCATTTTCCATACTGTGGTCCATGCTGGACTAGAACCGTCGACCCTCCGGTTCCCAAGTCAAGTCTCTATGGACTGAGCTACTGCCTGGTGTATCCTAGCCGTGTGATTTTTACATAGTATGTAAGAGAAATGAGCAAAAATGCAATTTTGTTAATTATAGCACCCCCTAGTGGAGAAATGACACTAAATTTGTTTTGCCCACTTTGGATGACGTCTCGATGCACGTGATCAAGTTTGGTCTTCGGAAGTCAAAGCGTCGCCGAGATACGAGCAAACTTCCTGTTTGGCGGCATTGCCGCCAAAGGCGCTTGGCTAACGTGAAAAGTTGGCATAAACTATCAATGTGGCAACCCACAGTATTTACAGATATCACAATTTCATTTCCAGTAAAAACACATCATGAGTTATGAGCAAAAACAATGTTTTGCTAATTACAGCGCCCCCTAGGGACCAAATGACACCAGATTTTTTTTACTGCACTTGGGACAGAGCCTCGAAGCATGCCATCAATTTTTATTTCGAAACGTCAAAGCGTTCCCGAGATATGAGCTCACATCTAAATTGCCGCCTTCGCCGCTGATTTCGATTGGCTGTAACGGGCGCACAAAGTCGAAATTGAAAAATCCATCTCCTAACTTTTGTGCGGATTGGTCTGAAGATAGTCTGTGTTGATTTTCATGAGAATCCGTAAAAAATTGCAACAGTTGAAACTTTTTTTTCCACTTTCGACAAAATCAAAGATGGCGGCCGAATTCTTACGATGACGTGAAAAGTTTTGCAAGATCCTGAAAGGGGACATTCCACAGTATCAGCAGACATGAAAATGTAGTGTCAAATCCAAACACGTCAAAAGAAATGAGCAAAAATGCAATTTTGTTAATTACAGCGCCCCCTAGTGGACAAATGACACCAAATTTGTGCAAAATTTGTGCAAAATTTCACAACTCTTTACCCTACGATTCTATGGGCTGCCATAGACTCCCATGGCAGAAGAAAGAGGAATAATAAGAAGAAGAAGTAGAAAAGGTAGAAACACTATTGGTTCCCTGCAGCTTCGCTGCATGGGTCCCAATGAAACCCCAGAGACTGCAGCAAATACACAGAACACAATTCCTGTCCACGATTGAATTAATCTGCTGCTTGATTTTCGTGTGTCACATTTGCATACAAATTGTTACTCGTTACATTTGCATACAAATAAACATCCATGGTCGTGTCTGTGTTAAGTTTAAACTTTTTGCCGGATGATGCTCAAAGACAGTGTCAGTGCTTCTGACAAAACTTTTTTTTTTTTAAAAGAGCAAAGGAAAAAGTGACAGAAAGACAACATATAGCTTTCTCTCTACAGTAAGCATGTAAGTAGGAGCTGAAAGGCCTTGAGCTTGTAATGTGCCGTATGGAGGGGCAGCAAGCAGCATATGCTAGCCTTGGGTTTATGGGTAGCAACCATGAAATTAGGGATGCACGATAACTTTTTTTTAAAACCGATACCGATAACCGATAACTTTCAGCTCCTAAAGGCCGATAGCGATATCGATAACCAATAAAACACATACATATACACTCACCGGCCACTTTATTAGGTACACCTTGCTAGTACCGGGTTGGACCCCCTTTTGCCTTCAGAACTGCCTTAATCCTTCGTGGCACAGATTCAACAAGGTACTGGAAACATTCCTCAGAGAGTTTGGTCCATATTGACATGATAGCATCACGCAGTTGCTGCAGATTTGTCGGCTGCACATCCATGATGTGAATCTCCCGTTCCACCACATCCCAAAGGTGCTCTATTGGATTGAGATCTGGTGACTGTGGAGGCCATTTGAGTACAGTGAACTCATTGTCATGTTCAAGAAACCAGTCTGAGATGATTCGCGCTTTATGACATGGCGCGTTATCCTGCTGGAAGTAGCCATCAGAAGATGGGTACACTGTGGTCATAAAGGGATGGACATGGTCAGCAACAATACTCAGGTAGTCTGTGGCTTTGACACGATGCTCAATTGGTACTAGTAAGCCCAAAGTGTGCCAGGAAAATATCCCCCACACCATTACACCACCACCACCAGCCTGAACCGTTGATACAAGGCAGGATGGATCCATGCTTTCATGTTGTTGACGCCAAATTCTGAGCCTACCATCCGAATGTCGCAGCAGAAATCGAGACTCATCAGACCAGGCAACGTTTTTCCAATCTTCGATTGTCCAATTTTGGTGAGCCTGTGCGAATTGTAGCCTCAGTTTCCTGTTCTTAGCTGACAGGAGTGGCACCCGGTGTGGTCTTCTGCTGCTGTAGCCCATCCGCCTCAAGGTTCGACGTGTTGTGCGTTCAGAGATGCTCTTCTGCATACCTCTGTTGTAACGAGTGGTTATTTGAGTTACAGTTGCCTTTCTATCAGCTCGAACCAGTCTGGCCATTCTCCTCTGACCTCTAGCATCAACTGATACACGCCGGTGTATTGACGGAAGTTGAGGGTTTTCAGGTGCTGCCTGGTGTCCTTGCGCCTGGCAGCGGTGCTTTGCCGGTGCTATGCCCGAAAATAGTTCCAAATCTAAATTGGTCTAGTAAATTCCTTTGTGTAAATTTGCATTGATATTTGTACTCGATGTGAGTGTACAGGTTACGAGAAATAATTATAACAAATCTTGAGTTATTTGATTCACTTTTGCAACGATATGCTAGCTGGACACTCTGGAATACAGCGACTACGCTAAGCTAAAGCTAACCGGGGCGTTTCTAGATTAGGACAATGGCTGGGTCGGCTACAAAACGCTTTGGCTCACTCATCCAACTCTAGGGACTGCGGGGAGTGACCCAATTTCACCTGGGGGTGGCGTGTTCCTTTAAGTTGCTAGTGTCTTTAGCAGCCCAGGCGTCCTCATATGCTTTCTATGTTTCAGGTGACTTATCAGGTTTGACGTATTGAAGCTAGTGCTACTTTTAACAGTTGTTACAAATAACAAGCGACCTGTCTTCTTCAGAAACTTTGAAAAAGTTGTTGTCAAACATAAGCACGCTGTGCTGCATTCACAGCGTGACGGAAATTCCCCGTTCCCACGTTTGCTAGTCGTTCTTTCGGCCTTTTTAAGTTCATGTTTCTATTGTTTATGTGTAACATGTGAAGAAATACTGTGGATATCAATTCAAGTCAGCAACTACCAAAATGATGACCGAGTAACAAGTTATTTTCCAACATGAGGCAGAAAGAGTTTTTCTGATTATGCCAACGTCACTTGAACGCAGCATTCACTGCAGGCCATTCAGGTGTCCCAGTGGGAGCGGGGCGTTGCCGCGCTGACATTATATGTAATATTACATTATAATGTTATCGGGTCTATTCATCATGATATCGGACTTATCGGAATGACGTAATAATTTCTGTTATCGGCCCAATAATTATCGTGCACCCCTACATGAAATCATACCGATACGGATACATTATGCTATATTAGGGGTTCACTTAAGTACCCCCAGGTTTTTTTAAACTATTTTTTAATGCCTGAATCAATTTTTATTGTTATTTTAAAACAGTATGATTATTGTTTTCACATTAAATGCATACAAGAAGTACACTACATCAGTAGCATGCAACCTTCCCTTAAGCCCTCCCAGTATAGAAATGATGCTGCTGAAATAAAAGTCAGAAAGACTGACTGAAATGTGATGTGATTGTCCCAGCCTTACACTATACACTACACTATTTGATGTTGGTTGTTGGCTTATGCATTACATATTACACCCACAGTAGTACTGAAATTTTGGGACAAGACACCAGGCCTGGTACACTGATTTTCTCTTTTACTTTGGTAATGTGGACAGTCTAGTGGTCTCTAGGTATCTCGAGGGCTTTGTGAGGCTTTAAGGCTTTGGCGTTGTGTTTTGACTTAAATCTCATCTCTTAAATCTCTGGTGTTGTAGGTTACGCCAGTGAAACGCACATCCTAGTGTACTCTAACTACTGTTCCTACCAAGGTTATGTGTGTGTGGTTCCCAGAAGGTACGTTGGAAGATCTCAGAGAGAGTGAAATGCAACATTAAATGGATTAGGTACAGCAGCCACCTACTTAAGACATAGCATGAATGCTACCACTATAAATTATCCTCTGAAATTCTACACTTATAAATTACAGAATTTTGGGGCTTACGGTTGCAGTCAGGGCATAAATATATATAAAAGTCCTTTATCACATTCCCAATAGAATTACACATTTTTGTGGAAGCATACAGTTATTAATGCAATTGGCACCAATTGTTGCCAATTGCAATTACTTACGTGTATGTGCTAGCTATGAAGTAAAGTAAAAAACGTCATTGTTCAACAAATATAAATATGTGTTTTTTATGGCTGAAATGAAAGAGAAAGACAGAGTGGGGCACACATTCCTACCGTGGAAGACCGTGGGATCAGGGTTCTTGTTGCAGTAGTCTATGGCACAACACATGGGGTAGATCCCCTCATCTTCTCGCGTGGACTCGGCGCAGATGAAGGGCCGGTCCCGGGGGATGAGCTCGTACTCGGGCACGCACATGCTGCGCTCTATGATTAGCTGTCTGCCAGTCTTGCGCACAGCCACGAAGCACACGCCGTCTGTGGTGCAGCTGGAATTACCGGTGCAGCGATCGCAGTGGCACTGGAGTGCTGTGAGGAAACATGAAAAAACCAACAACTTAGTTTTTATTTGAACAATGCCCTAATATACATACTTTCCAACTCAAATACCCCCCCCCCCCCCCCCCCCATTTGGAGTGCTCATTCACAACATGGATACACAGAATAGAGATTTTGTGTTCAGAACATCATTCAAAAAATGGTACCAATCTACCAACATTACTTTCTATATTCCCTTATAATACATACAATGTATATAAAATGCATTTGTTAAGCCATTAACAGTTGTCATCAAATCTTTAATACATTGCCAACTGGCTTTCAAAATGTGGGAGTTGTGGGCGCTCGACGTGCAAATTCTGAAAGCTGGGCAGTGATGTATTACCGGTGCGATAACAATGATTTGTCCGATACCGACATGCACATAGAGACAAAGCAATTTGTAAACATGTTTTCCATTGGCATGATAAAGCCTCAGCCAAATAGTAATACATTCAGCACTTCAGCATTCTACATTTTTGAGCCTATGTATGTATGTGTGGCTGGCTGTGGCCTTACTGATGTACTAGACAGCATAGAGTTGTGAGCAGATGCAAGAGACCTCTCCAACAAACAAACAAACTGGACCGCTGATTAATCTGGATTTCATAATTGCAGTTCACAATATGTTAGGATACACACAACAGTTGACAGTGTTGATGACAGGAATTATTCATTTTTCACTCATACACCTATAGACTGTGTTTACAATAAGCAAGCTAGACCGGTAAAAATGTAGTACCCATTCAGGCTAAATGCACAGTGTTCACAGCCACCCAAACAAAGCAATTGAGCATCTTGCCTTGAGAGACGGTGTCCTTTAATAATTGACAAGAACCAGCAAATACAAACATGAGGACATGTGTGACATGTGTATGCTCAGTTAACATCTACCACAAATTAAACCAAGGTGGGATATTTAAACAACATCAAGGGGGAGGGGGGGGGGTCCATCACCAAGACGTATTAATGATCCCTGATAACGTTGATGCCATACAAACGTAGTGTATGGCTATGGTCATGTGCAGCTCATCCCAGCAGACAGTGAGCACCAGGCAGGCAGACACATCCGGCAACTGGACCACACGCCCCAGACCGTGGCAAACAAAATGTTTGTTTGTCCAAATATTTAAGTCTAGGCAACTCAAAGTAACACATTACACACTTAGCTATAAATACAGATCCGATGACAGCTGACCAATGTTAGGAGTGGTGTGTGAAGCCAGGGACCTCACCTGCTTCATTTCTGTGAGGCATCAGTATCCTATTTTGAAAGGTATTTTATTTTACTTTGCATTGGATGAGAGGCCTCATAGCACAATTTTCCGCCCTGCACAGTTGGCTACGTGATTTAACAAACCAGATTCTGTGTGGTCTGGTGACCTTGTTGTGTTGTGAATTTCAATTCCTGCATGTAAGCACAAGTGACGTTGTCAACACCCACAAGCGGGCAACTTGGGGGCAATGTTAGCTTACAAGTCATCGCTGATACTGATGATAGGAACTATTGTCTGATGTATTTATTTGAATAAATAATTGCTATAAATAATTGGACAAGGCTGTATGATTTACTGCATCTGTGGTCTGGAAATAGCTATCACCGGAAGAGAGGAAGGGAGAGTGAAGGACAGCAACAACAGATGAGAATGAAAGATCAGATACACAAAAAATAGACAAAAGAAAGTAAATAACTTAAGAGAAGAGAAAGCTGGAGAGGCAATCAGCGAGAGACTTTGCATACCTGTGTGTAACACATGTAGAAAAGAGAGGAAAGAATTGTGTTTACATGACCCAGACATACCACAAGCTCAAAGCAAGATTGCAGAGATCTGGCAATACAGGGTAGGGCACACACACCCACTGACACACACACCGACACACCTACACACACACAATGGTTAACTAATAGCAGAAGTGAGAAGTCTTCAAGGGAGTGACCCTTGAAGAGGAAGTAACAAGAGGAAGAAAACTGAACTTGCATGACTTTACTCTAGACTGAAGTCACATGTCTGTGTTATCCATCTCCGTGCTGATTCCAATCTCCTGTCACTCAGGGCTCTAGAAACAATAAGACCTCCCTTTGTATAGCGTTCCAACCCCAAATGTACATGAACCGATTATATATATATGGGATTGGAATTAGCAGGGACCTCATGATTAGGGATGGGGATCGTTAATATTTATTGATATCGATACCTTTATCGATACTCCTTATCGATCCGAGTCTTTATCGATACCACTATCGATACTTTTCTATTATTTGGTGGAAAGACGAAAGACGAAATTTGTTTTTAACAGAACTGGTATTGCTTTTATTGCTTAACAAGTGAGCATAACAAAAGCGTTTCTAGCCTTCAATAAACATGGCTAATGTAATAGGCCACTTCGAAATGACATACAACTAACAATAGAAAGAATATATCAGCAGCACCAAATGAAAAATAAGTCATAATGTATATAAATCAAATAAATAATATGCTGGGTCACACAAAAGGAAATAAAATATAAGCTCATAATTTAACAGGTTTTTTTTTTTTGCAGAAAAAATAACATGTCTGCCTTGTCAGGCATGATCCTCCAGATTTTTAATAAATATTGGCATCAGTAGTTTAATTATATATTCTAAAAATGATTAGAGCACTATACAACTGTATTACTGATGTTTCTCGCCAAAATCTCAATTTCCCTTTTCTTTACGTTACACTTGAACGCATCATGATAACCTAATAGTCATTTTACTGAGCCAACCTAAACACATCATCACGCAGCACGTCTGAATCTTTATTTACTTTTCAAGATAACTAGCTTGTATGTTTCCGATTACAACACGGATTTCACAATTGGATTACTATTTTTAACTAACGGGACAAGCAGGTTTGGACTGGCCATCGGGCATACCGGGTGAGCCGATGCACATTTTTGGGCCGGTCCAGGACTGTCATAATTAGGGTTGGGCGATGTCCCTTAAATTGGCAGTTGAGGATGTTTACAGTAAAACATTGTGATGGACAAATATATCGTCGTCGGGGGGGGGGGCCGTAATCAACGGCATGGACCAAGCGATTCTGGACCAGGAAGGAGACATGAACACTTTTAATAATCGTATTTAACCGTATAACTGCACACAACTTTATTTAAAAGCAATCAAATAGAAAACATGTTTGTTTGTATTTTGGTGTCCGGTGCGTGTGGATGTGCGGCTCCTCCGGCGGAGCGGTTCATGTTAATAGCGGAGTCGGGGAGGGTTCACCTTCACGGCGTAGTTACGAGGGATGTGCGACTATCGTCTTAAAAAATAAAAGTGAGAAAGATATTAGATATTCAACCGATATTCACGCTCCGAATTACAGCGATCAGACACGGGGAACTAAAGCCGCGATCACCGGTATGAGTCCCGTATGTCTAGCGGTGTCTACCTGCCCCCCCCCGTCGGTCGTAGGTCCGGGGTGGCTTACGATCGTGCGCACCCCCGCGCACCTGACGCGACTCGAGGGACACACAATTACGTTACAGGACCTACGGGAGAAAAAAAAACCCGACGAGACTCAATAGTGATATCGGTAAGCCCAAACATTATTGATTTTCGGGTTTTGAAAAAAGTGGAACCGGGTCCTTGATAGAACCGGGTTTCGATCCCCATCCCTACTCATGATATGATAATACTAGATATAATAACGATAGTTTGGAGCAGGAAAAAGTCAATAGCCGATTAATCGGACGATAGCTATAAATATGTTAAATATATTACAAAATATATAACACATATACACATATAGCTATTAGATATTAGATATATTTTTATATATATTTTTTATAACTTGTATGTATTCAATATCTAGCTAAATTAATGATTTAAGTTGCCTTTTAACATGGGGAACATGATACTGCAGTCATCTTAAGATGCTGATCGAATAAAGCCTGTCAAGAAACAAATGGTTATTATTATCATCACAGAAGATTTCTAGGTAATTACATTTTAATTACCTAAATTTGGGGGGAAAAATTTAAAACGCTATATAATTCCACAGACACAATTCAAGTAGCATCAAAGAAGCTACCATAATAATGTCATTTACAAAGTGAATTACCCCTTTATCACTGCAACATCAGGGTTTGTGGTGTTGTCATGCATGACAAGCTTTACTTCCGCAGTAACATTAGCCTAGTTGGCTATTTTTGCATACACCAGTTTTTTAATTTAGAGAATATCCTAAAGTGATTTGGTGGAAAGTAATTTGTTAAACTACTCATTACATTACTTTTGCGTTACTCCATATAAGGTAAAACCCTATATATGCCCACATGTCAGCACAAATGATGCTCTTTAATAACAAAGCCGACAGCATTGGCCGAACAGCACAAGCGTGGTTGAAAGGCACATATCCCACTACCTGCAGACAGGGACGAACTGGGACCAAAAAATGGCCCGGAACTTTTTGACCCAGAGTGGCCCATAACAGTTATCTTCAGACTAATGCAATAATAATGCCATACTATAACCAACAACCTCATCATGCTCATAATTTACAAATAAAGCTGTCTTAAAGTTAACTTTAATTTAAATATAAATTATCTCAGGTACACAATATCAACTTCTTGTATGGAGCTTCTATGCAAAGCGGTGATGGACGGCCCCGCGTGACCATTGGAGGCTGCGCAGCCATCGGCCACTATCAGAGCCAAGTTCTGCCCATAACAATAGTTATATAGTTAAAACATCCTATTGGCTCCAATTAATCAGCCAAACAATGAATTGGTCGACCTCAGATATGAGAGATATGAGAGATTTTGAGTGTCAATACAATGTGTATTGCGATTCTTTAAATTTTGCTCTACTTCACTATTTTGTGTGGTTTAACTTATATGTTTAACGTTGGGGTTCAGGTTCTACAGGTCTGTCGATGTCCACTACTGTTTTTTAAATAAACGTGGACGAACAAAACTGAATATGGTTGATGCAAATGTACTATTGGCGAATACACTATAGCTACCTCTGTAGGATGGTAGCCATAAAACTGTTGGTGTATTGCAACAAACTGAAAATACAGTGTTTCGATTTTGCCGGTTGCATTCATTTTATTAGCGACATGGATGTTTTGCGTACATGCCAACGCAGTAGGGCTGTCAAAATGGCTCAAAAATGACATTCGAATATTCCCTCTAAAAAAACCACATATATTCGAATATATTCGAATATCTATATTTGCGCATTATGTCAATGACGCGCATTACGTCAATAACAGGACAAACTAATACAACGAGACATAACTACTTGTATAGGTCGTTTATTTAAGTTTAAACATATTTGGCAACATATTACCTACACAAAAATAAGTAAATGAACTAATGGCCAAGACCGCAGACCTCGCTCTCGCTCACTCACTCGCTCTCGCTCCCCCTCACTCTCTCTATACTGGTTTAAATAAACAACAGCAATAAACAAATGCTGAGTGCTGATCAAGAGTTTTGTGCAAGCAATCCCGACTCATGTCCCAAATATGGCAGGCTTCATTCAGTGATTGAAACAAATATAACATTAATTGAAGTTTACGCCCACTCGCAAAGCAGAAAGAACGCGCTGCGGCTGGCGCGAGTGTGTTTTTCCACATTCGAATATTAATTTTCACCTTCGAATGTCTGTTTTTAAAAACTATTCGAATATATATTCGAATTTTGAATATTCGTTGACAGCCCTACAACGCAGAATTGTTATTTGGGCTTAAGACGAGGAAAGGAGAGGCCCAATTACACCACAGTCACACACATATCAAACAGTACACCATTCAAATATTATATGCCGCCGGACCGTAGATATTGGAAGAATATTGGCTTCCGAGCAATAAGGAACTCCTTGCTATATTTAGCAGGGGTTGGGATGAAGAGACATTGCTGCCACTAGGGTTATGTGATATAGGAAATACCATATGCAAATATCACAGAAACAGAATTTGTTTCCTTATCATTAAATTATGACTGTGGTCGCTTACAACTTATAGCCATTCCATAGCCATTTTCCTTATCTGCTGGTGTTCATTTTGAGAATTAGTCAGAGGAACAACCCTGACACTCTAAAAACTTGACGTTGATATTTAACCATTTATTTAAAAAGTGTATTACAAAAATATACTTCTAAAGCCATAATTGTGCTAACTATACTGTAAGCTTAAATACAGGCATTAAAGATATGAAGGTCATTGTGTAATTAATAATAATTAAAATAAATGTTACGCTGAAATACACTAAATCACAAATGTCTGTGTTCAGGGCAGTATTTTTTAAGATATATAATAGAATTAGGGATGCACCGATTTATCCGACATACATCGGTAACGGCCGATATTCGCGTTGTTGACTGCAATCGGCCTATTGGGAAATAAGATGACATTCACTGATGGCAGTGGCCGATGTTTATCTGTTTTGTCACATACATTTTGCGGTGGCTAAATTTTGTGTTGTCATTTGCGGTTTGACTTGCCGTTTCGGAGAAGACTCCACAGGTGGTAGCTACTATAATACCACCTAGAGCTTTGACTCTCAGCCCGAACCCAAAACTGCCAACGGAATGTAGGCCTCGGGTCGGGCTCGGACATATGAAAATGTCGACATTTAAAAACATCACAATTAGCGGGTCATCTGCTGTTTGCTCTCACTGCTTGCTCTCACTGTCTAAGCCGCTTAGTGCACAACTGCACATCACACAAATAGCCTAGGTCTTAAAACGAAATAATAATAATAATAATAATAATAATACATTAAACTTGTATAGTGTTTTTTGAAATACTCAGTCACTTTACAGTGTGTGAACACAAACAATGGATGTAAAGAAGAAGTTGGAAACGGGAATATAGTTTGTCCAAGAAAACGTCAGGAAACTCAGAGGTATCGGACAATCTTTGTTGGGATTCATTAAATATCGCAAGTGCGACTGTGTGTTGACTCTGCAACTCCCGACTGTAATAAATGAATGTAACTATAGGCTATTAGTGTAATCTAACATTTTGTTATTTTTTCATTTTGATCATAATTTGTACGATATTCTATGCACAATGTATTTTACTTTAGCTTGTAAAAAACTATATAAAAAATTAAAAATAAATGTTTTCAGTGGAAATTCAGGTTTGGGGCGGGTTCGGGCCCAAAACTGCTGTCGTAATGTGGGGCTCAGGGCTTGGACAGAATTTTTTGGGCCCAATCAAAGCCCATAACAGCCGCTGGCTGGACACGACTCTGTCATGATGACGTAAGAGGGTGGGTGCCGCACGCACATGTGGTTTGTTTACAAATAAAAGTGAAAGAAAATGTTGTGTGGGAGTATTTCACTGTCTCAGAGAGAAAGATTAGCGATATGCAGTTTGTAAGACATGGTCCAGTGACATTTCAAGAGGACTACAACCAAGCCATTTGCAAAGCAGACATGGAGAAGTGTACAATGATTACCTGAAAGCAGATAAAAAACTGATACATTTACTGGACACCAAGAAAGCACAAAACACAAAGCAAAGTACTAACTACAAAACTAAACTAAAAAGGCTTTTGAAAAGGTTATTTTTCACAAAAAGAATCTGTCATGTGAAAGAAGGTTATATTAAAAGTTGTTTCATAAATGCATTTGTAGGATTTCATTTGTGCTCATTCAAAGATGGCGTGATGAAGGGCTTAAATAATAATTAAAACAGTTCAGTTATTTTTTTATAATGCAGATTTCTTTTAGCCTGGCAAGCCAGACCCACATCAGAAAGATGTAAGGTCTGGCTCAGCTCCATTGGCAGTGTGGGCGGGATAAACGGTTGTCTTTCAAGTTCCCTCTGCACGCAATAAGGTAGCGCTACAACCAATCAGAGCAACGAAGAAGGTGACGTGGTCAGAGCGACGGCTCTGACTACGTAATTAATCAAAACTCAGAATAAATATTTATTTTCGAGGAAAGACTTCAGTGCCGTTCTTTGTTCTTTTCCCAAATAAAATGTTAACTTCAAGTCTTGAAGAGTCGCGGCCAAAGCCGAGTGGAAAGACAGCCGTTCGCCAGCAGCAGCAGCCATTGTTTACCTCGAACACGGAACCGTCGCAACTCTGTCGTCATGGTAGCCCGGCTTTCGACTCCGCCCCTCACGCTGTGATTGGTCTGACATACTTTGTGTTTCCAGCACCAAAAAGCCGACGGAGCCGTGCTAGACCTACCTAGCTGCCAAATAAATTTGCTGCCGCTAGGGGGTGTCTAGAGTTCTAGGCTAGATTTCTTTGTTTCCCTGGCACAAAAGATGGAATAAATGACAAAAACAAAAACAAAACATCGGCATTGGCTATCGGCCAAATTTGTATTTTAATTATTAGTATTGGCCCAGAATTTCACAATCGGTGCATCCCTATATAGAATAATAAAAGCTTAAGACATAAAATCTACATACAAACAAACACACAAAGCATCTTCACTATCAAGAGAACACTGTCTACAGGGCAAATATGTTTGAAGGACAGGCAAAGCTACGACAAGCCACACAAGTGTTGTTGATCTGAGAGACAGAAGGACAAGATGCAGCCCATGCGTCCGGTTCTATCCTCCCCAAGACTAAACAGAGATGACACCAGCCTGCTGTCTGAACAGCATCCTGGTGTGTGTGTGTGTTGCCCTGAGGGGCAAAACAATGGAATGTCAAACTCTTCTTATCAACCATAATGACCTAGGCATGTATGGTTCGTTTTTAAGTGTGCATCCTTAATTTAGTAATTAAAATAGAATCTTAGCAACAAGTACAATTGGTGTGTGCTTGTATGTGTTCATTTTTTCAATTGCATGCGTACACAAACACTAAAACATTAAAATATGTGTTGTACTGTGTGCAGAAGTATGCAGGTAATGTTTTTCAATCCGTCAATCCAGAACATAGGGAACAACAATGAAAGGTATCCATAACGGGCATTTTGTTGTGTGTTAAATTTAATCTCCCTGGCACAGTGCTTATATCAGGCACATATCAGGGCTCCAGAGTGCGACCATTTTGGTCGCACATGCGACCAAAAATCTGTCGAGTGTGACGAAACATTTTCATTGGTCGCACCGGTGGGCCTGACATTAAGCAGGTCCGTCTCTGTGTGGAGCGTTATTTTGTTTCCCCACCCGCATTCTGCATAGAGGTGCCCCTACTCTGCCTCTGATTGGCTCTGACGTGCCCCTACTCTGCCTCTGATTGGCTCTGACGTGCCCCTACTCTGCCTCTGATTGGCTGACGTGCCCCTACTCTGCCTCTGATTGGCTGACGTGCCCCTACTCTGCCTCTGATAGGCTCCGACCCTGATATTGTTTTTCGGTGAATGGAGGTGGGGGGGAAAAAAGGCATGTGTGAAGGGATGTCCCGATCCGATCTCAAAGACTCGGGCCGTTCAAGGCATTTTTTACTGATCTGTAACCGCTATATTGAGCATGAACCTAAGCCCGATCCTTCGTTTTGTCAGCAGAGACAGAGAGCACACTTTGTGGCAGGACGCGATGTCTGCAGTGTAACTAATTATAAGGCAGGACTCCCTGTGTGTCTGCCGCCTGCGATAATTTCATCCATTATCTAGACGGCCGTTCGTCGCACTCTGAATGTATCGGGACCCAGGAAAGTACAGTGTTGAATTTGGACACACGACACGTTCAACATATTAAAAATACACTTTAAATAGAAAACTAGCGAACACCGGCAGTTGACGTCACACCGTGTGGACTGTGGTTAATGTAGTCTTCTACGTATGTCTTGTAGTCTGTAGTCTTCTACGTACGCAACAGTCGGCAGAGCAGCGGCAAACAGAAGCAGTGAGGAGTCAGAAATGATAATAAAATGTAACACTGCTTATAATATATATATACACTCACCGGCCACTTTATTAGGTACACCTGTCCAACTGCTCGTTAACGCAAATTTCTAATCAGCCAATCACATGGCAGCAACTCAATGCATTTAGGCATGTAGACATGGTCAGGACGATCTGCTGCAGTTCAAACCGAGCATCAGAATGGGGAAGAAAGGTGATTTAAGTGACTTTGAACATGGCATGGTTGTTGGTGCCAGACGGGCTGGTCTGAGTATTTCAGAGACTGCTGATCTACTGGGATTTTCACGCACAACCATCTCTAGGGTTTATAGAGAATGGTCCGAAAAAGAGAAAATATCCAGTGAGCGGCAGTTCTGTGGGCGCAAATGCCTTGTTGATGCTAGAGGTCAGAGGAGAATGGCCAGACTGGTTCGAGCTGATAGAAAGGCAACTGTAACTCAAATAACCACTCGTTACAACAGAGGTATGCAGAAGAGCATCTCTGAACGCACAACACGTCGAACCTTGAGGCGGATGGGCTACAGCAGCAGAAGACCACACCGGGTGCCACTCCTGTCAGCTAAGAACAGGAAACTGAGGCTACAATTCGCACAGGCTCACCAAAATTGGACAATCGAAGATTGGAAAAACGTTGCCTGGTCTGATGAGTCTCGATTTCTGCTGCGACATTCGGATGGTAGGGTCAGAATTTGGCGTCAACAACATGAAAGCATGGATCCATCCTGCCTTGTATCAACGGTTCAGGCTGGTGGTGGTGGTGTAACGGTGTGGGGGATATTTTCCTGGCACACTTTGGGCTTATTAGTACCAATTGAGCATCGTGTCAAAGCCACAGACTACCTGAGTATTGTTGCTGACCATGTCCATCCCTTTATGACCACAGTGTACCCATCTTCTGATGGCTACTTCCAGCAGGATAACGCACCATGTCATAAAGCGCGAATCATCTCAGACTGGTTTCTTGAACATGACAATGAGTTCACTGTACTCAAATGACCTTTGGGATGTGGTGGAACGGGAGATTCGCATCATGGATGTGCAGCCGACAAATCTGCAGCAACTGCGTGATGCTATCATGTCAATATGGACCAAACTCTCTGAGGAATGTTTCCAGTACCTTGTTGAATCTGTGCCACGAAGGATTAAGGCAGTTCTGAAGGCAAAAGGGGGTCCAACCCGGTACTAGCAAGGTGTACCTAATAAAGTGGCCGGTGAGTGTGTGTATATATATATATATATATATATATATATATATATATATATATATATATATATATATATATATATATCCCTAACAAGAGCTACCTTTTCCTAAATTTAAGTCCCAGACCATCCTTATGAAAAAGAACCGGTTAAATGTAAATCCGCTTTGAAAAAAAAGCTGTCTGTTCAAGGCAGTGCACACTTTTGTTAAGTTATTTGAGTTTGATTTATTTATTTGAGTTTGTCAAACACTTTAAACATCACAATTGAGGTTATTGTGATTTCTTGTTTGTACAGTGATTTAAATTTAAAAAAAACATTTATCTGCCTTCATTCCTGTTTACAATCATTTAGATGTGTTAAGAAATTACCAATGTGTATGGAACTGACAAAAATGTGCTTAAAATGTATTAATGCGGAGGCAAAAGGCGTGGTGAACAGTTTTGGGTGCACCTAAATTATTAGTGGAGCGGCTAAGTGCTTATTTTTAGCAGAATCGTTCAGTTTATGATACAAGCGTGAAAATTGGCATGAGCAGTCTCCATGGGTCACTTGACAAGAAAATTGTCCGAGCCATTTGAAATTTCAAGATGGCGGCCATTTTTTTGAGATTGCCACCACCTAAATGGAGCACTTAAGCGATATAATTGTTTAGTTAGTAGGGGTGGGAGAAAAAAATCGATTCAGTTAAGTATTGCGATTTTTTGTTTGACAATTTTTAAATCAATTTTTTTGTTCAAAAATCGATTTTAGTTCCTCTAACGCCTGATTTCTACCGGGGACGTAAGCGCTGCGGAGCGGCTCCGTCCTCTGCCCGGCGTCAATCCCCACCGGGCACATAACGGCAGCGTAGCGCTGTGAGGCGACTGGATTCGCGGGATCACGCAAGAACTACAAGACCACGCGAGAATCAGGAGACCACGCGATACCACGGCGCTTACGTCCCCGGTAAAAATGACCAAAGCAACAGCAAATCAACTTCTGACAGACAAAGCAACTGCAAGTCAACTTCGGAAAGGCAAAGTAACCTTTTATTTGTTTGTTGTTCTATTTTGGGAAAAAAATACTTTTTATACTGTATGTAGTTGAGGCTTGCCAGCTTCATTCTTGAAAAGAGAGTGTAGTAGCAGTTAAAATAGTTAGATATTGCTGCTAAATAAATCTTAAAAACTGACTCACATGTGATGTGCATTTTTTTGGTTTGGTGTTTAAAAAAGCAAACAATAATCACAAAAATCGGCAAAATTGAAGAATCGCAATTTAAATCGAATCGGCACCCAAAAAAATCGTAAAAGAATCGAATCGGGAGAAGAGCATATCGTCCCAGCCCTATTAGTTAGTGACACAAGCATGCAAATTGGTATGAGCAGTCTCTAAGGGTTGCTTGACAAGAAAACACTCCCAGCCACAAATTTCTATTTTCAAGATGGCCGCCCCCTGCATCCTCAAAAGATACATTTTCCGATAGAAATGTATTGGCAGGGCTCCAGACTAACTTTTTACATTGGTTGCACTGGTGCGCCTAACTTTTTCATTTAGGTGCACCAGCACATAATTTAGGTGCACCCAAAAATGTTCACCACGCCTTTTGGCTCCACAATAATACATTTGAAGCGTTTTGTCAGTTCCATACATATTGTTAATTTCTTAGCACATTATGTAAATTATTGCAAACAGGAATAAAGGTGCAGATAAATGTTTTTTTAATTTTAAATCACTGTACAAACAAGAAATCACAATAACCTCAATTGTGATGTTTAAAGTGCTTGACAAACTCAAATAAATCAATCAAACTCAAATAACTTAACAAAAGTGTGCACTGCCTTGAACAGGCATCTTTTTTTCAAAGCGGATTTACATTTAACCCGTTCTTTTTCATAAGGATGATCTGGGACTTAAATTTAAAATTTAGTAAAAGGTAGCTCTTGTTATATATATATATATATATTAAAACAGTGTTACATTTTATTATCCTTTCTGACTCCTCCCACTGCTTCTGTTTGCCGCTGCTCTGCTGGCTGTTGCGTACGTAGAAGACTACATTACCCACAGTCCACATGGTGTGATGTCAACTGCCGGTGTTCGCTACTTTTCTATTCAAAGTGTATTTTTAATATATTGAACGTGTCGTGTCGTGTGTCTAAATTCAACACTGCACTTTTCTGGGTCTCGATACATCCGCAGAGTGCGACGAACGGCCGTCTAGATAATGGACGAGATTATCGCAGACGGCAGACACACAGAGAGTCCTGCCTTATAGTTAGTTACACTGCAGACATCGCGTCCTGCCGCAAAGTGTGCTCTCTGTTTACGACACGTGTGACAGCTGACAAAATGAAGGATCAGGCCACCGGGCGCGTAACAGCAGCGTAGCGCTGCGAGGCGGCTGGATTCGCGGGATCACGCGAGAACTACAAGACCACGTGAGAATCAGGAGACCATGCGATAATTTGTGGATGTCAAAATAGAACAAACAAATAAAAGGTTACTTTGCCTTTCCGAAGTTGACTTGCAGTTGCTTTGTCTGTCAGAAGTTGATTTGCTGTTGATTTGGTCGTTTTTCCTAGATTTTTGTGCTTCTACCATGAGTTGGTAGGCTATATAGTAAATGTTTACTTTTGTGTCTGGTTTAATTGTGTTTGTGTTGTTTATTGTTGTTATGTCCTAATGTGTTGTGCTGTAGCCTATAGACAACGATTTGTGGCGTTTGTTCGATTGGGAGGGTGTTTTTATTTTGAAAATTGACCGGACGCTCTATGGCTTTTACTATTTCACTTCCTGCCCGGTCGGTCTGCTCTGTTTAAATTGACGCGGTTCAGCAACGGGTCAAAAACAGAACGCTACGGAATGATAGCGCTGCGGCGCGGTGCGCCGCTCCTGGGACGCTGCTGAGACGTTTCGTGGCGCGCCCGGTGGAAATGCTTTCATTGATTAGAGGGCAGCGATCAGCAGCGGTGACCGCGGCCGTTACGCGGCGCTCACGTCCCCGGTGGAAATGAGCGCTCCACACAGACGGACCTGCTTAATGTCAGGCGCACCGGTGCGACCAATGAAAATGTTTCGTCGCATTAAGGATGATTTGGTGTCATTTTATTTTATATGTTTTAGATTATGCTAAAGAACAACTTTTAACGCATCAAAATATAGTTGTGTTGATTTGTTGATCATAGATTACACAAGAGTGAATATCTGCACTACCAGGGCACAATGGTGATATATCACTGCTGCAAACTCAGAGTGGGGTTCAATGTCAGCTAATTGTAAAGTTAGTATCCCAAATGCTGTCTAATCTACCCCAAAACAGTTAGATAGCCGCACCTGAATTGACAGGTTGTGCCAGCGTGGGAAAGCCAAGTCAAGGTTAATGGGGTTTTAGTTAACCGGATGGTGTACAGATCGCACGGGATATAAATGGCATTGGATGAACGATCGGACTAAGTGTAGGGTTATGGCATGAACTTAGTTGTATCCCATACATCAAAGTGCTTGGTCAAAGGTGGTAAAAGGATAAACCCTCGGTCTCTGCCTATACATTTGCTACAGACATGGCAGAAGCCATCATAACAGTTGAAAAAACTAACTGGGACAGATGTTTCATTTGTCAGCAGAACACCAAGGAAAAACTCATTCAGCCGAGTTCATTCAACAGAGAGCACGATCATACTGGTTATGATACCATTGCAAGAAATGTTCCATTATTTCATAAGATCAATGCTCTGCCTATCTTACTTAGTCCAACCCGACTAGATGAAGGTGATGGCATAGAAAGCACATTGACAAGAAACAGAGCAAAATATCATTCAAGCTGTAAACCTATGTTCAACAACACAAAGCTGGAAAGGGCCCAAAAGAGAGGTGAGAGATGTCAAGAGGCCAAGAGGATCCCAGCCCTCGAAAGCTTTGTGCTTTATCTGTGAAGATGAGAGTGCAACGTCCCCCTTAAGAGAAGCAATGACAATGAAACTTAATTAATGAAATGTGCTAGCCTAGAACTCTAGACACCCCCTAGCGGCAGCAAATTTATTTGGCAGCTAGTGTAGGTCTAGCACGGCTCCGTCGGCTTTTTGGTGCTGGAAACACCAAGTATGTCTTGTATGTATGACCAATCACAGCGTGAGGGGCGGAGTCGAAAGCCGGGCTACCATGACGACAGAGTTGCGACGGTTCCGTATTAGGTAAACAATGGCTGCTGCTGATGGCGAACGGCTGTCTTTCGACTCGGCTTTGGCCGCGACTCTTCAAGACTTGAAGTTAACATTTTATTTGAGAAAAGAACAAAGAACGGCACTGAAGTCTTTCCTCGAAAATAAATACGTATTCGGAGTTTTGATTAATGACGTAGTGAGAGCGACGGCTCTGACTACGTCACCTTCTTCGTTGCTCTGATTGGTTGTAGCGCTATCCTATTGCGTGCAGAGGGAACTTGAAAGACAACCGTTTATCCCACCCACACTGCCAATGGAGCTGAGCCAGACCTTACATCTTTCTGATGTGGGTCTGGCTTGCCAGGCTAGAAATGTGCTACCTAAATGAAAAAGTTAGGCGCACCAGAGCAACCAATGTAAAAAGTTAGTCTGGAGCCCTGCATATGTAAATGAACAACTGCAAATTAAAGCTGCAGTACTCAATATTTTATCTTTTATTAACTGTTGCTAATTGCTATGTCTAAACTAAAGCATGTGTCTCTAGCCATGGGGGCCATTTCTCAACATCTCAGGACATTTTAACTTAAGGTTACAAGCTGACAGATCTGTAGAATGTTGCTGCCAATACAACCTATCCAATTCCTGCAAGAGCAGCAATATACTTAATCCATCAAACCAGAGCATTTCACGACCTCACATGCTGTAGCCGGGTAACGAGTAACAACAATGGAGAGTGGAGTTCAGCACTCAGCAGTTAGTCAAACACACCAGCAGCACATTACCTTCTCATTCATCCATACCTCACTCCAGCCCCCCCAACTACTTTGTGTGGCCTGTCCAACCACCCCCACTTGTTTTTTCTCCCTTTTAGATTTTATTATGTTTTCTCCTTTCCACCCACCAACAATGCACCCACCAACAATGGATTTGGATAAAGACAAATGCCACGCATTTAGAGTAAAAGAAAGTAAAGCTAGTTTACAAGTCAATGTTCTACTGTGCAAGCAAGCATGAAATAAAAGTGTGTAATTGGTGAGTTTAGAAAGTACTTTACACTCTGCACATACAACTTACTCACAGGCTGGGCAAGGCCTTAACACAACATGTGAATGTGTTTGTGTGAGCAGCAGTGCTGTTAGGTAACAAAAAGACACACACACACACAGGTTTACTTTGCAAGATTGAATTTCTTTACTCGTGCTGTAAGAGTTGAGAGTTGTAAAGGAAGACGGCAGAAGAGACAAGTTTTTGAACTAAACAACAAAAACGTCCCCTCCCTCTCTGCTCCCTCCCTATGTTTCTCTGCCATTGAGAAGTGTTGCTTTTCACGCACCTGTGATTGATAGCAGGCTAGATGGATTCCCTGAACCAATCAGGGAAGAGATGCCCTGATTGGTGAGACACTTGTTAAGTTGTGGCCAGTAGATTACAAGATCCTTGGAAGTTGGTTTGTAAGCTAAGAGGTATTATGGATGCATCCCAAGTCTCTTATTTGATGCTCCTCTATCCTCGCTTAAACTGGAAGTCGTTCTGGTCAGCTATTTTGAATGTCATTTTGAAAGCTTATGCTCTGAGGAGCCAGGAATCGAGAGCGAGGAGGGATCTCTGAGGCGCTATGAGCGAGGATACACGAGAGCAGCCTTCCCGTAACTCTCCACAGCTGAACGTCATGATGTTAATAACTCCGCCCCTAACAAATTTGAAGCAAATTTGAACGAGATGGCAGCGAAACAGTTCAAGTGCCTGTTTTGTTATTCTTTTTGATATAATAATAATAATAATAATAATAATAATAATAATAATAACTTTATGTAAAGCACTTTTCAAAACAAAATGACAAAGTGCTTTTCATAAAAATAAAAACAGGAAGAGTAACAGTTACAATAAAAACCCAACAAGGGAAAGCAAGCAACAAGTAATGAATAGAAGAGGCTAAAGCCATAAACAATGCCATAAATCTCATTTCTCTAATGCATCCTCGGCAGGAGGGACTAAGACGGAAGGAAAGGACGCAAGTGAGGAAAACATGGATGCAATTTAAGAGACTTGGGAAGCACCCAAAATCACTGTGGAGTGTGTGTGGGTGATAGCTGGTTTACAGCCTCACCTGGCCAGTCAGACTGATAGACTCTGGGCTGGGTGGGGCTGCACACCTGTGGTGCAGAGTAATCATGGCACCCAGGATAAACCAGTTATAACATACTCAGGAGAGAGCCACTGTCATGACATGGCACGTTACATCTGCTCAGCTGGTACCATGTTGCCATCTCCAATTAATGGATATTGTCAACAACAACCTGTGTCCTGTGTCGGAGGGCCACAGCAAAAGCCACATAGTGGCAGGGGTAAACTGCTACAGTCACCAATAGTACACCATGCAATAAACAAAGCTACATGGTAAAACATGAATGCACTCACTTTTGGAAAAAAGCAGCTACCAAATTGCATATATTTTATATTACATTGGCTAAACGCTCAGACGCATAGCTAGACTATCAACCAACTGCAAACCTCTGTCAGTTTTGCGTAGTACTTTACATCTGCCAGTGCATAAATGTATAAAGTAGAATGCAATGACAGCTCAAGAGCTCAACT
Source organism: Merluccius polli (assembly GCA_030340625.1). Lineage (NCBI taxonomy): Eukaryota > Metazoa > Chordata > Actinopteri > Gadiformes > Merlucciidae > Merluccius > Merluccius polli. The sequence continues at coordinate 284,993 of JAOPHQ010003700.1, read as the reverse complement.
TTGAGCCAGTAGCCCCTTCAGGAGTCAAAGTGAGTTTGTGTCCTGAATGCTGGTGGGACTGCAGCCCAGCTTTACTCCTGAGCCCATTTTTGGCATGGTTTGCTATCCTCTTCATGTGGTAGTGTGACGGTGAACTTCCAAGTCAACCAATACAACCGTGCTTTATGGCTAGACTGTTTTTTAAAATCTGTGCAGAAAACACCCGTAGGCTACATTCCACATAGGTGAGGTGGTGCTGTAGCCTATTAGAAGCATGCTGTACACACACGTGAGAAGAATGATACCGTGGCCAGCCAGCTGTCATACACCTTGCAGCAAGACAGAACAAAGTATTTGTTCTTCGTGTTTACATTAATTTCTATAATTACCTATTCAGTGTTTCTATTTACTGCTCTGTTTATTTTTCACCACCCAGAACACACAAAAAACCATTAAGGCGGTCACACTAAATAAGAAGATATTAAATAACACACATTACATTTATTCTATACATTTTCTGGTTGGTGCAGTGTTTCGACGTTTTGATTGACATGTTGATATATTTTCCCCTGACTTACAACGGAGGGAAAATGGTTGATTGAATGTCAGAAGAGAAAGGTGGAAATGCCTATAACAATACAAATCAAGCACACAGCAACAGCTAAGACAAGACAACACCTAGCTAGGCAGACAGAATAATAATCGATGCTGGTGTCCATGTAGCCATCCTGATGTGTCAGTCAACAACAGTGATCAATTTTTTCAGTCATCTTTTCAATGATCTTTCTAATTTGTGCCCCCTTCATCATAGAGATGGTTGGCCTTAAAGAGATAGTTTAGATTTTTTGAAGTGGGGTTGTATGAGGTACCTATCTAGAGTCAGTGAATTACTACAGTAGAAGGTACTTATCTGGAGTCAGTGTATTACCTACAGTAGAAGGTACCTATCTAGAGTCAGTGTATTACCTACAGTAGAAGGTACCCATCTAGAGTCAGTGTATTACCTACAGTAGAAGGTACTTATCTAGAGTCAGTGTATTACTACAGTAGAAGGTACTTATCTAGAGTCAGTGTATTACTACAGTAGAAGGTACCTATCTAGAGTCAGTATTACTACAGTAGAAGGTACTTATCTAGAGTCAGTGTATTACCTACAGTAGAAGGCGGTCAGCACGCCCCCAGTTTAGAGAAGCAGACAGCACGGACGCTAAGCAATGTACTGCTGTGAACGGATGTAAGCTATATAAGTAATATTCTCATCACTTTACCTTGCCATCAGACTGCTCTTTCCTTTGACACTACATTTTCTTAACCGTAGAACTTCAGTATTCCTACGCATAAGCAGCACTCTCTCACAGCGGCACTTTTTTCTTCACCAAAACAGCTGATCCGTGGGCGGCGTGGTATGGTGAGCGGCACATTTGCACGTATACGTAGTAATGTTCTACAGTCTACCGTGATACGTGTCAGAAGGTTTTTTAGATGCAACAGCGATTAGCTGTTCTACCTTGGAAGCTTACAATAAAAGCTATTCTTTTGTATGGAGAGGTGAGATTAGGATGAAAAGGACCCAGTCGTGAAATGATGTGAAAGGCATTAACAAAAACTGAACCAATTCAGTTAAAATTCCACTGTCTGGCATAAGGAGCTTTTTTGTCAAAAGCTGTTTCTCCACAGAAATAAAAGTTATGATGTTATCTAATACTTGTCTCATATACTCGCAGGGTTCAACACTAACTTTTAAAAGGGGTTTCCAGGCTGGCGGAAAATATGGTTGCCATTATGAGTCATCTTATATTTTGAGTAATTAAGATAGTATGCAGTTATACGATATACGTAGTTTTGTCATTAATGGTTATAGAAAAAAACACTTAACATCTGGGGTCGACGATGTTGTATATGACAAAATTATGTCACATACAAAATTACGGATATGAATATCTCTATGCGAGCTTTATGCAAGACACTTATTTTTATTTTAACTGAGAAGCTAATCTTTGCGCCGGTCCAATGAGCGCACCGGTGCGATCGTATCCCTTTCAGATGCTTTGTAATCCAGCCCTGAACTACAGGTTTTTTTTAGACTTTGTACAATAAATCCATAATAATAATTCCAACAATTAATGTCTTCTGTGATTATTTATCCACTTTTTTGTGTTGAAAACAGCTATTGTTGCTGTTGCAGTGCACTGGCAGCCATAATGCCTTTGTTGACCAATCAGGGGCTGTGTTGCTGACTTGTCGACCAATTGGAGGCCGTGTTGCTTACTGGTGACACGGCCAGTCAGCAACACAGCTACACATTACGCAATGGAATCAAAGAGCTTGGAATAACATGAGATAAACCCCGTCCTCCTATCAGCAAATTGTTATCTGCATATTTATTTTTATGAAACAAAATCATTATAGTGGTTATAGATTAAAAACAATAATTTATAATTGTTAAATAATTATCCTTTGTTAGTTTTGTATTTGGATATTAGAACACTCAGTGCGTTTACATGACACTCAAGAAAGTCGACTTATTGGCTTAGTCCAACTATGATTGGATTACTAAGATGCATGTATACACCTTAGTTGAGCTATACTCGAATCGAATTGGGTTACTCATAGTCGAGTTAAGACCCCTAGATAATGCGATTCATAGTCGAGCTAAGCGTGCATGTAGCCAATCGAATTGGACTATGCGTTGAATTGCGTTCTGCCCATGCTCGAAATCTCTTCCCGGGGCCGTGAGCCAGAAGTAGAAAGAGACGATAGTCGTGTTGTTGTTGTTGTTGTTGTCGCCGCCGTCGGATAAGGGATAACGAGAAACGGCGTCTTACTAAGCGACACTATTGTCCTGTCTAGTTACAAAATGCATTACACGTGGATAGAACTTGAATTTTACTATTTGGATTTTTAACTTTCATATTTTGGGAAGTACATGGCGTACTTCCGTGGTTTATAGGCCTATCGGCAGAAATGCTTTTCTCAAAGAGAAAAATAAAAATCACTTACCCGGCTATTTCTGGCACCGACTACCAAGCGCAGCAACAATTAGTCGTTTAGTCGACTAGTCGCGCACATCCCTATTTAAGTATTAAAATTCAGAGATGAGAAAGTGTCATTGGCAGAAATGCTTTTCTCAGAGAGAAAAAAAAGTGTTTAACCGACTATTTCTGGTGCAGACTCTTCCCTATTTAAGTATTAAAATTAAGAGATGAGAAAGTCTCATGAATTGACAACTGTTTATTTATTGGCAGGAAACATGTGCAACATATTCAACAGACTGGTGAAGCCATTTTAGCGCAGCGTATAGACCCTTTCATTGTTTGTAAACATTCCAAGCCACGAGAATGCGCACACGTCTTTTCGCGCCTAATGGGGTCAGAAAACAAAAGGGAAGAACATGGCTGTCAACGATTCTCCTCAGAATATTTCCGAATATGCTCTCTCGTTGCCGATTAAGGACCGGGAACAATATCTCAACAAATTGGTATTGGCTGACGGCGATAGTTTGCCAGACCCAGCTTCCATTAAAGATTGGGTAGATGACAGTAGAAAATGGCCAGATATCCAGTGGCCAGCTATTCACTCTTACCTAGTAGATAAACCGCCCGTACACTCCAGAAAGCCTATGCGCATACAAGTCGCTTGATGCCTATAATTATTTTGTTTCTGGACACGTTCAGACGATCTTCTACAAAGATATAGGCAAAGGTTTTTGTGCTCTAAAAGCAGAAGTCTTGCCGAGTCAGCGTCAAGGGAAGAAGACATGGTTGTACAAGGCACGGGTGATCTACAACAAGGAGAAGTGCTACATTCACACGGCTAACTGCACCTGCATGGCGGGGTAAGTTTATTTATTTATTCTTAAACCAGTGGACAATGTCCTAATCTGGTCAACGCCACTGCTGGTCCTATTTTCACATTCAACAGCGCTACAGGTCGGCATTTTAGACTTTTTGTTTGGACTTCGTTAGTGGAAGTCTATGTAAGTAGGTGTTTTTCTGACCCCAAGATGCGTGCGCATATTTCTGTGACGTTGCACTCGAAGGGGTCTATAGAAATTGTCTAAGTGTTTTGCGTCACCTGATCTTCTGGCTCTTCTGATCACCGATGACCACCGATCAAACTATTTAGAACCAATATTGGCCGATAACAATCGTTGGCCGATCAATCAGAGCACGCTTAATATTAATTTGTTTTATGAATCATTGTTCATGAATAATACAAAGTAAATACTTTTATTCAAACATTCTATTCAAAATTGTGTATGACTATTGATTTTAAAATAGTGCTGTTGTATGTTGTCATACTGAAAATAGAACATTTCTCCCAAATGGTAACAGTGAAGGGTAAAAGCAGACCCCCGGGAGACACTTATAATGAAACGAGGAGCTGCAGTTTAATCTAATACACTGACACACAGTAAAGGACGACAAAGGGAATAAAGAGAGTGAAGAGGGGTGGGGGTGGTGGCCTGAATGGCTTCACATTTCCAAAATCAATGCCAATTAGATTACATGGAACCCACACAAACCATAAAGAACACCAAGATGAGTGCACATACAAAGACAACTACACACACATGCGTGCACACGCACAACCTTAAATGTCCCGTAATTGAATTATGTTGAATACTTTGCATTACTACTCGTTGGCATGGATTTGCAGCTGAACAAGAAGAAAATAGTGGAGTCACGCAAACAAAGATATCAACAAAAACCGGCATCCCATTTGTTTACATTATAAGGGTGCTTCCAGACCTGAGGTTTTTGGTCCGTTTTAATCAAACCCTGGTGGAGCGTTTTGATCGATGTTTCGATCGTTTGTTTGAGGTGATTCAAACTCTGGTGCGGACCAAACAGCCAAACTCTGGTCCGCTTGAAAACAGGGTTCAGTTCTGATTCTCTTTATATCAAAGCATTAGTGAACATTTGTTTCTCAACAGTTATGTGACACTACTACACTACCGTATCAGTTTCACGTCCTCATCTGACACATTATCAGCATTGTTAGTAGATGAGTTTCACAACGTTGAGTTTTGCAACAGTTGCGGGGCTTTACATCATGCAAGTCAATTGCAACTTTTGCATCTAATGCTGCGTTTGATTAGTTTGGAAATTCTGACTTAAACCGGCACGTCAACTGAGAGTTCCTAATCGGAAACTTGGGTACGATTTCTCAACCCCCCCACCTAAACCGACTGAAGTTGTGTGAAAGTTTTACTGTGTAAAGCCAGCCTCAAAGTCTGTAACTTGATTTTAATGTAACAGGCGTACAAAATCTGATTTATTTGTTTTTATAAAAAAATGTTTTAATTAGTTCATTGCAGAGGCCAAAATAATTATTTAAATTAATATGCAATTAATTGTTCAGCCCTTATTGATGAGCTCTAAATGTGACCAATAATTAAAGCATCACTATCTACAAACAATGGTTTAGGAAGCTCTCAGAGGTTTTTCTTTTGCTCTTTTGTGTCACTTTTTTTATCACAAGCGACTCACTTTGGCATCAGCGATGGTTCTCTTTTGTACTAGTCTGACCAAATACGTTGCTTTTACTGGTTAAGCTCCCTCACTTTGTACGCCAGAAGATTAGTGTTTGCAGCCAGCCATTGGTCCATCAATCAGCCCGTTCCGCCCTTCGACTCGTCAAGATCAATCCGCATAATCACAGTTGGCAAACGGGTGGCATATAGTTTGAAACCAAGATTTTCGCAAAAATAGGGGTTGAATTTCACATCAAGAACCTGACCATGACTGTCAAATAGTTTCACCTTGCATCTCCTACACACACACACACACACGCACACACACACAAGGAAACGGACTGATTACAAAATAAACCCCATGACACACCATGGATTGTATAGGGGTCAATGGGAAATATCTAGGACCATGCGTGTTGAATGAGTATTAAATTTGACGACCCAATGACACTGTTGCAATAGACTAATAATCATCCTTATATATTATTTCACTTCATATTTCATTTCACTTCATAATTAAGGCTGAAGACTGGGTGGAGTTGCATCCACCTTAGTCTGGCTTACCGGATGTAGGTTGTTGGCATATCCCGGCCCAAGACTACCATTGGGCGACTGTAGTAGTCGCCCAATGGCAGGCTCTGGGCAGGCTTATACCTCATACTCCTCCTCCTTCCGCCATCTGCCACTGTTGCTGTATCCTGGGCTAAGCAATCACTTAGCGGATAACGATTCCACATGTGACAATGCTCTCTTGTTCATTTGAGTTTTTTTCGAAAAATGGCTTTAATAGCAGCATAGACTTTAAAAACACGTCAAAGGCAGAATCCAAACTTTGTGCTACTAGAGTTACCGTGTTGGTCGCTATAGTCACACGGATTCCATCAGCATTTTTTTTCATCGATTGGCTTGATGAAAATTCATGCTGAGCCGATTAACACTCAAGCAAACAACACCAGACCCTGAATTGCAGGCAACTGTTGTAACACCATAAGTCCTTTTTCTCTCACATAAGGACGTGTGCTGAATTAATTGGTTAAATCTCCTAGGCAACCACAAACTCACTGCCACCTGCGCATGCACATTGTTGCCGTCACCTTGATAAATTGCTGCACAACTAAAAGGGGACAAACTCATCTAAACCATCTCCGATATTTTTGTTATTCATCGTGACCACCGTCTTCCTCCAAGATCTTGATATTGATGCATGCTTGTTTGGTCAATATTGATAAATGTGAAATCAATCACACATTTCTACAGAGTTTACATTCTAGTGAGTAGGGCTATACAATAGACAATTATCACATACAATTATCACGTTAAAAGCATTTTTTATTTATTTATTTATTTTAAAGGTGCCCTGTTCAACATTAGATTAAATGCATTGTCATAGACATTAAAGCAAATGTGATTTACAGTTAACAAACAGCAAAGTTGTTTAAAATCAAATAAAATATAAAAAGCTACAGTATAGGACTGTGCAATTAATCAAATTTTGATCACGATTTCGATTCTTGGGTAAAACGATCTCCAAATTAATAAAATCAAGTTGGAATGATTCTTTTGGCATTTTCCGTTGTCTATGAGGTTTTCTGAAAGAGATGCGCAATTCAGTCCATCCCCCAGAGCATTCGTGGCCCTGTGAGCTGTGTGTGTGTGTGTGTGTGTGTGTGTGTGTGTGTGTGTGTGTGTGTGTGTGGTGACCTGCAGCACCAGCATTTTATTCAGAAAACAGCGCAAGCGAAATGGCAGAGGGAGGACAGCCCTGTTTGCTCGAAAAAGGGTAAAACAAGTTCTCTTGTATGGACTTCGGATTTGAAGAATCCGACGAGGCACAGGCCCACATAATGTGCAAAATGTGCTACAACATGATATCTGCACCCCTTGGCAACACAACAAACTTGTTCAATCACCTCAGACGTAATCACAAAGTCGCTTACGACAAATTAGTAAAGAAACAAAAAGACAAGACCACAACCCCGACGACATCAGTACAGACGTTGATTTCAAACACACTGTATAATGCGACTCCCTATCCGTCGAATTCGGATAGGCACAAGCAAATAGCAGCTGCCATCGGGTATTTTATTATTAGAACATTTTCTATTTTTTTATTTGAACATTTTGTGTAGTTTAAGAATTTTGAAAACTCTGTTAAGTCCAAAACACACCGCAGCGCGTCGACGCGCCGCCCCGCTACACTTCACACCACTGTCCTACTTCACAGCGTCGCCGCGCTTCAAGTTTTTTCTTTTCTTTTTGTTTTTCTTCTGCTCCGGAGATGACTATATACCTGTTGACGCGACGCTTCCTATGTGTGCTAGGGGCGGCACTTGACGCACATCGCCACGGCGGCGGAGTGTTTTACAGTGAGTTTTTTTTTGCCGAAATGCCCAATAAATGCATTTTATTTTCAAACTCAAAAAGAATCGTTTGAAGAATCGTGATTTCAATCTTGACCAAAAAAATCGTGATTCTCATTTTTACCAAAATCGAGCAGCCCTACTACAGTCCTAATTTACAGTTCACAGGGACCCTCTTGCTGTATAGTTGTAGATTCATATAAAAAATAAAAATATATAATAAAAAATCTAAAATCTTTGTTTTCATTTATACATGTCACAACCAGAGAACATAATACTATTTTTAAGTCTCTCTCTCTCTCTCTCTCTCTCTCTCTTTTGTGTCAGGCTTTGTGTCGGAGTATAGCCTTCACGCATTATTTTTCGATAACCGCACACCTCGGAGTGGATTGTCCCACTTATAACATGGCCACTTGCGATTCATTAAAATGTAAGGGTGTTGATTCATATTTTGGGAGAACCGCAAAATTACAACTTTTAGCTCGCACTACTTTTTGTGTTCCTGGAAACAATAGGCAATTGACCAGAGAAATATATGGTAAAGCAATCAGTTAACAAGAGATTCATATGGAATGCAGACATTACCTTATTACTCCAGTAAATAGAGTGGTGCAGGGATGACGTATTTTTGTAGGCCAAACCGGAAGTTAGGATCGCCCTGGGTCCCTCGACAAAAAGCCAATGGGTTTTTCCCATTGGATTTTGGATTATTGCAGATAATAAGCTCTGTGGCAAACAAAAGTTTATGATACTCACACATTTTGTTAAGCAAGATAATCACCAATGAACACTACTTTTATGACTTTTGAAGCGTAAATGCAATCGTCAGAATTTTTTTTAAAGGTCTCATTGCGTCGTTTTTTCGTTAATTTTGCAGTGGTCTCTAGTATTAATGAATGCTCTGTGAGCCGGTTTTGGTGAAAAAAATGCTCTAGTGCGCCTGTTTCAGGCTGTTCTAGTTTGGAGGAGGAGGTGGGGGGGAAGAACGAGAGGTTTTCGGCTCTTACTCATGAATATTCATGACATTTAAATTACTTGCCTCTGATTGGCTAACAGCACTGTCCGTCACAGTGATGTTAGCCAATCAGAGGCGAGTGATCCCTCTAGTGCGTTATCAACCATAGACATCTTATACATATGTTACTATATACATACATTAGATACATTCATGATATAAGATGTCTATGTTATCAACACGACAAATCACCACGACGTCACAACAACAATATACGTTCTTCCGGGTGGCAAAAGACGAAGCATTCTCCAATGGCAGAACTAGTAAACAAACCCCTCCATATCATTTGACCAGGGCAAAGCGATCGAGAAAACAGTACATGGTTGAATGAATGATTTCCTTCTTGCGGGGTGCTACGTGACATCTCATTAATTCATACGGGTATGGGAAGTCTCATTAACATATTACGACGGAGTATTAGGGCCATATTAAGAAATTTTTTTTCATTAAAATTACGAGAAAAGTCGTAAATATTGAATTAATTACGAGAATAAAGTTGTACATATTGAATTCATTACGGCTACACTATAGGCTACACGTTAAACGTTTATTATACGGTTGTGCTCACTGAGCAAACCCAGGTTTAAGGTAGCCTACAGGTTAACGTGTGTTACATGTTGTTTAAGAAGTCGGGTTATTGCTGGACTCAGGGTTCCTACAGGTTTCTTCAAGTCAAATTCAAGTCTTTTGAAGACCTTTTTAAGACCATTTATATCAAAAATTAATACCTATTTCTCTGCCTATTTCACATAACTACCGGCAAAGAAAAATTAAATCCTTGAATTTCAGTGTATTCGTTTATTCAACAATTCCATTTATTCTTTCAAGTCACTCCTCAAAACTCACATTTTTATAATCGCCTACTTCATATGATTTTTTTTTTTAGCCCTTTTCCCTTTATTTTTATTTTTTGTTGTGAAGCGCATTGGGTCCTAGAAATGTGCTATACAAGACTGATTTTTTTTAATTATTATTATTATTAATAATAATATTATTAATAATATTAACAAAATAGCAGTCCATAGTACTCCTGTACAGGTTAAATACAAATAAAATAAAAATGATTCACACTCCAGAACAGAAGGTGGCGGTAATGCACCAATAAGCTGGATGCCAACCGCCGTTAAAAATAAAGAAGAAAACAGCGCTAACAGCACCCAACACAGACACAGACAACAAGTGTGGAGTGTGAATCAGTCAGTGTTCGGAGAATTGTCCCCGGGGCTGCGTTGCATTCTCAGTTATTGGCTCTTTTCATTTACTCTGTTTAGGTAATTGCACTATATGTACCATTGCTGCTATGACAACTGAATTTGAATAAAGTTCTTATCTATCTATCTATCTATCTTCATTTACGTTTTATTTGATCAAAATAATTGTGGTTGACAAATTAAACTTTTGATGAGAAATGCGATACAGATAAGTTACATACAGCACAATTTTTAAGACCCAGATATCAAAATTCAAGACTTTTTCAAGTCTTTTTAAGGTATTATTTCCAAATTCAGAAATTCAATGCTTTTAAGACTTTTTAAGACCCCGCGGGAACCCTGTGGACTCTTTCACGTCTATCTCCGGAACGGAAAATGATAGCGACGTAATACTTTTTTTAATGAAACCGAGAGATGCAGCATTTAGAACTTACAACTTCAGATCAACAACAATGTTTTTAACAATGTAACACTGTTTACAGTAGCCGGCTGGATCGCTTCAGTGGAAGCCACTCTCTTCCTGCCACCCGGAAGTATCTTGACGCCTATTGTTTACAAACATTCTGAAATGGCGTATACTGTTTTCCTGAGGGCGGTCTCAAGCCAAGGTAGGCGAGGTCATGAATATTCATACACATTCATACGTCAGAGTGTTAGGCTTTTTCTCACTTCCTCGTTTCTTACTTCCTCGTCCGTCTATGTTCTTACATTGGCTAATGCATGCAATGGGGGTAGAAGAACGTTTTCCACATGCAGCATGCATATGCAACTAGGAGTGACCTATCATATTTCAAAAGGAGCAAGTAAAAACGGTTTACCGGTGAAGTACACCTTTAAGACGCATAAAAGTTTCAAAATTCACGAGTGGGGTATTTACCGACGTATCTTATGTCGTAAAACAAAACGTGTCAATCTCTTAAGCTTGTGTTAACCACAGACCTTATTTCAGCTATCTAACCAAAAACCCATTCAAAAAACCCATTGACTTCGAGACGAGGGAACCGGAAGTGCCAACATGCTAACGGACTTCCGGGTTTTAGGACTCATTCCTGCACTACTCTATAGAGACGATCTTAGTAACGACATGGCAACGTTATCTTATTACTCCAATAAATAGAGATGATCTTAGTAACGACCTGGCAACGGGGAAGCTTTCTAAACATAGTCATAGTCGGGTCAGCTAGACTACTTTATAGACTACGTGAGATTTCCCAAACTGAATAAATACGGTGCATATCTAGACAGAAAAGCTTGGTTAGGTTAATGTGTGCCGTCTTGTTGACCGCATGTGGCAGACCGTGGAAAAACCAGCCACAAGTCGTCCCAGAGGCATTTTGAGTTATTCAGAGATTCTGAGAGTGTAGTTACTAAGCTTTCCAACGATGTCTAACACATGGAAATCTGATAATATTTGAAGAAGTTGTGGCCATTTGAATGTATCTCAAAACCTTTCAGTGAGAAAACAGCTCTTAAAGATTTGCAATTCTCGCCACACTTCATGGCTGGGGAACACAATGGTGCTCATTTGCATCTCATTAGATAAGCCACACCCCCTACAGATGTCACTGACTGTCACTGATCTGGTATCTGTTAGCCTGCAGGGCAGAAAGTGTTGTAGTGGTTTGAACAATGGTTATCAAAAGCAGTTATTAATGTTGATGTAGTGTTATTTTCCTTTTAGTGGACTGATCAGAATTAGAAGGTACTTTGTTAAAATGGAAATGCTTTTATTACAAAAAGCCCCTGAATATTCAATAATACACAGGATATGATGTTACACTCCCTTGTGCTATAATCCAAGGTATAAACCACATCTACACATCTACAACCACATCTGTGTAACACGCTGTAAAGCGTAAAGGACAGAATAATAATAGTATACAGACATTTTAGCTAGTGCTGGGCGGTATACCGGTTCACACCGAATACCGGTTGTGTATTTTCTTACGGTATGAATTTTTAATATACCGGCATACCGGTGTATTTGATTACACAACGTTCGGAAGGCTGCGCCGCGCGACACTGTTTCAGACGGACCCTTTTCAATGTTGCGCAGCGTGCTTCTAAACACGCATGTTACGACCAGAGCGTATTCTCGGATGACTGCGAGGCAAACCTAGGTTAGTGCTGGAGTTACGTTGCAGTGATGATGGATAGGATAGACATTGAAGAAAGTTCCGAACTCGAAGCTGCAGAACTAGTAGAACATGATGACACAGAAGAACTTGTGCCAAAAAGAGGAGCCGTGTCTGCTGTTTGGAGGTTTTTTGGTTTCAAAAAGACCGACGTCGACCAAACAACCATTTTATGCAAGTGTTGTTTACAAGTCGAGCAGTCGAGTATTTAATATCTCCCGTATGCAGGCGTTGCCAAGCAACGTGGCCATAGCGTCTTCATAGCATCCACGTCTTTCCTAGTGTAAATAAACACTTTTTAACCTACACCCTCCAACCAATCGGAGTAATTCTGTTTTTAATTACTTCATCAAGTAACTTTCCATCAAGTAACTTTCCGTGATCAACGATGTCGGTAAATGGGCTGTGCTACAGCAGTAGTTGTGTGGTGGTGTTTAGCGCGTGTGGCGTGCGGGCCCTTTAAATTAAAAAAAAGCAAGAACATACATTCTGAAAGGGGACAAAAGCGACTTAGGTGGAGTGGACAAGGCGGATTCCTCTTTGTGCGCTTTCGGTGTGAATGCAGTTACTATATTTTTTTGGTGTCAATATATACCTCAAAGCCCATATTAAGGCAAATTGTGTCTTCAAAACAATTTTTTATATTTATATTTTCCTTGTTTTATTTACATTTACTTGCATAATAGTAATGTAGGCCTACCTGGGCTTGAACTTGAAGCAAAAGTATAATTATTTCAAGTTGCACTACTTTTTGTATTGGTTTGTAAGATGTTTGTGAAATTTGCACAGTAAAAGTTTTGTATTTTGACTGCAATTCTCTTTGCCTATGATTCCTCACTTCATTAGATTCATGAGTGGCTCAGCATAATTATCTGGTGCCAAACCTTTATTACTACTAGTGTGGAATTATTCTACAATATTCATCATGCTGGTAAAATAGTCCATTCTAAGTCAATCTACAGCAGTAATTCCTCTCTCAACCAGTAGATATGTTGTGAACACCTGATTATGCATGGAAAAAAAAATACCGTGATATACCGTGAAAATACCGTGATATCAATTTTTGGTCATACCGCCCAGCACTAATTTTAGCTTAACCCTTAATTCTTTGCCCCCCATAAGCATGCCATATGGCAACAGTGTATGTCACCTGACTCTGGATGTATTCATCCAAACTAGGGATGCACCGAATAGAAAATGTTTGGCCGAAGCCAAAGCCGAATAAAAATCAAACGCTTGGCTGAATACCGAATACCGAATGTGGTTGTTAAGTTGTTGTTTTTTAAAATATTGCATGAATAAAATACATTTTTAGACAATATTTTCAAACAAAATAAATGTTTATTTAATATTCTGACATTTGAATATTTGAATAGAAGTGCATTCCCAAAAGAACAAAGAAGTGCATAAAAGTGGATAAACCAACAACAAATGAATTATTGTCCTTTTGGCATAAGTCTACTTAGTCACAGTAGGCTAATAATGTAAACAGAAGTCTCAAGTAAATTGCAATAAGTGTGCTTGTAACCTCATACACTTATACAGGTACATAAACTACATAACATATCCCAGACCAGAACAGATTTGTCAATAACAGTACTTCAGCTTAAAACAAACAACTGTGCCTGTATACTGTCAAGCCCCAAATAAAATGCTATGAACCTATGCTGACCCCTGCTGTAGGCATTCCAACAAAAAAAATGCATTAAAAAGCCGTAGTGCCAAAGGTCTTAGCAGAGGACCCCCCTCTAGATATTTCAGCTGAGCACTCACTGCAAACCGCAATTCTTTTTTTGTTCTCCCTAACTTTGAAATATCTCCACACTGCCGACATCTTTGTTTATGTTTACCGCATCACTGCACGTTCTTTGATTGCGTCAGTAAAACGTGCCACGTCACTGCACGTTGTTTGCTTGCGTCATTAAAATGCGCCGCTAATATTTAATATATATATATATATATATATATTCGGCCTTGTTTTTCACTCATTCCACCGAATACCGAATGTGGCTTTTTTTGCAATATTCGGCCGAATATATTCGGTTACCGAATATTCGGCGCATCCCTAATCCAAACTGTTACTCAAGTAGGCTAGTTGCTAAATCATTAGCATCAGAGTCAATTCAATTATTATTTAAATTAATAGCAGATGCTAATAGCAGAGGTCAGCTGTAGATTAGGGATGTTCTCCAATGTAAGGGCGTGTTCAGACCTAGCGCTTTTTGTGATAGGGAAAAGTTGAGCCAACCGTTTTTTCAGTTAAAAAAAAAGCTGGCAGCGTTTTTTGTCCTGAAAGCGCCGAGAGCGTTTTCTCTATCGCCTAGCAATGAACCCATTCTAGACCCGCCGTTACTAGCCTACGTATCCAGGCTACACTTACATAGCCACATAGCCTATTAGACATGTTATATATCTCGACATCTCGAAATTAATAATACTAACCGGCACTTTCTTGAGTGATTTGTCCGCCATTTTTTCTTGTTTTGACAGCTGCTGAAAGACGAGATTCCTTTGTGACGAAAAGTGTCAATGTTCATGCTTTTTTCCTGAAAGTTGAACTTTTTTCAACTTTTTCTTACGCTCGGTGCGGGAGAAAAAAACACAGAGGCGTTTTTCAGGACTTTTTCCAAAACCGCTGTGCTACATAGCAGTTACTTATGCGGGGGCACTACATAAGCAGCCATGCGGTTCGCTTCTAACGTGCAGCTGATTGGCCGAAACAAGAACAAAAGAGCACCTGAATGGCCACCTGAATGGCAAAATGGCCAGTATGGAAATTAACTGCATCGCCTCACACGCCCGAACAAAGAATTTCCTGAAACTATACCCGATTTCAAAGACAAAATGTATACTTTTAAAGCAACCAATACTGTTATCTGAAACATGGAGTGGCTTCTTCATGATCTCAACTAGCACATTCTGCAAAAAAATGAAAATCACTAATTTTGAAAAAAAACGCTTCTTTGTTGATTTACGTGAATTTGTCCTGGGCGACTTGTGGCGGGTTTGTCGTCACATATTTGACTATACGTTATGAGGAATGCTGGACAGCTGATGTGAGGTTGAGGAAATGATGTACATTAGTCTAGAGAGCGGTGATTAAACTGATTACAATACAGCGCCACCACATAGGCGTAATCCCGCAACTGCAGTTACAAATGACAAATCCACCGTGAGTGCAACGCTTATTAGAAAATAGTGAGTTGTGTGTGTTTTCGACAGAGGCGGCCGCCTCATAATTCTCTATATGCAGGAAAAACCCTGTATATGTAGGATATTAAACTTAGTATTTATATGTTACACTACATGTAGGAAGGATACAGGGTGTATTTTAAGAATGCGTAGCATGTTTTTTCCGAAAACATTTTGTGAAGTGATGACAAAACCAACTCTTTCACAACGTGCCTTGCTGTCACTTAACAGGACGTGAACAAAATTATTATGCCCGTAAGGATAGATTCTGCAAACACCAGCAACTGTAGGTAAGAGTCTAATTGCTGAACAAAAGACAGACAACACTTGTGAGCAGGACCAGAAAAGCATTGTTGTAGTTGACCGATTTATTAGTAACATTGGAAATAAGGAAAACATGATGACAAAACATCATGCCTTCATCATGCATCAACTTATGCCATAAGTATTCATAATGAATAATTACCTTGCTGAACTCTATCTTACATCTTGTACAACACAAAAGACAACATCAAATGTGGAGGCATTTACAGACAAACACCTTTGTCACATTCAAGGGTGCACATTCAATGCAAATCAAGCCAGAAAATAAAACGTCCGACTCATAGGCTAGAACACCTGCCAATTATTTTTCCGATCAGACGTTACATTATAACCAAGAAACCAAACACTTAAAAAACAACCATCATTGGTTGTCTTTTGTGATGGCAAAGACGACTTTGATCCAACCAGAATCTCCATCTACTACCCCGGAACAAACTAAATCCGGCATACCGTATGTGTGTAACTGGTAGGGCTGGACCCGAATATTCGACTATTCGGATATTCGTTCATTGGGTAGGTATTCGGTTTTCAATTTTGGGATTCGGATATTCGTTTTTTTTTTTTTTTTTTTTTTTTTTTTTTCTAAATGTAGGCTATCACTAAAGGCGAACCGCAAAATACATTTTGTCAGAACATTCTTGTACTATATTTATACTTGACTGTTAAGATGTGGAAATATATACCATCTCAGCTTGGGCGCGTGACATCACTCACAGCAGTGAACGTCAGGCTTCAGTTTGTAGCGTTTGTAGCGCACCGCGGACCTACGACCGTATTATGACAGTCCTGGACCGGCCCAAAAATAATAATACACAAAATAAAAAAATACAAAATAATCGGCCTGAAATCGTCCGGCCGAACCTCCCTATGGCAGCCCGTCCCTGGTTATAGGCCTATGCGGCGCTCGTAAAAGCCGAACAATGCGCTCTTAAAGGTTTGGAGATTCAACAAGACTACATCTGTAATCCAATCACAATAAGTAGCCTACTTATCGGCCAACAATAATCAAACAAGGCAGTAAAAGTGGGCATTAAACTGTATAACTGTTTTGAAAAAAGGGGAAAAGGCCGACATATGCCGATACAATATGCAGCCGGCGCTCGGAAAAGGCTCGCGACAAACAGATGAGCCACACATTTAGAAACAATTGCATGAACTATCTAAAAGCAATACCTTAGTCAGAAAACATATGAGGCTGAACGTTTTGTTAAAATGTCAGTTATGGAAGTATTTAAAATGTTGGAGCGGCTGGCTTGACCACGCGAAACCGAGAGACGGCTGTCTTGACCGCAGTACGCGATCGGTCATTAATCAATAATCGTATTTAACCGTATAACTGCACACAACTTTATTTAACAGCAAGCAAATGGAAAACACGTGTTTGTATTGTGGTGTCCGGCTCCTCCGGCGGAGCGGTTCATGTTAGGAGTCCGGGAGGGTTCACCTTCACGGCGTAGTTACGAGGGATGTGCGACTATCGTCTTAAAAATACTAAAGTGTTTCTTAAAGTTAGAAAGATATTAGATATTCAACCGATATTCACGCTCCGAATTACAGCGATCAGACACGGGGAACTAAAGCCGCGATCACCGCACCGCTTCAAGACTCACAGTATGCAACACAACGTCCTTTTGATCGATAACAATATAAATTGATCGACACATTTCTTAACGATCAATGATCGATCATCGATTAATTATGCCCATCCCTAATAAGGAGTAATGTGGGAACATCTGGGGCTAAGGCAATTGGCATAAAAAACTTTTTTTTTTTTTCTTCTTTTTTTTTTGCCCCCCCCCCCCCCCGAATATTCGAATATTCGCTGTCGATTACTACCGAAGCTCCGGAGCCCAAAATATGGTATTCGGGACAGCCCTAGTAACTGGGGCTGTATACTAAATCCACACACCACGAGTCACGACACAAAAACCATCTTATTAATATAACCCTATGCTCCCCATAAATACATAGGTAAATAAATAAATACATATTTTGTAATAATGCATTAGCATTCTAATATATGTCTTAATTAACTAGTAATTGGATATCTTTAAAAAATTAAAAAATATGAGATTCTGTTTACAAACCACTCTCATTTTCTAAAAGCTACCCGTCGACTTACATAGTTGATAGATCCCTGCATGGGCCACCCCCCCCCCCCCCTATTATGGCTCCCTCTTTGTCCACACCAGATGTGATGTCCAAGTCTGTGTGTGTTTGTTGGCTAAAGGGGCCCAGGCCCTGGGCTGTCCCAGCGGGCCTGACCAGGGGTTGCCCCATCCCCCTTCTTCAATTGGATGAGACATGAAAACACATTCACATGCAAAAAAAAAGAATTGTGTGCTCCTCTATTTGGCAGGCCTCACTTGAGGTCACAGCAGTGATTTGGGATAGAAACTAGTATAGTGGTAGGTTCACTTGGAAGAAGGTTATATTCTTCACAGCAGTGAGGGAGGCACAATGGGTCTTTTCCACGAAACAAGAAAAGTCTGATAAACGTACTTAAAGAAACAAGTGGAATGGTGCTGTGCATTCCTGTTTTTGTTTGAACAACATCAGGATGTAGAACTGTGGTATTGATAACAAGGGAATAAACATTTAATTATTGATGCCAGGGTTAGGGCTAACCCTCCTATGTTATTACAAATGTAGCTACCATCAACAAAGCTGGTAAAACATAGTTGTTGTGTGACCCAATACATAATGGCCAAACAAAAGTTATTACTATTTATGAAATCTGTATCTCACGTAAAATTTGAGTATGTGACTGGCTCAGAAAATGGATATAGGCACACAATAAAAGCTGGTTGAGGGTTAGAGCAGGGACGGGGTTAGGGGGCAAAGGTTGTATGGGGTATGAGCTTTATGAATATGCAGGAGGCTGGAGAGGCCAACTGGCCTGGTCACCAGACTTGTCTGCAGCTGTTCCCATCCTACAGACCTCAACTCATTGGACAGATGTCCCTTGCTGTGATTAACTTTTCCACACATGCAGCATGCACACAAAAGGAATTGCAGAAAACATATGGAGCAAAATGCACCCACAAAATGCAAACGTATGAATGCTCATGCAAATCAGAGTGCATAGCCAACCAGATTACAGATATACAAACACTTTAGTTACAGCTTACGCTGTTAGTCTCAATGATACAGAAGCCACCCTGACAAATTGGTAGGCCGACAGACAAACACTACAAGGTTATTGTATTTTAATGCTAAGTGGAAAATATGACTTCACCTAAATTCACCATATGTAATAGGCATGTTGGCATCAGAATATAAATAACCGGTTTTAGAGGTTTCATTTTAATAAAACATAAATACCTATTTACTTGCAATCCACGGACTCCACATAATATTCTTGCTTACAGTCGTTGTGTGGTATAGAATTGAGAAGATATGCTCTTCATGTTGTCACAATGTGGTGTTTTAAAAAGTATTGGGCTTTTTTTTTTTGGACAAAATGGGGAGTAAAATATATACCTTAAATAACACAGCTGGTTCTTACAGCTGTAGGATTATATTCCAATATAATAATAGGACTGTTGAACACTAAACTACCCAGCTCAAGTTGAATAAGGACGAATACATTAAGGTATTGGGTCGACCTGTGTTGGTTGCAGTGACGTGGTCCTAGGAAGGCTCTCTGTCCATTTTCAGCCATTAAGCAAACAAACATCTTGTTCCATGTACACTCAGGCAAACACACAAGCTTGGTAAAAGGAAATATAGGGAGGTGAAAGCTGAGGGCAGACAGAAGAAAATCTGTTTTCACATTACAGTCAGGTCTGGCCGGAATGACAAGCCTTAAAAGAAACATTCTCAGACAGACCAACGCAGCACAGTCTTTAAAAGGTGGACAGCCAATGAGGTGCAGAGAAGCACTTGGTTGCTCTGCTCCGAGAGTGGTATTTTTGTGAGGGGTATTTGTTGTGTGCAAACGGGTCTGTTGGATGAGCTTGTTGAGAAGAAGGGGAGCATTGGTAATAGGAAAACCTCAAGATAAACAGCCAGTGCAGCAAGAATACATGATTGTGTTTTCTCACTCTTGTTGGCCAGTAATGTTCTCTGATTATATTGAAGGTGTTTGCTTCTGTTTAGAAAGTATATAGCTCATCCTTGTGGAGATAAAGGCATGGGGAATTTGCTATGCATGGTCTAGCAACAACTGTGAGGGTTTTATGGTTTTTCAAAAGTAAAATTAGGAACGTGTCTGGTTGTAGTCATGTGACTATCACCAAAGATCATTCACTCTGGCAGAAAGTGTTGAATGCACAAATTACAAACTACTTTGAAAGGCCTGTTGCCAGTTAATGTGCATACTCAATAGGTGGAAATGCCAAGGTAATTAATTACTGTGAACCTAAATAAGAACATTCAAGAAAGCCAAACTAGACAGAGGTCTAGTTAAGTGTACATGTATAATAGTGCACAAGGAAGCCAGATATAACTAGAAAATACATATCCTGCAGTAAATGTAGTGAGTGTTGTATTGTTATGTTAATTAAGCTACATAGTTTAAGATGTATAGAAATGTTGAATAGCTGAAGTCAAGTGTATTTGAACATAGTTCAAAAGTTTCAAGTCTGACTGGAGTAAGCGTAACTAAAGTTAGAGTTAAATAAATAGCTAAACTAAAGTGATAGTTTGAACCTAGACCTAGTAGTATAGTGAAGTATTAGTATGATAAGTAGTAGACATAGTATAAGCATGATAAATAGTAGAAGTAGTATTAGTATAATGATAAGTCATACAAGTAGTATTAGTATAATGATAAGTCATAGAAGTAGTATTTAGTATGATAAGTAGTAGTATTAGTAAGATAAGTAGTAGAAGTGGTAATCCTATTGGTATGATAATAACAAAGTTAAGACATCATTTGTGGTTGTAACTTCAAAATTGAGCAAGGATGAAACCTGGAACCTGGGATGAAACGCTAAAATGTAGGCGAACCATCTTGCACTTTCACATAACAGGAGGAACGGGGGATCGAATTGTAGACCCTGTGAACAGTAGCCGAACACTCAACCATCTAAGCTTAAGCCAAAAGTTGTCATCAAATTGAAACATAGCCTACCTCATTGTATGCGTCTATGCGAAGCAGACGAGAAACGTATAAAGACCCTAGCCTCAAACCATAGGCTTGTTCTCAAAAACTATAATTCGGACTACTAAAAACTACTAAAACGTTTTTAGGTTCCACAGTGTCAAAAATGTTTAGCTTTTGTTAAAGGTAGCTTGGGCTAGAAGGAAGCTTAATGGAAGTCAATGAGACAAAGCGAAAATATACAAAGGGGGTATAAAACTAAAACTGTCACATCTCAAAAAAGTATAAAATATATCGAAAATCTGTTTCTA
Organism: Merluccius polli; assembly: GCA_030340625.1. Taxonomy (NCBI): domain Eukaryota; kingdom Metazoa; phylum Chordata; class Actinopteri; order Gadiformes; family Merlucciidae; genus Merluccius; species Merluccius polli. The sequence goes on along the minus strand of JAOPHQ010003700.1, from coordinate 263,943 downwards.
CATTCAGAAAAGTATAAAGATCAAAATGTGATGATTTGTTAAAATGTTTCAATGAAGTTTAAAGGTTTAGAATTGACTGATTTGTGATGTCTGAAGTATTTCAAGTGTCAGAGAAATAGTCATGACCATTGACTTACATTATTATTTTTAATGTTTAAAAGTTGAATATTTCAAAAAGTATAAAATATTTGTAAAATATGAATTGTAGTGCGCAATTCCAAGCCAAAAACATTTAAAAGTTTGAATGGAGTATCTAGGTGAAAGAATGTGGGAGCAAATAAATATTATTCTCTACAAACTGGTGTCACGGTTTGTGAGAGAATAAGAAAGAAAGAATAAAGCCTAAGAAGAATATAAGCTGAGCGCTGCCTAGCAGCACTCACCAAATTAAAACAACTCACTGCATGTTAATGCATGCATTTTAATGTCATGTGTGAATACAATCCATGACACAATCTTGATACAAGGACTTAATGTGGTGAAAAACACAAGCACATCAACATCTGGAATCTGGAAATCTTCTGGCCATGCAACTTAAACCTACACTTTGCACTCACTGCAGAGATGCACTGCACTTTTGTTTAAACATATTAAAGGGGCACTTGGCAACTTTTTCAACTTAATAAACCCGTCTGGAAATCATTTGGATGGTTAAATGGTCTGTTCCGGTGTTAATGGTGACTATCCCGGCGCCCCCCGGCGGAAAACCAGCCTTGCAACTTTGGGACTACCGTCCCGGTAAATTGGAAATGGGAAGTATCGCGAGAAGCGAGAACGAGCGAGAAACACGAACTGCTTTACGGCAATTCAACGTAAACACACACGCCCCCCTCAATAACGGTTAATCACGCCGGCTATACATGTCAATGTTCTATGATACAGTGTATAATGTATTACACACCTCGGTAGACATCGCGCCACACGAAAAAACCCGGCAACAAATGCACATGAGCAGCGGTAGAAAGGGGGAGGAGGGTGCCGCAAGTGAGTTTTTTTTACGACAGTGTTGTGTAATATACGTCCCAGACCTGTAGGGGAGCTCGTTGAGAAAACATGCGACCACAAAAGTGAAAACCAGCGAAGAAATGGCTAGAGTTGCCAAGTGCCCCTTTAACAACCGTTTCAGTGCAGAAATCACTTTTGTTACAAAAAATTGAAATGATCAGTGTCTGAAGAACAAAACCCATCTGATGAAGTTAAACATCTTGATAAATTATAATTTATTATAAAAGTTAGCTTTAGATCCTATTTGTACCAGTTTACATTTACGCTAACCATCTGCTGATCTTGCGATACCTTCCAACATGTATAAGTATGCAAGTTTGTAATCCGGTTGGGAATGCTGGGCAAAATTAGCAATACTGTCAGCCTTTCTCTGGATTGTTTTGTGCAGATCACTAATGGTCTTATAACACAATTATCCACGGTGTACAACATATATTAGGTAGGTTTAAAATATGTAGGTATACATTACATTATACTGCAATAGTCCTGAATACTGGTTGAGCTTGAACCAACCTACTTTTAAAGATAACCATCAAGTCCTGGAAAACAGGCCATAGCTATTTTGTGGGAATTGACATGCGCTGAAACATAACAAAGACACAGCAAAATCCAAAGAGTAGACTTAAAATGATTAGCATACTATGACGCATACTATGTGACTATTACTATGGCGCCACATAACTAATACATTTTGATGTGTTATCTTTAATGTGCAGCCCGAATCCAATAGCCAGTGCCATGGCCACAAACTGTCAAATTAGTTGTGGCTCCCTAGGCTGGGACAACAAGCGTTTAGGGTCACGTTGCATTCCTTGGCTGCTAGTTCCCAGGTCTCCAGTGCAGTACTGACAGTCACTGGGCAATACAATCACACCACATTTCATTACATACATGGATGATGGTGATGCTGTTCATTTTTGATATTGCATAGTAAAGCCTATATGGATATGGTAACAAAACCACGAGTGGTCCTTAAATGGCTCTTAATGCACAGGTAACACGTTTAAAAATGGCTTAATCTCGAAAGCCTCTGCTTTGTGGGTGGTGTGTGAGCAGGGCATGAGCAAGGACTCAACACAAAAGGAGCGCCACACAAAGGACAGCGTGAGGATGCGAGCCGCTAGGAGAACATCTGGTAACATCTGGTGAGACCTGACGGCGTGCAACGTTCACGTTTTTAGCCTTTAAATGCTGGCTTCCTAAACCTGGAAAAACACCTCGGGGTCCTTAATTGTAATATCACAGCAAACCGCCACCGAAAACGTGCTGACATCGGTCGTTACTGGTCACTACAGACTAGATAGCAGCGCCGAAGAAAAACAATTTATTGAACGTATTTCGGGTAAAAAAAATAACCAAATGCATTTCCAGATAAGCATTGTAAAGCTATTTCGTGACATTAGGCGTCATGGATTAGGAGGAAAGTCGCAACATAAACCTTCATCCTCCACCGTCGCTACCCTGCACATATAACAGTACACACTGGTAATCACACGCCGAGTATGAGCTCATTTGAATGTGCCTTTAAGGGGAAATGTATGGTGTTTTTAAAGATGGCAACGCTAAAAACGCTTTGCCAATTTGCCAGTTTTTGTAGGACCCGTGACGCTGACCTTTTGAGAGGTGTAAACATTGGACTCAGCTAGCTCGCTAGCCAAGAGGCTAACCACAATGACACTTCGCCTACGTGCCAAGTCAATAGGTTACATCCTATTCAAATAAACTTCAAACTTATTAAAAGAATATCGGCTTACTGTTTAAATAGTTTGCGTGATTAATTTTGCATTGTATTCAACGGAAACACCGCTTCCTAGCGTTGCGAAAAAAAGACATAACATCTGGAGGTGTCCATAGCTGGACTTCAATAGCGTGCAAGCAGCTGTAATATTCATACTCCATTGTGATCCTCTGGTGTTTGGTTGGGTATCTGGGACAAAGTGAGCAAGTTGAGCAACAACATTATAACGGTCACCGAAGCCCGGAAACCCAGGAAGAAGCAGAAGAAAACCCTTCCCCCGGGGGCGACTTTACACTCACAACTATGCGTGCTGAAGACTACTTTACACCGAGGACGGAGACTGACACACCGCAGCACCAGAGCCCACAGCAGTCCAGTGGGATACTACTGACAACTTTGTCATTACTCTCTACTATAACGGCCGGTGATCCGGACCGGTTCTGTTAACCGATTCGACTCGGGATCCGAAGCGAGCCGCCGGCACGTGAACCACATGCGACTTTTTAGCCGCACGTCGTTGTGTTTTTTTTCCCTCCGCCGCCTCGCGACAATAAAACATTCCTCCGAGCCGCCAGCGCGCGGGGCTCTCCGACCTGCGCCATCTTTGAGAGACTCCTTTGCAGACGCGTACTGAACAAAGAGCCGCTACGGGGATGGCCCGCCCGCAGCCCAACTTAACAGCCGAAAAACCGTGAAAGCACGGGGGAGGCGGAGGACAATAAGTAACCGTAATATCCCGGGAATGGGATCACTTACCGTGGCTTTCTTGCACCCACGCCCCGAGTAAGAGGACGACAAACACAACGCAACACGGTATCGCATCCATTCTGGTATTCGGACGTAGATACTCCACACACTGCCTGCTAGCAGCTCCTGTTTTCTTTCTCTTTCTCTCGCTCTCCCTCTCTCGCGTAAAACTTGTGTCTCTCTCTGCTGCTCTGTGGGGAGGGAGAGCGGCGGCGCGATTGGCTGAGCGGGCTGCCACACCCCGCCCAGAGCACAGCGACGATAGCACTGCTGTAAACAAATGCTGTTGCTATTCAATGCATTGAACACGGTGGGTGTGATTTGGGTGTGATGTATCATGTTTTTTGATTCTTCTCACAAGTTTTTTGATCATACGCCTGTACGAGATGGGGTCCATGGTTTTTAGACCATTGATGGGCCATTGATGCTCTCCGATTCTGTGTAACGCCAGGACTCAAGGAACCTCATAGCTTCAGATCAACGTCCTCAACTGGTGGGTTCCGACCCAAAAGTGTGTGGTTAGTGTTGGCAGCAGACGCAGAGAGGGTAACGTTTCTTCTGCATCCGCTCCGCCATAAAGTGGTTTTTATTTTGTAAGTGTCAGGTTTCTTCTTCCAATGATGGATATTTATTTGAATATAGTAAAAAAAATATGACCATAATGCTAAAGATGATTAGATAATTGTTAAAAGAGCAACAATTATTAGACATTTATTTTGAGTAGTGAATTATTGACAAAGAAAGGACAAAGGTGGTTCTGCCAGAGATGCATCATTCCTTTACACACCATCTTTCTGTGATCACCACACACTTCCATTATATGTCATGATATGGCTCAAAAACAAACCATGCACACAAAACCCCTGCCCCCCTCCCCCCAACACACACACACACACACACCGGTGTATGGTGTTACCTTCATTATTACTATTATTATTAAAATGTATTGGACCAAGCATGTGGCCAATACAGCTGATTCTGAATATGATTATATTTGTGTCACTATACATACACACATAAATAAATTAAAATACATAACATTGCATATTATGTCTCCTTTGTCTCTCCTCAATACTGACCTTAGCATGGACACACGGACGGATGGACGGAGACGGACGGGGACAGACAGAGACACACACACACACACACTAAGTCCCTGGGGAGTGTGAAGGAGATTGATGACGGCCTATTATTTTTGTCTCTATCTTATCTTATCCTCATGTTCTTTCATGCAGTGCGCATGTGCCTGCGCATGCACACTCTGTATGCCTTATTATTGCCTTATTATTCAGTCTAGTTCCAGATAGATACAGATAGATACACAACCTGTATCATTGTTGAATTAGATAATGGATTCAAACATCCAAGGATGAATTATTTCAAAATAATTATACATATTCTTCATTTAATTTGGAATTTGGTGTTTTAATGGAGTGTTGCCAGATAAAGGAGGGGACAGTTTGTTGCTATGCCTTGTAAAGAAAGAAAGGAAGACACAGACAGAAAGAAAGACCTGTCATTTATAGGGCAGGCTGTGCTCACATTAAGTGGCATTTTACTAATAACTTGCACTTATCTATGTGAAATGAGGGAAAACGGTGAGAAGGGTTATTCAGACAAAATACCCTTTAAAACCGCATATCTGATACAATGGCTGTGTAGAAAATCTGATATTTATTATCAGTAGTGCCATTTAATATTCTTAGCAAGAACACCCAGGAGTTCCTGTTCAAATGTAGTTCCTGCAGGGCTTCGCACTGCCTGTAAACTATTTGACCAGTTTCTAATGGTGATTTAACATTGCAACATTTTTTTTTGTTTAACACATTTATCATCTTGACATATTTTCTTGCTTCTGAGCACCAGCACCAGTAAACCATGTTTGTTTGAATGAAAGAACGTCATCTAAACCACTCAAATAAATATTAGCCTGTATGGAAATATGCCGATGCAGCAATATGTTTTGAACCTACAACAAACAAAGAACCGAAAAAAAACTAGGGAACTTAAGTACATGGAACACGGGTGAACAGACTTACCAATCAACCCAGGTGAAAAACATTACACTAACAAACATGGACATAAGGGAAAAAACAGGTAGTGAGTGGGGTTGGGGCAGGATGGTTATGGTACGGTAACCCCCCCCCCCCCCCCAACTCAAGGGACACCTCAAGGCTGCTGTGGATGCTCCGCTGCACCAGGCTGCGGTGGAGGCTGGTCAAGCTCAGGGCTAGGCACCTCAGGCTCAGGGCTAGCCAACTCAGGCTCGGGAACAGGGCTAGGAAGGTGAGAAACAGGGCTAGGCAGATCCGGGAACAGGGCTAGGAAGGTCAGGAACAGGGCTCGCAAGCTCAGTCTCGGGAACTAGCTACGATAGCTGGGGAGCGAGGCTGAGTAGCTGGGGAGCGCAGTTGAGTAGCACAGCAGGGTATCTGGGAAGCTAAAGCTGCAATCCTCTCAAGGATACAGCCCATGAGGTGATTCTGGTGCTAAGAGGTCGCTGCCAGGGGAGGGGAAACCTCTGCTGGGTTCATCTTGTGGTCGGTTCCTTCTATTGCGGCTTGCACAGGGAGGTGAACCCAAATGCAGCGATCAGACTCGGGGTAGGTGAAACAGGCAGACAGAAGCAAACCTAAATAAACAAGGAACTGACCATGGGCAGAAACTAAGGAACTTCAAAACATGACACAGGTGTACAGAGTTACTAATTAGCACAGGTGACAAACATTACACTAACGACACAAAGGAAAAAACATGGAGTGAGTGGGGTTGGTGCAGGATCGTTACATACGCAAGGAGTAGTAAGAACTGGTGGGACCGCTTATATCACTTCTGTTCTTGTGCATTTGAACATTATTTTTGACCTGTGGCAAAAACATCCAAACTAAAAAAGATCCACACACATGTCTGCTTGGGGCATATGTAGTCCTATATTGATGATAATGGTATAAGTCTAAACTCTTTCTATGCTTGCTCCTGTCATTGAATTGACTACTGAGCAAGCATCCAAATAAAAGATTTAATGGGAACACTGTGTGCCCAATTTTTATTATTATTTAATCTGCTTATTTAAAAACAGCTAGCACAGTTCATGACTGTCCGAATCATTGCTTGTCTAGTTGCTTTTAAAATGTATATTCTTATGATAAACACTCAAAAACTGGGTGCAAATTATGGGGGGCCAGATGTGATGAGGGCCCCCCTGGAGATTCACCAGGAGAACTCTTGGGGCGGTCTTTTAGATTAATCAGTCAAATGAGATTTTAAATATTTATTCAACATTTTTAAATATGCTTGTTCTGTGACAGGATATTGTATATAACATAGCTAAAAACGGCGTGTAAATGCAAATGAAATCTTCATGTAAATTAATCATTCATATATTGTCCGTCTGCCCTCTCCACAATTATGAATCATGCTAATTTTCGGTTAGGAAGGTGGAGTTAGTGATAAAGCAGATTTGCAAAGAATACAAAGCGGATAGCTTTGGTAGCGAATGAGGTGTCAAGAGAAGAGCAAAACAAACAACCAGGAAGAATGGAGGTCATCAGTACAGCATAGGCAAATGGACAAATCACAACACAACACCTTTCATAAATATATTGTGACAAGGGCACCTTGGGTCTAAGCCCAAGGAAATAAATAACCTGTCGTGGAGGTTACCCAAATGCAAGCAAAAAGTTTTGATTTCGATCTGAATCTCTGAAATGTTCTTGGGAGGGATTGTCTAATTTAAATTTGCAAGTCTTGCAACAGACACCCTCGCCTGGCGACCCAGCTGGTATTGATCAAGTCCCTGCTTGTATCCAGGTAGCAATTCCTCACCCACAACCTTCCTCTTTTGATCCACAGCCATCTTGAGGCAACTTCAACTGCCTCTGTGACCATCTATGTGGCCCTTTGCTTGCTCGCTCATGTGATGCCCAGTACCCGTTGTAGGCCATGCAAGGGTACTTGCCAGTGAACCCTTTGCTCCCTACTTCAATGGGCTCACATCTCATTCGCCACCCATTGGAGCGGCACTGCTCCACCAGCTCAGCGTACCTCCGTCTCTTCCTCTTGTTGGCTTCCTTGATGCAGTCTTTCCAAAGTACGGTGAGTTCCAAGAGGATGACCTGCTTTGAGGCTTTGGCAGCACCAAGTCCGGCCTCAATGTTGTGACAGCGACATTTGGGAACTTGAGTTGCATCCCCAGGTCAACCTTTAACTCCCAGTCTTGTGCTGTTGAGAGTAGGCCGGAGGAGGAGGTCATGGAAGCTGCTGTTGATCTCTGACCAACTCTAATGTAAGCAATGGTTCTTTGCTGGGGTGATGTGCAGTGGTTTATTCCACTGCAGATGGTGTCAGCGATGACCTTGCGGTCTTGGTTATAACGCCAACAGTAGCGCCCCTCCCCCAGGGCTTTCGAGCAGCAGCTGAGAATATGCTCCAGGGTCCCTCTCCTCTGACACAGAGGGTAACTTGATCTTCCCCCAGATGTGCAAGTTGGACGGTCTCAGTAGAATGTCATACACAGCCTGGATCAAGAACTTGATGCAGTGGGACTCTTTCCAAAGCTCGGCCCATGACACCTTTCGCTCCAACGCTTGCTTCCATCTTGTGCAGGCTCCCTGCTGCGGCATTCCAACTATCTGGCTGGCTCGCTCCTCCTCAACTGATGCTCACACCTCCTCCTTGATCATGGCCCATTTGTGCTACTACCAAGGCCAGCCCTTCCATACACCCTTCCGTGCACTTTGGTGCACATAGCTGGCAGACATTTGACCATATGATAGGAGAGACACACATGATACACACGTGCATTTATACACACACACACGTTTGACTCACCAAGTTGTAGAATCTTCTGTCTTGTCTTGGTTGATTGTAGAACAGCTGAAGAGTCTTTCAAAATATAATGACAGGTGAATTAATGAGTTATGTACAGATCAAGGTCCCACTCTAAAATGTCATCCTCCTCTCCTTCTTGTTGGCAAACCTGTGACGTAACAATAATCACAATCATGAGAAAGCACCTCCCTAATAATAACAATCAACCTATACATACACCATGATTAAACCTATTAATTACTGTAGGGTCACGAGGAAGCCCCTCTCCTCTGTAATTGAATCCAGAGACTGTGATTGAATCCAGAGACAATCGGTACTGTGTTCTGCTATCTGTAATCACATGACACAGTCTGGCCCTACGGCCTGACCACAATGGGGTATCGACATATAGATATTCCTAGAAGGGCCTGTCTGCCAAGACAGGAGGAGGAGGTGTTGCTCACATGTTTTAGAAAGTATATATTCGCTGTGTTGGAATGGAAGAATTAGTGGCTTCATGAACCTACTCCGGATTGCATGTTTGATTGCTCTCTCTGTAATAAATAATTTTACCATTGTCCTTTTTTTTTTACTTGAGTCCTCTGAGTCCTACCTTCATCAAAATGGAACACCTTCACGACAACGGCGAGCTGAGAAATAACTCGTCACCTGCCAATCACTTTGTCTCTGTCAATTATGACATCCCGCTCGATACAAAGCAAGTTGAAAAGTCTGGCCTTGGGTAACACTTTATATTAAGGTCCTTGTAATAACCATTAATTAATAGGTAATAAGGCCCTTGTAAGTCCTTACAAGATGCGTATTAACATTATTGTGTGTTTATAAGCCTATATAAGTGTTAATAATGGCATTATAATACAGTTAATAGCAGGCTATAACACATTTATTAGTGCTTATAAGAAACTTGTTAACAGTTTGCAAATGTTTGCTTTATGAAAATAAAATATACTTTATTATGCCGTTATTATCAGTTAACTATGCACTTGTTAACAGTTAACTATGCTTTTTGCAGCTACCGGATCTAAAGCGAGAACAATGCCTTATTAAGTCTAATAAATATTTCATTATGCGTTTATTAATGGTTAATATGCTTTTCCACTTCCACATCTAGAATGTGGTCAAGGTGTGAAGAAAAAATGCATAATACAACAAGTGTTTCAACTGTGAAGGCCAAAATTGTTTTATTTATTGCTGTGGACATATTACTAAAAATGTATCAAAATAAAAACAGGAGTTTTAGGTGACAGCACCCCCCCACCCCCACGAGAGTCACAACATTACCCCAGCAAAGCACACCCATAGGCGGCCTACACTTACCCCAGCAAAGCACACCCATAGGCGGCCTACACTTTGAGGACAGCACCCCCCCCACCCCCCCCGACAGTCACAACATTACCCCAGCAAAGCACACCCATAAGCAGCCTACACTCTGAGGACAGCAACAACCCCACCCCACCCCACCCCCCGACAGTCACAACCCTACCGGGGTTGGTAGGCCTCTCCCGGACACACACGCTAGCTTTTACCGCTGTTTTGTTTTTGTTTTTTTAATCCGCACTTCCAGACCGTCACCGGGGCTTCAGAGTAATGTGTCCGAGGAGAGTAGCCCTCTCCCGGACACACACGCTAGCTTTTACCGCTGTTTTGTTTGTTTTTTTAATCCGCACTTCCAGACCGTCACTACTCTCCAAGTGCACCTAATACACTTGTATTATGCTTTTTTTCCCCTTCCCATTATATCAGCCTTGACCACATTCTAGATGTGGAGGTTGTGAAAATCATTAACCAGTAATTAACACATAATGAAATATTTATTAGACTTAATAATGCATTGTTCTCGCTTTAGATCCGGTAGCTGCAAAAAGCATAGTTAACTGTTAACAAGTGCATAGTTAACTGATAATAACGGCATAATAAAGTATATTTTATTTTAATAAAGCAAACAAAAAACGATTCTTAAAGGCATAATAATGCATAATAAATGATTTATTAGCCTTAATAAGGCATTGTTCTCGCTTTAGATCCGGTAGCTGCAAAAAGCATAGTTAACTGTTAACAAGTGCATAGTTAACTGATAATAGATGAGCAATAAAGTATATTTTGATATCAATAAGCAAACAAAAGAAGATTAATAAAGGCATGGCAAAGACATAATGGGTGGGTTATGGGTGTTTGTAATGCTATTATGAACAATTATATGATACTCATGAGGCTTTTATTAACGTTCTTAAGCATTTGCAAACTGTTAACAAGTTTCTTATAAGCGCTTATAAATGTGTTATAGCCTGCTATTAACTGTATTATAATGCCATTATTAACACTTATATAGGCTTATAAACACACAATAATGTTAATAAGCATCTTGTAAGGACTTACAAGGGCCTTATTACCTATTAATTAATGGTTATTACAAGGACCTTAATATAAAGCGTTACCCTGGCCTTGTGCATGAAAGAAAGAACGTAAACTAATATATATGGGCGTAACAGCCACTTTTTGGGAAAATAATGTATGATGATGGGGGGGGGGGTGTTGCGGCCTAGACGAACCCGAGGTTCCTAACCATACCGTGGTTTATTCAGCTTATACCACCAGACCAACATATGATATCATATCAACATATAAGTTACTTTAATCTACAACGTTATATTTTATTTATCAACTTAACCAGCTGAAAATATTCTTCCACAGTGCTTTGAGCATATTGTTTTTGCATTGCCAATGAAACATCTGGGGCCATATTCACAAAGGATCTTAGGGCTAAAAGTAGCTCCTAACTGGCGAATTTAGGAGAAACTCCTAAAAATAATGGGCGTGTCAGTCTTAAATTTAGGACTCCCAATTGTTTTCACTAAGAGCAATTCACAAAGTATTTTAGGCCTAAAAGTAGCACAAGTCTAGGAGAGCTTAAAAGTCCTCGAGAGGACTCCTAACTCAGTAAGACCTATTCACAAAGATTCGGAAAATGGCTGCGAGACGAAATGTTTTGGAGACAATGGAAGACTGTGAATTGATCAAGAGATATAGGCTAAATCGTGAGGGTATAAAACTTGTGGAATTATTGCGGAATGCAATAACATCCCCGACTAACAGGAATAACCCAATTAGTCCGGAAATAAAATGTTTGGCAACACTACGATATTTAGCAACAGGGAAAATGCAACTTTGCAATGCCGACGATTTAGGAATATCTCAACCATCAGTCAGCCGTGCCATAAACCGAACCATCAACACGCTCTGTAGACCACATATCAATTAAATTCAAACTTTATTAAGGACACATCTCGTGAAAGGTCCATAACACCAACACAACACAATACAATAATAATACAATAATACAAATAGAATAAAAAATACATAGGCTACACACATATACACACACACACACAAACACACACACGATTCCACAATGATCATATATTTACATACAGGCTAGAGCGCCAGTGGTTCCACATTCTGGACGAGAGCCTGACAGAGCTCAGTTCAAAGTTGGTTAAGGCTGAAATAATACCATTAATATCATCCAACAGTTTATCCGGTTTCCTTTGGACAATCAACAATTACACAGGATCAAAGCCAACTTCATGGCAATTGCAGGTATGCCCGGTGTGGTCGGTGCTATTGACGGGACGCACATAAAAATAATTGCGCCATCAAAAGATGAGGACGTGTTCGTCAATAGAAAGAAAGTACATTCCATCAACACGCAGATTGTTTTTGATGCAACCTTTTACATTCTTGATGTTGTTGCAAAGTGGCCTGGGTCTACCCATGATTCGTGTATTTTAATGGAGAGCGGTCTGAGGCAAGACGTGGCTCTTGACACCCTATCTCAATCCACAACCGGGAGCACAGTTAAAGTATAACATGTAAGTGATTACGCAGATTACGCTTAGTCCTATGCGTAAAAAACATCGTATTAGCTCTTTGTCGCTTTTTATTAGTGGAATCCATATCTATTATTGTTTACTGTTTTCCTCCATATATGTTAGAGCACACAAAAATACACGAAATGTTGTGGAGAGAGGAATTGGGCAGATGAAACGTCGATTTCATGTCCTGCACGGCGAAATACGCCTCAGCCCAGAGAGGGCAAGTACAGTGATCACTGTATGTGCCATTCTCCACAACCGGTATGGGCTGTTAAGTGTTGAAGTGCTGGAGATATGCTCATTGGATAATAGTTTGCAGGGTGCTTTTAATTGCCTCCTTGATTTAATGCAATTTACGTATTTTTATTGTTTGCTTTTTCTCTCTCTTTAACGTGCATATAGGCTACAACGTCATTATCGTGGTCTGCACAAACTTGTCATCATGCGTGTATTCTGCTAACTGCACTGTCCATAACTATTTGATAGGAATTCATTTCTAGCCTAGGCTATTTCCTTGTTTTTCGGTGATTTAGTGGGCTCGTTTGTGGGATGTTGCGGATGAGTTTCACAGAGACCGCCTGCTCTGAACAACCAATCACCGTACTGACCGCTTCTAAACTTGTGCACGAGAATCGACGTAATCCTTAGCAACGGCGCGTCACTCTTAGTGATTTATCCTTAGTATGAGTAGGTCTCAGCGGCTTTGTGAATAACTTTTAAGAAAAAACTCCTACGTAAAATGTTTTAGCGCGAGTTAGGAGCACTCCTAGCGGTAAGATAAAATGCTTTGTGAATACGGCCCCTAGTCGATAGCTCTACTTGACCGTTGTAATGTTGGATTTGTAGCGCATTGATTCGGGACTCTTAAAAAAGCAGAGGTGTCCTGTTAAAGGGGCTGTAAACAATCCACCCTAGAGTTGGTAAGTGGTATTATTTTTGCGCCACTGTCCTAAAAACAAACCAGATCGCTTTCGGTTTTCTCAGAGTCTAGCAACCACAATATTACGCCACGTCCTGCTACACGGTCCAACACCCCCATCTAGTGGCCGCTTGTCACCACTGGTCATCATTCCCCCAACACACCTGTCGGCAATCTGCAATCTCCATTCCCTACTTAAGCCGGGGATCTCCAGTCAGCCGGCGCCAGTTCGTGCTCTAGTCTACCCTACCAGTTCTCAGTGATTCAGTCTGCCTACCTCTTGCCGAAACCTCGCCTGCCCGACTACCCGCCTGTTGCCGAACCCCGCCTGCCTGACTACCCGACCGAACCCTGTTGCCGAACCCTGCCTGCCTGACTACCCGCCTGTTGCCGAACCCTGTTGCCGAACCCCGCCTGCCTGACTACCCGCCTGTTGCCGAACCCTGTTGCCAACCCATCGCCTGTCCGACTGCCCGCCTGTTGCCGACCTCTCGCCTGTCCGACTACCTGCCTGTTGCCGAACCCTCGCCTGCCCGACTACCCGCCTGTTGCCGAACCCTCGCCTGTCCGACTACCCGCCTGTTGCCAAACCCTCGCCTGCCCGACTACCCGCCTGTTGCCGAACCCTCTCCTGTCCGACTACCTGCCTGTTGCCGAACCCTCGCCTGTCTGACTACCCACCTGTTACCGGATCCTCGCCTGCCTGACTACCGCTTGCCTAGCCTGGCTTGTTGTTATTCTCTTCCCAATAAATCTCACTGTCATTTCATCCCGTCTCCGCCTCCCTGTGTTCAGCGTTTGGGTCCACTCATCCTGTCCCATAACACAAGAGAAGATACGCATTTGTTTGGAAATCTCTGCGAAAGAAACAATCAACACTTTGGAAATAAGAAAGAAAGAAGCATGTTCATTGAGTAGGTAAAGGTAAATTGGCATTATTTTATTTGGGAACAGGCAAAAGCTATTCTAATGATGTGCATTGCATAGTAATACCATAGTTTGAGTATTGCTTTTATTGCACAAACAAGTATCGACAGCAGGGGTTGGCGGGGGGAGTAGAAGAAAACATTAATGTATGTGTTGAGAAAAGCGAACTGGGTTGGTAGTGTAGTAGGGTTAGCTGGTCCACCTTAAAGGTCAGCTGACCTTAAGTGGGCCTGATCAGGTTCCAATGGGCACCAGGCGTAGCTCATTTGTGCTCTACATATATACCAGGCAAACCCCTAGGCTGCAAAGACACTGCATCCCTGTAGTGAGTTAAGGTGAGGTATTTATTTGAGTTGTTTTGGTTTCTTTTATTTGTATGCATTGGGGTCTTGTACGGGGTTGACTCATTGTCTTAATGTTATAGGCCAGATTTTCCCTTGACTGCCAGCACACTTCCTGGGCTGTGGGTGGCTGATGGAGAGCTGAGTGCCTGTTCCTGCCCTAAGTGAGAGCTGATTGTTACCCATTTCATGATTGTTAATGTAAAACCTTGTAAAGACAAAAAGGTGGGGGTCGCCAAATCATTTTGGAAAAAATATAAATGCACAAAATTAATATTAAATTACATAATTTCAGACAGGGAGATGTTTTACCGTATTTTCCGCACTATAAAGGCGCACTTAAAAGCCTTTAATTTTCTCAAAAAAACGACAGTGAGCATTATAATCCGGAGCGCCTTATATATGGATTAATTCTGGTTGTTACGGCTACCATAGTCAGGAGCGTCGCGGAGTAATACACGTGCTTCACCATAATATTACAGTGTGTGTGTATAAAGATCCCAAAATGGCACCTGTCAAGAGACACGCTTACGACGCGGACTTCAAACTGAATACGCTAACGTTTGATTTAGCGATAACAGACTGCTTTTGTACGTGTTACAGCTGAACAAGGTTGGGAGTTATTGTGAATACGCTCATTAACATTTGAACAATGTTGAGAGTTATTGTGAACGTGTTTAATAAAGTTTGACTGACTGACTTATCTGACTGTTTTGTTTTGCTTAATGCGCCTTATAGTCCAGTGCGCTTTTTATGAAAAAGTTTGAAAATAGACATTCATTGACACACGGGGGTGGGGGGTCGCGGACAACATGCATGTTAAATTGGGGGTCGCGACTCAAAAAGGTTGAGAACCACTGCTTTAACCAGCTGAATTCTCGCAGCCAGTCTGTTATGGTAAACGATTCTGAACCCAAGAGCAGACAGAGACAGTGTTGAATTGATGCAAGAGGGTTTATTGAATGAGGTGGAGGAGCAGGTAGAGGACGCGGAAGCCGGGGGGAGGGTGCAGCAGGTGAGCTGGAGTGCGTGATCCGGATAACTGCAGGCAGAGAGAAACAGAATTAGGTCGTGGTCAAAAACAACAAGAGACGAGAGTTCGGTAGCGAGGTAACAAGATAACAAGGTAAACTGGAGCCAGGTACGTATCATTACCACTGTAGAGCGAAGTACGATCTGGCACCGACAGCAGGGAATCCAAGGGTTTATGAAGGGGAGTTGATTGGAGATGACGACCAGGTGAGCATGATTGCAGATGACGGCCAGGTGTGAAGTGCGACAGACAGGAGGAGTGGCAAACCCAGGAGGAGGAAAAACACAGCAGACTGCTGTGACCACAACAGTACCCTCCCCTCAATGGACGCCTCCAGGCGGCCTCGGCCTCTCTGGGTGAGCCAGATGAAAATCCCGGATGAGGGAGGGGTCGAGGATGAGGCCCCGCGAAACCCAGCTCCTTTCCTCTGGCCCATAACCCTCCCAATCCACGAGGTACTGATACCCTCTGCCCCGACGACGAATGTCCAGCAACCGCCGGACGGTGTAAGCTGGGTGGTTGTCAATCAAACGGGGAGGGGGGGGGGGAACGTCCGGGGGGGAGAGGGGGCTGGTGGAGACTGGCTTTAGACGAGAGACATGGAAAGTGGGGTGGACGTGCATGGTTGGAGGCAGCTTGAGAGTGACCGCTGAGGGATTGATGACGGAAATAATAGGGAAAGGGCCAACAAAACGAGGGGTTAACTTCTTGGAGCCAGTTTGTAAGGGGAGGTCCCTAGAGGACAACCACACCTGTTGACCCACCCGATAGGCAGGGGCGGGAGCCCGGTGGCGATCAGCAATGCGCCGGTTCTGGTCTGCGGAGCGCAGCAGAGCGGTGCGCGCGTCCTTCCACGTCCTGCGACAACGGCGGAGATGGTGCTGGACCGAGGGGACGGAGATGTAATCCTCCTGAGCAGGAAACAAGGGTGGCTGGTATCCCAGGGAGCATTCAAACGGGGACATGCCGGTGGCAGCACAGGACATAGAATTGTGGGCATACTCGATCCAAGAGAGATGGTCGCTCCAAGCTGAGGGGTTGCGCGCTGCCACACAACGCAGCGCGGTTCCGAGGTCTTGATTGGCTCTCTCAGCCTGCCCATTAGTCTGCGGCTGGTAACCTGATGACAGGCTGACAGAGGCCCCCAGCGCTCGGCAGAAGGCCTTCCACACTTGGGAAATTAACTGGGGACCACGGTCGGAGACGAGGTCAGCGGGAATCCCGTGGAGGCGAACGACATGCTGCACAAGCAGCTGAGCAGTCTCTGTGGCAGTGGGGAGCTTAGGAAGGGCAATGAAGTGAACCGCCTTCGAAAATCTGTCCACAACAGTGAGTATTACTGTGTGGCCCTTAGAGGGAGGAAGACCAGTCACAAAATCAAGGCCAATGTGAGACCAGGGCCGACCAGGAACAGGAAGGGGGCGTAACAGACCAGCAGGAGGTTGATGGGAGGACTTGGCCCGAGCACACACAGTGCAGGCAAGCACGAATGCCCGGGTGTCAGCGTCCATCGCTGGCCACCAAAAGTGCCTCTTCAGGAGGGACAGGGTGCGGCCCACGCCAGGGTGACAGGCAAAGCGCGATGTGTGGCCCCACACCAGAACTTGAGAGCGAACCGAACTGGGGACAAAGAGACGGTTAGGAGGGCCGTTGCCCGGATCTGGTTCGGTGACTTGGGCCTTCCGGATGAGGGACTCTATCTCCCAGGTGACAACAGCAACCTTGAGGCAGGAAGGAGAGAGGATAGTGTCAGGGGAGGCCGGTGTGTTCATAGAGTTAAACTGACGAGAGAGGGCGTCACGTTTGACGTTACGGGATCCGGGACGGTAGGTAAGGGAGAAATTAAACCCCCAAAAAACAGGGACCACCGGGCTTGGCGGGAATTCAAGCGCTTAGCTGTCTGGATGTATGACAAATTCTTGTGGTCGGTCCAAACCACGAACGGCTGTTCTGCCCCCTCAAGCCAGTGCCGCCATTCCTCCAACGCCAGTTTCACAGCCAGCAGCTCTCGGTTACCAACATCATAGTTACGCTCAGCAGGTACCAGCCGGCGAGAGAAAAAGGCGCAGGGGTGAATCTTCTCATCAGAAGCAGAGCGCTGGGACAGGACCGCCCCCACCCCCGTGTCAGATGCATCGACCTCCACGATGAACTGCCTGGAGGGGTCAGGTTGGATAAGAATGGGGGCAGACGAGAAAAGTCTCTTAAGACCAGAGAAGGCAGTCTCCGCCTCAGGCGTCCAGGCAAATGGGCGGGCAGGAGAGGTGAGACGGGTGAGAGGTGCTGCAACCCTGCTGTAATCACGGATGAACCTCCGGTAGAAATTTGCAAATCCCAGGAACTGCTGCAGTTTCTTGCGGGAATCGGGAATGGGCCAGTCTGTCACTGCACTGACCTTCTCGGGACAGGTCCTCACTTGCCCGCTCTCAATGATGAACCCAAGGAAGGATACAGAGGTGACAGAGAACTCACACTTCTCGGCCTTCACATATAATTTGTTCTCCAACAGCCGCTGAAGAACTTGCCTGACATGCTGGAAGTGTTCCTCCTGGTTGCGAGAAAAAATAAGGATGTCGTCCAAATAGACAAAAACTGAGCGGTTGAGAAAATCCCGGAGGACGTCGTTTACCAGGTTCTGGAACACGGCAGGGGCATTAGTGAGGCCGAAGGGCATGACCAGGTACTCAAAATGGCCGAGGGGGGTGTTAAAGGCAGTCTTCCACTCATCGCCTTCCCGGATACGCACCAGGTGGTAGGCATTGCGTAGATCCAATTTTGAGAAGACTGTAGCACCCTGCAGCGACTCAAATGCGGAACTGATGAGGGGCAAGGCATACTTGTTCTTGACTGTAATGTTATTGAGTCCTCTGAAATCGATACATGGACGAAGAGACTTGTCCTTCTTGACAACAAAAAAAAATCCTGCACCAACAGGAGAAGAGGAGGGTCTCATGAGGCCAGCCAAAAGAGAATCCTTGATATACTTCTCCATGGCCTCCCTCTCAGGACGGGACAAGTTATACAGGCGACTACTGGGCAAAGGGGCGCCGGGGAGGAGATCAATGGCGCAGTCATAGGGGCGATGGGGAGGCAGGGTGAGCGCACGGCACTTACTAAACACCTCTCCCAGGTCATGATAGATGGGGGGAACCAAGGAGAGGTCGGGGGTTTCCTGGGGCAAGGGGACACCTCCCTCTGTTGGAAACAGGGCAGACTGTAAGCAGGTGGAATGACAAAAAGTGCTCCAACTCACCACCTTGCCAGAAGACCAGTCAAATTGGGGATTGTGCCGCTTGAGCCAGGGGTGGCCCAGAACCAGGGGAGTAAGGGGAGACAGGATGACGTGAAACTGAAGCATCTTGTGGTGATTACCAGAAACAATCAACTCAAGGGGCTTAGTACGGTGAGTAATAAGGGCCAGGTGGCGGCCATCTAAGGCGTTAGCGTTTAATGGAGAGGGTAATTGTTCCAACTGAATGCCAACCTGCGACGCGAAGCCGGCGTCGATGAAGTTCTCATCCGCTCCCGAATCCACAAGGGCCGATACCGAAACGGGATGACCGAGGAACAACAGAGTGGCATCCAGCAGAGAGCGTGCATAGTGAGGAACGGGGACGGAGGGGGCGTGGCTCAGCAGGGCCCCGAGTCTCACTGCCGAGCCCTGTCTTTTGGTAGTGACGGACAGGTGGAGATGAGATGCCCGGGCAGCGCACAGTACAGACACACTTCGGTCCTGATCCGATGAAGCCGCTCCGCTTGGGTAAGATGAGCGCGCCCCAGCTGCATGGGCTCCTCTTCAGTGACTGCATGTGTCACGGGGGCAGAGAGAGCAGCTCTCGGGAAGTGGGGAGAATAGGAAGCAGCGAGTGCCGGGGGCACAGAACTGCCTGTCTTCTCCCTACGCCGCTCGCGTAGGCGATTATCCATCCGGATGGAAACGGAGATCAGTTCATCGAGAGTGTTAGCCTCCTCCCTAGTAGCCAGCTCATCCTTGATTGACTCGCTGAGAGCGGAAAGAAAAAGCCCACATAGTGACCTGTCGTTCCAGCCCGACCTGGCTGCATGGGTCCTGAACTCGACGGAGAACTCTGCTACACTGCGGTGGCCCTGACGAAGGGAAATAAGCCGCTTGGCGGCGTCCCCTCCCTCTACTGGATGATCAAAAACCTTCCTCATTTCGGCTACAAAAAGGTCAAAATTGTCGTTGACTGGGGAATCACTGTCCCATAATGCTGAAGCCCACTCTAATGCGTTACCCTTAAGTGACCCCATAATGTAGGCGATCTTAGCCTTCTCAGTGGGATAGGTGAGGGGCTGCTGACTGAAAACTAGTGAACACTGGAGCAAAAAGGCTCTGCACTTACCCATGTCCCCAGCGTAGCGCTCAGGCGCAGGAATAAGAGGCTCACGAGCTCGTGGTAGGTGTGTCGGGAGAGTGGGGGCCGGCGGGGGTGAAGCTGACGGTGAAGGCGCTGTGGTACGGGGGGCTAGTAAGTCTAATTGCGCACCCATCTGAGTGACTCGGGTAGCGAGATTCTTAAAGGCTTCCATAGCTTCCCGGAGGGCTTGGCTGTGCTCAGCAACCTGAGTGCCTTGGGCGGTGAGAGCTCCGCGGATGCTGTCAATGTCCGCTGGGTCCATCTTGGCCAGATCGTTCTGTTATGGTAAACGATTCTGAACCCAAGAGCAGACAGAGACAGTGTTGAATTGATGCAAGAGGGTTTATTGAATGAGGTGGAGGAGCAGGTAGAGGACGCGGAAGCCGGGGGGAGGGTGCAGCAGGTGAGCTGGAGTGCGTGATCCGGATAACTGCAGGCAGAGAGAAACAGAATTAGGTCGTGGTCAAAAACAACAAGAGACGAGAGTTCGGTAGCGAGGTAACAAGATAACAAGGTAAACTGGAGCCAGGTACGTATCATTACCACTGTAGAGCGAAGTACGATCTGGCACCGACAGCAGGGAATCCAAGGGTTTATGAAGGGGAGTTGATTGGAGATGACGACCAGGTGAGCATGATTGCAGATGATGGCCAGGTGTGAAGTGCGACAGACAGGAGGAGTGGCAAACCCAGGAGGAGGAAAAACACAGCAGACTGCTGTGACCACAACACAGTCTTCCCGAAAATGGTGGGTTCGGGCTTTTTTCGCCACACAATGCTCTGCATCATCATCCCCCGACTCTGTAGACTGTGGCACTGGCACACTAGCCGCAAGTGCCGCAGGTCGGAAGAATGAATCAATCGTTCGCTTGGTCATTGCTCGAACGGCAGGTTGAGCTCTTTCTCCTTCTCACAGACCCGCGCCGGTTTCCCGCGCTCGATAATCTCTATGACCCTCCCCCTCCACACATTAGCCACTTACAGTGGCCATTCCCTATCCTTCTCACACTCATTGGCCTGCTACAGATTCCGGATTCATTGACGCGCTCCTTCCACGTTTAACGTGTAAAAATAAAAAATAAAAAGGGCAAATTTACTGGTCGCACATGCGCGACCAGTTGTAAAATTCAGTCGCATTCTCTCAAATTTTGGTTGCAAAATGCGACCATTTGGTCGCAGTCTGGAGCCCTGACTATGAGTACTACTGGAGGCAAAAAAATAAAACATGTGGTGATGAAAAATCCTGGGCTGAAAAATGTAGCGGTTTATGTTATAGTGTATGGATACAAAGGTCAAACAGTGAGAGAAGCTCTGATACAAGATGGACGTTTTAGTGATGAAGTATTTGAAAGAAATTGTGTTCTAGAAGATGTAGTCAATGTTTGCTCACATTTTGTTCCTGTGGTGGAATTTTGGAGCTTGCAGTCTTATGTGACTTTACCTTCTGTAACTCATCATGTTTTGCATCTGAATTTAATTTCCGTTTTGGATCTGAGAACTTGTAATATTTACCATTAAGATGATCTACATTGGTGTCCATTCCAGTGCTGCTGGGCCCTTGTCGAACGTTGATTCCCTGCCGAGAACAGACAGAAAACAGGAGTCATTTTCACAGAACGGGGCTCCATATTCATTCATACGGCAGCGCTTTTTATTTTAATATCAAACAGATTTGTTTCGTACCGTACAGAGCAGCAGAATAACTACATTCCCCCCGAAGTTCTCCTCCTGATGAACCTGGGCCCTTGTCGAACGTTGATTCCCTGCCGAGAACAGACAGAAAACAGGAGTCATTTTTACAGAACGGGGCTCCATATTCATTCATACGGCAGCGCTTTTTATTTTAATATCAAACAGATTTGTTTCGTACCGTACGGAGCAGCAGAATAACTACATTCCCCCCCGAAGTTCTCCTCCTGATGAACCTGGGCCCTTGTTATTCCTTTATTCCGAGAAAAACAGAAAACAAGATGTTTACACTCTTCACAAAATGGCACCCATACATTTTAAGAGAAATAGGATTTTAGTAAACAAAATAGATTGGCAGTTCCAGACAGATCTAGTGGATATGTCTGCTTATTCTGTTACGAATAAATAATACCATATGTATCAACAGGCTGTAATATCCTCACATAGCCACAAGGGAACAGAAACAAATACAAGCTGTATTAACTGCACCTGGCCACCAGATGGCAGCAACGAAATCACCACGTGTGTTGTGTTTTACTATTCCCCTTCCATTGCATGCCCACACATGTCCTAACAGGCAAGCCCTATTCCCACAACATGCCACACACACACACACAACAGATTTGTATAGTACCCTTACCGTATGGATCAGTAGAATTACTGCATTCACCCCAACATACGATTTGTGCTTCTGTCCAGGGCCCAGTTTCCCGATAACGACGTACGATCCATCTTACGATCCTTCTTACGAATCATCTTTCGAACGATCGTTATTTTTTTCCGTGCGTTTCCCGAAACTCCTCTTAACATGAACGCGCATGCACAGATCTAACGATCAATCGTAGCCTTGTACCTGTCCACTGACACGGTGCTGAAATACATATTATACCGTGGTCTGGGTGAATACTCGATTCTGATTGGCTGGAGGGTGTAGGTTGAAAAGTACACCTAGGAAAGACGTTGACGCTATGAAGACGCTATGGCCACGTTGCTTGGCAACGCCTGCATATGGGAGATATTAAATAGTCTGCTCGACTTGTAAAAAAAAAAAACCCTCACGATTTTAACTCTAAAACACATTCAAGTATTATTAATTGATTAAATATTTCTTTCTTTCGTAAGTGACCATGGTATAAGCGGGATGATGCCCTTCGAGGTGTCAGTTTAACAGAACTGTCCTCCGCGGTTCACGCCTCCGCGTCGTCCATTCATTTCTGTTAATATGTAATCAATTAATAATACTTTAATGTGTTTTAGAGTTAAAATCGTGAGGTTTTTTTTATTTTTATAAGTCGAGCAGTCTATTTAATATCTCCCGTATGCAGGCGTTGCCAAGCAACGTGGCCATAGCGTCTTCATAGCGTCAACGTCTTTCCTAGGTGTACATCAAAGATAAGATTATAGAGCTCCGCTCTATAATCTTCAGCCAATCAGAATCGAGTATTCACCCAGACCATGGTATAACATAGACTAAGCTATATAGCCTATCGTAACTTTAGCGTCACCAGCTGGACATTCAGTGGTATTGGATGTGTTAACGACGCTCGTAGCGCGCTAAGAGGACAGCTGGAGCTCTCGTTAGCTACGAGCGTCTTAACGACGGTCGTTACGCAACGATGCTTTCGGGAAACGGTGTGAAAACTGTCTGATGGTCGTACGACGAACTTAACGAACCACTTAGGCTAACGACGCTTTCGGGAAACTGGGCCCAGGCCGATAGTTCGGGGTGTTCTTTAGCCGATGGATGTGTGTTACAAGTAGGATTCCGGCGTACCGGCGTCTGATTCCGATGCTGGTTTTGGGGGCGTGTTTCATCAAACAGATGCATCTCTTCTAAACAGGGGAAAAACAAAACAAACAACCATTATTTAATTGATTTTAATTACAGTGAATAAAGCATTACATGGACAGGATAATACACATGTAAAACGAGAAATGTAGCTTCCTTACCTATGAAATGCGTGCTTTTTCTTGATTTGTCAGAATCGGAGTCGCCAGGAGGTTCGCCGGTTTTCAATGCTTTCAATGCTGTTTTGAATGCACTTTAAATTAGGAAGAAACACATCAAATAAAGACAGAATACACCATAATAGAAAGCTAAAAGACAAAGAAAGTATTTGTTTCAAACTCACCAGAGATTAAAGCCATTTTCGCAAAATGTGAAAGTGTCCAGTCGCACGCCGCGTTGGCAAGTCAGTTCTCCACTGACCGGTTCACTATTGACTAGAAAGCTTCCTCCGCTTATATAGGGATTACTATGCATACAGTGAATAGGATAATCACCTGTTGACACCTTTCTGCTGGCGGGTCCACCCCGGCGACAGCTAGGCGACGTCACAATTTGGCGCCATGCAAATGCGCCCAGCATCGCGACAGCCTGGCGGCAACACCATTTGCTTCACAATACTCTCTCGTTGTTTTTTTGTTTTTTTTTAAATTACCATGCACAAGCATGTTTTTAGATAACACAATATTAAAGACAAAATTATCCTTTTTCCTGTTAAATAAATTAAAACGACATTTCCACGTGTGCTGTATTTTACTATTCCCTTCCATTGTGTACAGCTGCGTGCAACAACGCATGCGCAGCAGATCTGCTAACGAGATAGATTCATGAGGATTCAGCCCATTCGTTTACAAAACCATTATTTCATTGCTTTTAATTACAGTGAATAAAGCATTACATGGACAGGATAATACACATGTAAAATGAGAAATGTAGCTTCCTTACCTATGAAATGCGTGCTTTTTCTTGAATTGTTGTTTAAATAAATAAATTAAAACAAAATCTATATTATTTAATGGTAATACTGTATTTTTTCTGTTGTGTTTTGCTATCAACACACACACACATACACATACACACACACACACACACATGCTCCGCTCGCAATTAGCATCGCGACAGCCTGGCGGCAACACCATTTGCTTCACCATACACACACGTGAGCGTCGGATACGTCCGGACACGTCCGAACTGTAGTGATGTTCATTGAGGAAGAAGGCCGCCGACACAGGATCGCTTTAACTCACTTTATTTGTTTAGCTTTAGGTATTTATCTATGAAGCAAAAGGAGGGGTATTGTATAGGTCACGCGCGTGGAGCTCCCCCTTAGCTGGATATCTTAACACAGTGGTTCTCAACCGATGGGGCGCGGGTTCAAAAAGGAGGACAAATACGCGTCCTGCTTTAGGCCGGACTGCGCAGCATCAAGCCGGATGCGTATTTGTCCTCATTTTTGAGACCCCAAAAATGCTCCGCTCCATTCACAGTCAATGGGATGCGTTGATGGACGCATGCAGTGGGCACGGGCCGTAACCGTGCTTACCCCATTGACTTTGAATGGAGCAGAGCCGCAATGCATTGTGGCTCCGTCCGTTGCGTCGGCTCCGTCCGTTGCGTTGAGAAGTTGAGAAAATTGTAACTTTTCAGGCCGCAACGGATCCGTCAACCAATCAGATCGAATTATGCAAATATATGTCCGGTGACGCTACTTGGACTCTGCCCAATGAAACCTTTGTGGTACAACCCGGGAAAACACATACGTATGTCAAAAAAGCCGACCGGCAGCGGGGGATTTAATAATGGAGGACAAACTAATAATCGCGGTGGGTAATCGCCCTATACTCTACGACCAGTCTTTATACACATACAGGGACACCAACCGCCGGGACCTGGCGTGGTGAGAGGTGTCACTGGAGGTGGGGGAACCAGGTAACATAATGTTTCGGATTATTTTCGATTTATGTATATCGGAATATATTGCAACGACGGGATCCATCTTGCAATACAAAAGAGCAATAACAAAATGCAGGAAGAACGCGGCTTTGTTTTTATAAGAAGCGATTTGATTGGCTGCTGGCTGCGTCTGCCTCCGTCTGCAAATTCCACGCCCCCATCCGTCAGACACGCCTTCCGTCGTCCATTGACGGACGGATGCGGTGGGCACGGGCCGTTACAATCGCGCGTGCCCCCCCCCCCCCCCGTCGGCCGTAGGTGTGTTACTATTGCGCGCACCCCCCCCCCCCCGTCGGCCGTAGGTCCGCGGTGTGTTACTATTGCGCGCACCCCCCGTCGGTCGTAGGTCCGCGGTGTGTTACACTACGTGCCCACTGCATGCATCCGTCAACGGACGATTGAAGGCGTGTCTGACGGATGGGGGCGTCGATCTGATTGGCTGACGGATCCGTCGCGGCCTGAAAAGTTAAAATTTTCTCAACTTCTCAACGCAACGGACAGGAGCCGAAGCAACGGACGGAGCCCACAAAGTCAATGGGATGCGTTGACGGACGCATGCAGTGGGTAAGCACGGTTACTATTGCGCGCACCCCCCCCCCCCCCGTCAACAATGGGGGGGGGGGGGGCCCCGACTGCAATGAACCAGTTTTGGGGGGGCCCAGCCTGAAAAAGGTTGAGAACCCCTGTCTTAACAGATACGCTGCCTGGGGTTTCTGGCCTCTCCCCGGATCTGTAGTTTGGTAGTATCTGGGCAGGCGTGGCTTCTATGACGCATACTATGCTCTGATTGGCTAGTGTTAACGCCCGCCCCCAGTGTATTATGTGTGCCGCCATCTGGGGGGTATTGCACAAAACTAGGATAAAGAAATCCAGGATAATTGAGTAAGCGCGGCTTGGACTATTCTGCTTGGTGGTATCCTGGCTTAATCGGTTGCACAATTGCCAAACCAGGATAAATAGGCGCGGCTAAATCACGTCAGGTGAAGCTAGCTGGGATAAGCGGCATGCTTGAATAGACCTCGCGATCGCTCACAGAATCACCGATCGGAACATGGCGTTTCATACGTCACGGCCGCTGAACAGCTCCTTATTGGATACCCGACCCAAGCCCGACGGGACCCAAGGGGACCCGAGGGGACCCGACGGTACCCGATGGGCTGGGTCGGGTTCGGACTCGGTGACGTCTGCGCGATTTGAAATTTGAAATGTAAAACAGCTTATTATGCATGGTAGCCAATGGGCTGTTTCACATGTTGCAAAGGTTCGATTGTGTGATTAAAATACATTTTATAAATAGGACATAAGCATGTTGCGCTCATCTGTTTGTTGACATTTCCAAATGCGCTGCAGTTGCGTAATAAAGGCGGACTTTCATAAACACAAACGTAAATGTGTCATAGTATGAAAAAATATAGACTTTAACTGTGTTGGCCTGAGTAATAACACTTGAATCAATATAAAAAACAGCCAACAGATTTAAATGAAATGAGAAATGACTATATATGTAATATTTTAATTCGGGATAATTAAAATGATGCAACATACTTAGAAAGACCATGGACATGCTGTAAAACACATTAATTCAGCAGCTCAGCGGGAGGTGAAGGTGTGCCTGAGGGATGCGAAGGAGAGCTACAGGAGGAAGGTGGAGCAGAAGCTGCAGGAGAACAACATGAGGGAAGTCTGGAATGGTGTTAAAACCATCACAGGCTACAAAGCCAAGAGCAGCTCAGAGGGGGGGACACTGGAGAGGGCGAACAAACTGAACAACTTCTTCAACCGGTTTGACCAGCTCCCTCCCCTGCCCTCCTCCCCCCACCCATCCCCACTGCAGACCCCTCTCCCTCCCACCCCCATACATCCTTCACACAACATCAAAGACGACCCCTCCTCCCTCCCCACACCTCCCTCTCCTCCATGCATCACTGCAGACCAGGTCAGGAGTGAACTGAGGAGACTTCGCCCCAGGAAAGCAGCTGGTCCGGACAGGGTGTGTCCCCGGCTGCTAAAGTCCTGCGCCACCGAACTGGGAGAGCCTCTACAGCACGTCTTCAACCTCAGCCTACAACTGGGGAGGGTGCCCACCCTGTGGAAGACATCCTGCATTGTTCCGGTTCCGAAAAAGAGCCGGCCCAGCGAGATGAACGACTACAGACACTCACATCTCAGCTGATGAAGACACTGGAGCGGCTCTTTCTCAGTCTCCTCAGGCCACAAGTGCAGCATGCCCAGGACCCCCTACAGTTTGCCTACAGGACAAAGGTTGGCGTGGAGGATGCTGTTCTCCACCTCATGCATCGAGCCCACACACACCTGGACAAGAGCAGGGGCACAGTCAGGATTTTATTCCTGGATTTTTCAAGTGCCTTCAACACCATCCAGCCTCCTCTTCTTCTGGACAAGCTGGCCAGGATGCAAGTGGACCCACGCCTGGTGACATGGATCTCCAGCTACCTCACAGACAGGCCACAGTATGTCAGGCTCAAGGACATCACATCAGACACTGTGGTCAGCAGCACAGGAGCACCTCAGGGGACTGTGCTGGCCCCCCTCCTCTTCACCCTGTACACCTCGGACTTCAGCTATAACTCTGAGTCGTGTCACATCCAGAAGTTTGCTGATGACACGGCCATCATGGGGTGTATCAGGGAGGACCAGGAGGAGGAGTACAGGAGTCTGGTGAGGGACTTCGTCGTCTGGTGCCACGCCAACCACCTGCAGCTCAACACCTCCAAAACAAAAGAACTGGTCATAGACTTTGGGAAGTCTAGACCGCCCCCTCAGCTGGTCCAGATTGAGGGGGCAGACGTTGAGGTGGTGAGCAGCTACAGGTACCTCGGGCTGGTGCTAGACAACAAGCTGGATTGGTCCAAGAACACTGACCACCTCTACAGGAAGGGGCAGAGCAGGCTTTACTTCCTGAGGAGGCTGAGATCTTTTAACATCTGCAGGAAACTCTTGTGGATGTTTTATCAGTCAGTGGTCGCCAGTGTCCTGTTTTACGCTGTGGTGTGCTGGGGGGGCAGCACGTCAAAGAGAGACTCCTCCAGGCTGGACAAGCTGATCAGGCGGGCCGGCTCGGTGGTCGGCATGAAACTGGACTCTTTGGTGTCAGTGGCAGAGGAAAGAACACTGAACAAACTGCTGGACATTATGGACAATGTCAGCCATCCTCTGCACACGGCCATCACCGACCAGAGAAGCTCGTTCAGTGACAGGCTGCTGCTCCCGAGGAGCAACACCAACAGATTAAAGAACTCCTTTGTCCCCCGAGCCATCAAACTTTACAACTCCACAGTGGGTTGTAGGGGGGGCAGTGGGAGGAGCAAACAGGACACAACACCCAGGACAGTAGAATAAGAAGAGTAGCATGTGCCAAATCATGCAGAGACTCAATATTATTTATTACTATTACTACACACTTATAATTAATATTCACTTGACTGCATCTGTAATGTAATGTAATGTATCACTGAGTTACCTCAACAACTGTCGCTACCTCCTGCTGCTATATATAGACATGTACATATACTCATACATACATATACAGTATATATATACACTCACCGGCCACTTTATTAGGTACACCTGTCCAACTGCTTGTTAACGCAAATTTCTAATCAGCCAATCACATGGCAGCAACTCAATGCATTTAGGCATGTAGACATGGTCAGGACGATCTGCTGCAGTTCAAACCGAGCATCAGAATGGGGAAGAAAGGTGATTTAAGTGACTTTGAACGTGGCATGGTTGTTGGTGCCAGACGGGCTGGTCTGAGTATTTCAGAGACTGCTGATCTACTGGGATTTTCACGCACAACCATCTCTAGGGTTTACAGAGAATGGTCCGAAAAAGAGAAAATATCCAGTGAGCGGCAGTTCTGTGGGCGCAAATGCCTTGTTGATGCTAGAGGTCAGAGGAGAATGGCCAGACTGGTTCGAGCTGATAGAAAGGCAACTGTAACTCAAATAACCACTCGTTACAACAGAGGTATGCAGAAGAGCATCTCTGAACGCACAACACGTCGAACCTTGAGGCGGATGGGCTACAGCAGCAGAAGACCACACCGGGTGCCACTCCTGTCAGCTAAGAACAGGAAACTGAGGCTACAATTCGCACAGGCTCACCAAAATTGGACAATCGAAGATTGGAAAAACGTTGCCTGGTCTGATGAGTCTCGATTTCTGCTGCGACATTCGGATGGTAGGGTCAGAATTTGGCGTCAACAACATGAAAGCATGGATCCATCCTGCCTTGTATCAACGGTTCAGGCTGGTGGTGGTGGTGTAACGGTGTGGGGGATATTTTCCTGGCACACTTTGGGCTTATTAGTACCAATTGAGCATCGTGTCAAAGCCACAGACTACCTGAGTATTGTTGCTGACCATGTCCATCCCTTTATGACCACAGTGTACCCATCTTCTGATGGCTACTTCCAGCAGGATAACGCGCCATGTCATAAAGCGCGAATCATCTCAGACTGGTTTCTTGAACATGACAATGAGTTCACTGTACTCAAATGGCCTCCACAGTCACCAGATCTCAATCCAATAGAGCACCTTTGGGATGTGGTGGAACGGGAGATTCGCATCATGGATGTGCAGCCGACAAATCTGCAGCAACTGCGTGATGCTATCATGTCAATATGGACCAAACTCTCTGAGGAATGTTTCCAGTACCTTGTTGAATCTGTGCCACGAAGGATTAAGGCAGTTCTGAAGGCAAAAGGGGGTCCAACCCGGTACTAGCAAGGTGTACCTAATAAAGTGGCCGGTGAGTGTATATATATTTATACATATGCCGTTTGCACACTGTTTTGCGCACCATTTGCATTTTCCCTGACATTTTATTTTATCTTATCTCCCTGATAGTTTATCGTATTTTATTTATTTACGATGTGTGTTTTTTATTACTTTGTGTGTTTTTTCTACTACTTGTTGCACTATTGTGGTGTTGCACTGGAACCTAAATTTCCTGAGGGGAACCTCCCCAAGGGATCAATAAAGTTTTTATCTATCTTATCTATCCATACACATTGGTAATTTCTTAACACATTATGTAAATTATTGTAAACAAGAATAAAGGTGTAGATAAATGTTTTTTTTTTAAATCACTGTACAAACAAGAAATCACAATAACCTCAATTGTGATGTTTTAAGTGCTTGACAAACTCAAATAAATAAATCAAACTCAAATAACTTAACAAAAGTGTGCACTGCCTTGAACAGACATCTTTTTTTCAAAGCGGATTTACATTTAACCCGTTCGTTTTGATCTGGGACATCAATTAAAAATTTAGTAAAAGGTAGCTCTTGTTAAAAAAAATATAACACTGCTTATAATATATATATATATATATATATATATATATATATACAGTATATATATATATATAAGCAGTGTTACATTTTATTATCCTTTCTGACTCCTCCCACTGCTTCTGTTTGCCGCTGCCCTGCTGGCTGTTGCGTACGTAGAAGACTACATTACCCACAGTCCACACGGTGTGACGTCAACTGCCGGTGTTCGCTAGTTTTCTATTCAAAGTGTATTTTTAATATATTGAACGTGTTGTGTGTCCAAATTCAACACTGCACTTTTCTGGGTCCCGATACATCCGCAGAGTGCGACGAACGGCCGTCTAGATAATGGACGAGATTATCGCAGACGGCAGACACACAGAGAGTCCTGCCTTATAGTTAGTTACATTGCAGACATCGCGTCCTGCCACAAAGTGTGCTCTCTGTTTACGACACGTGTGACAGCTGACAAAACGAAGGATCAGGCTTAGGTTCATGCTCAATATAGTCGTTACCGATCAGTAAAAAAATGCCTTGAACGGCCCGAGTCCGAGTCTTTGAGATCGGATCGGGACCGCATTCACCGAAAAACAATATCAGGGTCAGAGCCAATCAGAGGCAGAGTAGGGGCACGTCTTCACAGAACGCGGGTGGGGAAACAAAATAACGCTCCACACAGACGGACCTGCTTAATGTCAGGCGCACCGGTGCGACCAATGAAAATGTTTTGTCGCACTCGACAGATTTTTGGTCGCATGTGCGACCAAAATGGTCGCACTCTGGAGCCCTGCACCCAGGATGAACCAGCTATCAACACACACTCAGGAGAGAGCCACTGTCATGGCAGCACGTTACATATGCTCGGCGAATACCATTGTGCCATCCCCAATAAACGCATTCTACTTCAACCAAGATCTACCCGTGTCCTGTGCAGTGTTGGGACTAACGCGTTACTAAGTAACGTGCTACAGTGACTACGTTACTTTTGCGGTAACGAGCACTGTAACTAATTACTTTGTCAAAATCAGTAACGCGTTATCGTTACTGCGATTTAAACAGGCTCGTTACTCGTTACTTCACGTGCATAACCCAGGACTACAGTTTCCGTGGTGGACGTGAAGCGGACGTGAGTCACATGACGCAGCGATGTGCAAGTAAATGAATGAAAACAACAATGGCGGCAGTCGACGCATTATTATGGATCCCACTGCTTTTCTTGGCAAGCCACACCCTCCGTAGCATTCGAGCGCTAGGATTGGCCAGGCTCGCACGAGGCAATGCAAGAGTGTTGATGTTGACAGTGTAGGGAATGTGTCCCGAGGGAAGGAGGCCGCCGACAACATGAGCGCTTTTAACTCACTTTATTTGTTTAGGTTTAGTTATCTTAATCTACCAAGCATGTGGGGAAAGTAAATGTAAATGCCACGCGTGGAGAGCCGCTTAGCTTAGCATTAGGGTGCATCAGTTGCCCCCTAAAATAAAAATACTTGTCTGATCTTAATGCAGTTTCACACTGATGTTCCTTTTCAACTAGAAAGAGACCCTGTGAAATTTAAAAAAGATCGAACAATCTCTAGGGGTGGCAACATCGTTGTACAATTTGTGCATCTGTATTATACAGAAAATGGGAAGAAAATGGGAAAATCAAGTAGACTGATGACAATACATACAATCTTTTCTTTATTAGCAGGCTTGGAACCTATAGGCTGCAGAGGAACACCTGCTCTGCCATATATCTCCTCAATCTGTGGATACAGCATCTTTGCTATTTGATATTGAGATTGGCTTCCACTCTCTGTAGTTGATGATGAAAGATATTTCATTGCACGCAGGATCATCCTTAAAGTGGTTAATTTAGTTCTGGGAAGATGCAAGTCATCTGCAGACACTGCAGGTCCTAGACCATACAGTTGTGATGAAGCTCTTGTTTTAGAAGCCATTACCTTCAGACTGCAGAGCTCATGACATGCGCCAGTTGGATCTTGTTGAGATTGAGAGTCCTACAACCTCTGAACTACTCCAAGCCTTTGCTTGGGAGACTCTTACTAACTCACTTAGGACCTCTCTTTCCCTGTCTCTGAGGACTCAACTCACGCAGCACAGTTTGATCTCTCAGCACACTAAGATGTGTATTGGTACATTAGGCAATTTGATGTCAGCCAGCTTTCTAAATCTCTGCCAGCTGAGTGGTTATCATCAGTTGACTACTGATACTGTTTAATTTTTGGTTATAGTATTTTTCAGAAACACAGTGGTGAATAATATTACAGTTGATATTTTAGTGATACTGAATTACTGATGTTTCAAGCCCAACTTTTGCGAAAAAAATCACATTTTTGGTCTGTTTCGGCCAATTTCTCAGCCAATTGCAATTTTGTTTTATAGATAACTAGTTTTGCAGATAGCTGAGTACATTGTCTATTAAAACATACCCATGACAGCTCTTTAGCCCTAAAATTGTCATGATTATTGGCAGTATGGGAAACGCTGGCGCTATTTTCAATTCATTAATATGGTAAAACTTCAGGCTGATGTTGCCACCCCTAAATATTAATATATGGCAAAAATATTTAACAGGGCACATTTTTGTATGAAAAGGAACACTTGACTAAAACTGCATTCAATTCTGAGAAAGTTGGGGCAACTGATGCACCCTACTTAGCATCCTCCCGATGCACTGCCTCGCTGGTTCTGACTCGAGCCGGCGACTTCCGCCGGAAGTCACTGGGCAGGAGGCGTGACCTCCATGACGCTAGTGTTGAGCGCCAGACCCCAGTGTATTGTTTGCCGCCATCTAGTGGTCAGGTTGGGTAAATACATTTATTTTTACTCCTTGTGTGGCTATGTGTAGCTGCTGATACATATGCTTATTATTAATCCGCAACAGTCCCTCCTTGGTCATCACTGATGACCATACTACAAATTAATAATGCTATGTATCATGTAAGGTCTAAAAATGGTGAGTATAAATTCAAGCGAAAAGAAAAACATCAACATCACCAATCGACTTAGTTCGGGAAAACCCCTTCTAGATAAGTGGAAAACCTGTCGCATCTCTAAATTGGATGGCATTCACCTTGGTGTGTCTCAAAGAATACATGGGCCGTAGCCAACAGTAGACAAATTATCATCACATCATACAATCAATGTCATACCATCATCACAGTATCCTGAGGACAGAAAGGCATAGTAGTTAATGCATTGTAATTTCCCCATATGAAATCCCTTATAACCAAAATCGAATTCCTCCAGGTATAAGAACAGACATTACCGTGTTAGCAGCTCTGGCTAACACAGAAGAGACATTATTGTGTTAGCAGCTCTGGCTAACACAGAAGAGACATTAGCGTGTTAGTTAGCAGTAACCCTATATAGATCTAAAAAACGCCCTGTAGACTAGCATGCAATTGCTCAGATGGTTTCCATGCACGCAGGTTACTCAAAGATCATCACAGTGTTATCCCCCGTATCTGTAGCCAACCTCAAGTCGGACAGTTCATGAATTCAATGTTCATCTTGTGATTCATAGGCAAGGCCCACACGCCAAGGTTACCAACACGTACCCATGTGTGCCTTCCCCACGGATCCACTCATCACCAGTAGTCAGAACATATTTCAGTAGCATCAAAGAAATTCATCCATCTTATTATTAAAGCAATCATGGGAAAACAGCATAACACATTCCGAATTTAAACTGCCTTGTAATGACAACCGTGACCCATACTGTGTGTTTAATAATTCAACATTCAAGTAAAACAGGTGCCATGTCCTCCTAGACACAGGTGCCGAACTCCAGGAAATCAGGTATGGCTCGTTCGCGAACGAACTAGTTCGAACGAACGACTCTTTAAAGTGAACGAAGTGACCTCGTTCGCCACTCTCGTTCGTCTCGTTCGCTGAGTCTCTGACGCGCTGCCCATTCGCGGCGCTGAGTCGCGAGTCGTTCGCTGACTGTGATTGACTCGAGGACCGAGACGTCACGACTCACGAGAGCCAGCCAATCGTATTTAAATATCAGTGAAATGGTAAATGCATGCAGTCTTTGTATTTTCTGTGTCATGCCAGATTAATAATACATTTGAATGTCTCGTCAATCTGTCTCGTTCTTTCATGCTTCCTTCTCACGCACGCAACCCGGCCGGGACCCCCACCTTGGTGGATCTTGGTCTTGAGTGGGGGTGGCCAATGGCCATCTTCACAATAGTAAATAAAATATGCCCAGAATAAACACAACTGTACATCATTAACTTTAAAACTCATCATTGCTAAATCAAGTCTATTATCTTGCTGATATATTAAACATCCAATACGCCCCCCCCCCCCACACACACACACACATCCCGCTGCGTTTGGTGTGTCTAACTTTACCAAGTCAATTATCTTGCTGATATATTAAACATCTACTACCCCCCCCCCCCCCCCCCCCCCCCCCCCCCCCCCCCCCACACACACACACACACACCCAGACACACACACACACACACACACACACACATCCCGCTGCGTTTGGTTTGTCTAACGTTACGTTGAATTGGGGGAATGGGGCATTTTGATCCTGACATGTCATTATGCATACATTAAATAAATCTGTTTAACTCAAATTAAATACATATGTTAACATATTCAACCAGACACAATGTTGTATTTGCTATTATTCACACATTTATTAACATCAACCACCCTCCCCCAGTTGGTTTGTCGGAGTTGAACTGTAACTTCATCTCTGAATGGTAACTTAACTGCATTCGTGATTCGTTTGAATGTTGTGAACGAGGGAGGCGCCGAGTCGGTCAGACTCGGCTGGCATTCGCCGTTCGCGAATGCGAGGGGCGAACGAGGGGCGGAGCTGAGTCTGAACGACTGAACTAGTGAAGTGATGGGTCGTTCGCGAACGAACTAGTTCGAACGAACGACTCTTTAAAGTGAACGAACTGACCTAGTTCGCCACCGTCGTTCGCGTCGTTCGTCTCGTTCGTCTCGTTCGCTGAGTCTCTCTGACGCGCTGATTCGCGGCGCCGCTGATTCGCGAGTCGTGACTCGTTCGCTGACTGATTGACTCGAGGACTGAGACGTCACTCACGACTCGTCATCACGAGAGCCAGCCAATGTATGTTGTTTGTCTGTCTGTGACAGTCTAGGACGCTTTCGAATGGTTGACACATTAACAATACCACTTTCACATTTGAATATTGCCTTTTACATTTACATATCAGTGAAATGGTAAATACATGCTGTCTTTGTATTTTCTGTGTCATGCCAGATTAATAAAATATTTGAATGTCTCGTCAATCTGTCTCGTTCTTTCATGCTTCCTTCTCACGCACGCGACCCGGCCGGGACCCCCACCTTGGTGGATCTTGGTCTTGAGTGGGGGTGGCCAATGGCCATCTTCACAATAGTAAATAAAATATGCCCAGAATAAACACAACTGTACATCATTAACTTTAAACTCATCATTGCTAAATCAAGTCTATTATCTTGCTGATATACATTAGTGGTGGATTTCCTCGTTCGTTTGCGCGAACTAGTTTGCGTCGTTCAGTTCGCCATGAAGAGTCGTTCGTTCGTTCGTTCGTTCGTGTTTCCGGTAGCGCTGAATCATTCACTGACTCGTTCAGTCGTTCAGTCGTTCACTAAGCTCCTCCCTCGTTCGCGAATCACGAACGACTCGGCTCAGGGCTGTCATTCGCGAACGGCGACTGCCAGCCGAGTCGGTCAGACTCGGCTCCTCCTCGTTCACACAACATTCAAACGAATGTTGTGTGAATGTTGTGTGGGGGGGGGGGGGCGTAGTAGATTATTGGATGTTTAATATATCAGCAAGATAATAGACTTGGTAAAGTTAGACACACCAAACGCAGCGCGATGTGTGTGTGTGTGTGGGGGGGGGGGCGTAGTAGATTATTGGATGTATATCAGCAAGAT
>JAOPHQ010003700.1:0-222500 GCA_030340625.1 Merluccius polli | reverse complement strand
TCTGACTTATGCAAATTCAACACTTAAATAAAACGAAAAAAACAAAAAACAAAAAATCTAAATGCACAAATATTCCCCCCTTGTAAATAAAATGCAAAAATATTTCCCTCCTTGAAAATAAAATACACTACTTATTCCCCCCTTGTAAATAAAATGCAAAAATATTTCCCTCCTTGAAAATAAAATACACTACTTATTCCCCCCTTGTAAATAAAATGCAAAAATATTTCCCTCCTTGAAAATAAAATACACTACTTATTCCCCCCTCGTGACTTTAAAAAAGTCACGCAAAATTAACACAAAGTTAAGCATGTTGCATTCATTCTTCCTGCTTGTATTGGCCTTTATATATTGATGATATCATAAAATATATGTATATGACAGTGATTCTAGGTCCTAGTTTATCAAGCTTTTTGGCACAACTATTTTAGTCTTCTAGCGTTACCTTTGAATCTTATGCCCACATTATTTTAATTTACTTTTAGACTAGGTAAACTTATTTAATTGTTCTAATAAGGCCAAATTCATGAGCTAGTCTCACCCCACCGGAAGAGCTCTTCCCAGTTACCCTTTCAGCAGCTGAAGAGAGGTCTGTCCAGGTCGGGTTACCATCATCCAGTCGAAAACCACCTCTAGGAGATGAAAAAAGAGTATCATGACGGTTTCCTAATCTAGAGAAGATCTCACCCCCCATCAGGATGAAGCACTTCTCTTCAATCCAATCACTGTCAATGCACAACAAATCATAATTATAGAGTGTTAACATCTTTCAACATCAATCACTTGTGAATAATCAATCATTAAAAGAATTAAAAATAAAATTGAAAATATAGAGTGTAAAAACACATCACATTCAGATAAGACCGTCAACCATGTTGCCTCCTAATATGAAACTTATCAACCGCTGGTAACAGGAAGCAATGTTCCTGCTTTTCATTTTGTGTATGCAGTCCATTTCAATGTCCAGATATGAGTCTCTGAGTCCATTTAGGGCAGGAACCCCAGATCAACTGTCCTCTCTCTAATGGACCCCCTTCCATTGTCCTGAGGGGAAGAGAGACCAGAACCAACCAGTATCTTTGCAGAAAAACATCTAACACAATACAACAAACAATATGTAGACAGTTGTTTCTATTATGGAATTATAGATCAGGCGTGTCCAAATCCTAAATGATCTTAATGATCTTATATCGTTACTAATCTAAGTAGTTCAAACCATATGTGCAAGTTATATCAAAACAAACGTGCATACAAAAGGTGAGTCAAACAATAGGTGAATATGGTGAATGAAGTGAAAATTGAATATATATGTAGTCACACAGTCATTGAATAGTTTTGCTTACTTAAAATGGGTATACCTCTAATAAACCAACCTCAATTTCCTCATTGTCATCGTCCAAGTCATCTCTAATTATCAATGGCACCTTTGTTTGTCCCCCAGGTAAAAACACTCCGGCCCATCTAAGAATCATAGCCTTAGCAACGGTCAGCATCATTGAGCAAAAACAAAACATCGTACATAAAAACAAAACATTATGGAGGTAAACTGAGCAACCTACAAATGGACTTGTTTAATTGTTACACCCCAACACTGCGTATCAGGTTATGACACTACCACACTCCCACATCGTCATTTAGGGCGGGCTCCCCATCTCAGTTTGGTGAGAAGGAAATGTCCCTGGACCATAACGGCCCCCAGCGCTGGTTGACCCCTGGACTACTGTGGACGAGTGGCAGAGGAGATAACTTCTGATTTAAATTAAACTATCAGATAGGGCCGTATTATGCCCATCAACCATCTTATGTACAAAGACTCATGAGGGGGTACCAGGGGTTCGGGGCTTCATGTGACGTGACTGAGCTGTTGGTCTGCTATTTGTCCTATAAAGCACAAAACACTTACACAAACAGTTAAAAGTATAAAACAAATACACAAAGAAAACAAATCAACAGGAAACAAAAACAAATAACAGACATATATACATAGTTGACCTGATCTTTAACCGTCCTAATGTTCGCATCGCTTTCTTCATTATGTTTCATTATGTCTATTATTATTATTATTATTATTATTATTATTATTATTATTATTATTATTATTATCATTAACATCATTATTATTACCACTACTATTATAAGGTAAACCCCTGCATAACTCTGTATTTATGGCTCCTTCATTAGATCTCCTTATCTATAGGACCTCCTGCTGTTTCTAGTGTTAGTCTTTCCCTTCTTCCACTTTCTCTAACTTTCCTTACACTTTCTAAATAAATCCTCCTATTTTAAGAATCACCACTTACTGTACCCATCTCATTGTGTCCAACTTTCTTTTCCACCTCTGTTAACCTTATAATTAAAAAACAAAAAGATGTTCATGATCTGTCTTTGGAAAGGACAATTTCGGTCCCCTCCTTCTCTTAAGGTTAAAGGAAAGAATAAAACAAAGAGTTAATGTCAATTTGAACACCTTCATATTACTGACAAGTTGATGCTTATGAATAATCAATTTTTACACCACAACACTCTTTATCGCAGTAATGACATCTGTTAACATAGTTATTTATAAACTTAAAAGTCTAGAAAATAACATTAAACCGAATTATTGTATTGGGCTCCATTCTGCCTTCTCCCCTTGCATTCTAGGAGCGCACAACTTCATTCACACTTATTTAGCACACTCGCGCAATGTAATGGCGTCTCGCGAAGTAAATGGACTGGCAAACGCCATTCCTTTGTCCCCTTCTTCATGGTCAGTCGTCGGGGGAGGGGGGAAGTCTGGGTAGTCTGGGTGGGGGTAGGGGTGGTAGAGGGGTAGGGGGTCTTGGGGGCCATTTTGGGGACTCCCAAAATGGCTGACAGGGATTTGTAATCTATGCTCCCTGCTGTGTTACCATAGCATAGAACTTATTTAAATGCGCACGCTTTATATCCTCCACGTTAATATTGTGTATATATCCTACTATGTGTGTGCCCATATGTGGAAGTGCTCCAAATCCACTGGTATTGTGTACATATGTCTATGGTTTATATATATTAGTTTACTGTCTCTCCCTAGACCTAGCATAGCCATTAGCCTCCACGCGGGACCGTATGGCCGCACAGGAATGCTACCATCCCCCCTGGAGAACAATGAGCCATAAACAACCCCCCGTGGTGGGCTATCTTCAGTTCTAAATACCTAGCATATCCGCTAGCCCCTCGGGATAGCTTGTGGCTAATAGCACAGAAATGCTACAAGACAAAGAAGGCTAAGCCACTTCCACGTGTTAGGAGTTAAGAGCATATTAGCACGGTTATCAAGCATTTAGCACATGCAGAATTATGCGGGTTATTGAGTTACATGCAAGTTAGCGCAGCTCTGTGTGGGGAATGTTATTATCGTCCCATTTTAGTTATCTCTTTGTTAGTAGAGTTCTATAACCACACGATCTCCTCACTCCACCTCCGAATTTACCACATTATCATATTAGGTCACAACCTTTGACCAGTTTGACAATAAAAAAAACTCCCTATTATTAAAAGAATTTAGAGACTCGAACTCCTGGACTTGAACCACGATTATTATTTGATACTCTGGGATTTGAACCACGATTATTAAAGAATTTGGAGACTTGATACCCCTGGACTTGAACCACGATTTTTAAAGAATTTGGAGGTTTAATACTCCTGGACTTGAACCAATAATGGGGACTTGAACCCGCAAATACAATACTGATCACATGCTTGTTTTGTAATGGTCATAAAATAACGACTAAATATTATCTAACTAATTCCAAAAGAGTTATGAGCGCCTGTTCATTTTTGCTTCGGCTTAACTGTAACGACTATGGACCGGAGAACCAAAGCTTTGCAACAACGTGCGCTAATCACCTCTGTTACCTAATATTCTATAGATAACTATGCAGTTTTTAGCCGTAGCAAAAGGAAACTGCTTACCTGTTTAATGGCCGGCTTGTAACAGAGGTGACCAGTGGGTACACCGTCGCGTGGCGAAAGCTCTCCAGCCCGAAACAAAGCCTCTCCGTTCACCTCGAATCACGTCGGGGTCACCAGAATGTAGGGAATGTGTCCCGAGGGAAGGAGGCCGCCGACAACATGAGCGCTTTTAACTCACTTTATTTGTTTAGGTTTAGTTATCTTAATCTACCAAGCATGTGGGGAAAGTAAATGTAAATGCCACGCGTGGAGAGCCGCTTAGCTTAGCATCCTCCCGATGCGCTGCCTCGCTGGTTCTGACTCGAGCCGGCGACTTCCGCCGGAAGTCACTGGGCAGGAGGCGTGACCTCCATGACGCTAGTGTTGAGCGCCAGACCCCAGTGTATTGTTTGCCGCCATCTAGTGGTCAGGTCGGGTAAATACATTTATTTTTACTCCTTGTGTGGCTATGTGTAGCTGCTGATACATATGCTTATTATTAATCCGCAACAACAGCCCGCAAAACTTTTTTATGCCATCACCGATCATCCCATCTCAACAATATGCCTTCAACTGATATTTTGCGCGAGCATGGACGCCTGGCCAATCCTAGCGCTCGAATGCTACGAAGGGCGTGACTTGCCACGAAAAGCAGTGGGATCCACCTAATAACGCGTCGACGACAGTCGTGTTGGATTTCTCTCGTGGAAATATGCACATTATTTTTCTATGCTATGGCACGTTCAGGTCACTAGGTGGCGAATTGCGCTTGTGGTAGGATAGTGTAGAAAAGGCCCCGCCCAGTAAGGTCACTTCCCCCGATAAGTTGTGTGTCGCGGTGCATTATGTGCAAAACTCGTGTTCCCCACAGACTTCCTCTTTCCCCGGGACTGAAGCGATGAGCAGACGTACAGTTTCCGTGCGCTCTGACAAATAAGTTTAAGTTAGTTACCTGATATCTCATTGTCATTCAGCCGCTTGTACTAATCCAGCTTGATTCCAAGTGTTCTGAGTCATTGCCGAAAAGTAAGTTCACACGTGCTTGTTAGTTCGGCTAAAACACGTATTAACAATCCTTTCCTCGTAGTATAGATTAGTATAAGCTTCTTAGTGCTAAGTTTGTTCGGATACTAAATGTGTTAACATGATATTTACATTTAGAACTACCGTCTGTTGCGCAGTATCGCCTTTACGCCATAAGACGGCGACACAGACCATGTAATGAGCATATTTCATATGTAGTGTTGCGTGCCTTTCAGTTTTGTGTGCATTTCCAGTATTTGTGATCAGATTAGTCAACATTTATATTGGTTATAGTAATGCATTTATAGAACACATTATTTGTATGTAGATTTGGCTACTCGATTCTTGTATTTTTGTTTATCTTTTCAGACTCAATTTATACCTTCAACCAGTGTACTTTCAACCTGTACAACCTGAATCAATACTGGAATACAAGTTTCAAACCGTCTTTCCTCCTTCATTGCGTATTCTTATCAATACCCCATCTTGTATAGTGTGAATACCCTCCCGGAACCAGTGCACACTATCACTTCCCTAATAGATAGGACTTACATGTAAGCAAGCCAGAGGACTGGCAGCCTCCCTAGCTATCCAGGTAGGGAGGCAACACATTAATAAGATAATTTAGAGTTTTAAAAAAAAAGTAACTTTCCCTAGTAACTAGTTACCTTGAAAGTAACAAGTAACTTAAAGTAACAGTTACTTTTGAAAGAAGTAACTAGTAACTGTAACTAAGTTACTAATTTAAAGTAACTTGCCCAACACTGGTCCTGTGTCGGAGGACCCCAACAAAAGCCACTAAGGCTTTGGGTTTCCAAGATTAAACAAGTCAAAAAGGCAAGTTCACACACAATTTCGATCAGAAACGCCTCCTTGAGAGGATTAAGCAGAACAGAAATCATGCACAGACAACTTGTACACAGGAAACCAGGAAACGAGTTTGCACGTAGGGAAAGCGGACCAGAACTATATAACGCTGTGAAACTGCATTGTTCGGCAGTTGCTTCATGAACCAACTTGGTTGATTGTATGCTTACAATAAACATTTGTTCCAGCATATTCAACTCATCCAAGCTTACCGATTCCAGTTCTTTATTATACGACTGACGGTATCT
Source organism: Merluccius polli (assembly GCA_030340625.1). Classification (NCBI taxonomy): domain Eukaryota; kingdom Metazoa; phylum Chordata; class Actinopteri; order Gadiformes; family Merlucciidae; genus Merluccius; species Merluccius polli. The sequence goes on along the minus strand of JAOPHQ010003700.1, from coordinate 216,447 downwards.
AAAACTGCTAAAAAGAACGAATATGAGTGTTGAATCCACGACTGCTAGCCTAGTCCTCATTTTACCCAGTGCCCTTTTATTAGGGCTGTAGCCCTTTTGATATTGTTTTATAGGGTTTTGTATTTATATAATTGTTAATGTTAGGATTTAGGTTTTCTGGGTATGTCTAATAAATTGACTTGTTTAATCTTGGAAACCCTGTCACTGCTATCTCCTTCATGGTGTATGGGTCAAAATAACCATCAGACTGGTTAAACCCTGGTGACCTGGGGCCTCATGTACTAAGACTTGCGTGGATTTCTTACTAAAACTTTGCGGACGCCAAAATCTGGAAAGCTGCTGCGCACAAATAAATCCGGATGTATCAATCCTTGCGTAAGCACAATTTCGCGCAGATTCTCTTTGTACATCCCAATTGACGTGAAATTGAGCGCACATGCACGAGCCCGACTCTCTGCCCTGTCTCCTCCCTCATTTAATATGCTAATTAGTATAAATAGGCCTGCAGTAGTGCGCTTGTTAGGAGGAGAAAGGAGATAATGGAGAAAGGAAGAGAATCAAGGGCATTAATGATATTAATTCCAACCTGCAACAAATAACTGGGGCCTTAAAAGACATTAATGAAACATTAAAAGAACTAGTTAAAAAAATGAATGTTGTCTCCGTTTACCTTTTTTATATTCTTGCTATTAACTGCTGCCGAGTTCGAATGGCTTGTGCATTGGGCTGCGCATTGTTTGGTCCGGGGTCTGGATCGTCTGGGAGGGCCATTACCTCGCGTAATGGCACGCCGTGCCTGTGCGCAATATTGTGCAGAACCCCACATGCCTGCACAATGCGGCACACCTTTTCAGGGTGATAGAGCAGCAGACCCCCGCTCCGGTCAAGGCAGCGCCACCGGCTTTTGAGCTGCCCTATCGCTCTTTCCACGACTGACCGAGTGCGTGCATGGATATTGTTATATCTCTACTCTCGGACAGTCAGTGGGTTGGCGAGGGGGGTTAACAGTCATGGTCGTAAGGGGGAATTGGTACAATTACAGCATAGGCTACCCAACATAGATTTAAGTCAATTCGCTTTAAAGTGTTTTACCAATTAGCCACCCATCACACACTGCCAGGCTCCAACCTATTCCCAACCGAGCTGTTAGTCAGGACGAATGAATCATGGGTTGACCCAGGCCACCTTGCCACGATATTCGTAAGGCGCATTTGGGCATCACAGATTATTTGCACGTTTAAGGAATGAAAGTGTTTCCTATTCACGTACGCATATTCCCCTTCAGATGGCGCCTTTATTGCAATGTGTGTGCAGTCGATCGCTCCGATTACATTGGGAAAACCGGCGATCTCTGCAAATTGCGCTTTGATGTGTGCTTGGTTTACTGCATCATATGGAAACCGTATATACCTGGCTGAGATGCGGATGATCCCGTTTAAAACAATGGCGCGGCTCAGAGCTCCCTGACTCATTCCTGACCGGTCAGCCAATTCCCTCTGGAATGATCCTGTTGCTAGAAAACCAAGCGTAGTCAGGACTTGTATTGGAACTGGCAATGCGTGACTCCTCGCCGTCTGCCTCTCCAAACCCGGGCCCAACTCAGTACAGATTTCCAAGAGGATATAGCTTTTGGAAATCTGAATCGGCTGATAAGCCAGTCATCATCGTGACACCCGTTCATTTCGAATGCGACCATTCGCAATATCTTCTAACAAGGCCAAGACTGCCATTGTCAACCTCTCGATTATTGCAATTTTGCGCGTGCTTTAATATTCTCATTAATTTGGATGCATGCTGACGATAGGTTGTCCCCATACACCCAAGGTGTCAATAATATGTACATAATTAGAAATTGTCCGACTGGTTAATTGATGGATTGATTTTAAGTAACAATGGCTTGTGCTTACTCCACGCAACATCAAATAATGATATTGCAGTCAAGAATTTCACGACAAATGCGTGGAGAGAGATCCATTAGGCCAGATGTCATGCGTGGCCCTGAAAATATGTAACGTTTAATAAACAAGTCGTAACTGAAAATAATATAGCTTGGGCTTCCTTTTAATTTACTTTTAATTCCAATATTGACAATTTAATTGTATGTGTCTGTTTAAGTTTAGCCTAATATCTACAATAGTGTCACATTATGCCTCTCGACAACAATAACGCATGATTGAAGTGCAGCCCGACGTACAAATCGACTTTTTACTAGCCCCATATTGCAATATTACTTCATGACTCGTGATCGCGTAGCCTAATGTTGTTGCGCTGCATTGCCTCTATGTGCCGCCAACTGACAAAATGCAGCAGAAATGTGCGTAAGCAAGGCATTTAGTTTGCGTGGAGAACCGCACTTTTTCACGTCAAGTCAGTCTTTGTACATCCGAACGTTTGCGTGAGAAGTGGCTTACGCAGCTTTTTTGTGCGTAAGCAAGCTTTGTACATGAGGCCCCTGGTCACAGTAGCCTGACTGGATCACCTGGCGAGTCATAACATGAGGTTTATTCAGGTAGTATACTCAATGCAAAAATGTAGCGTACGCAGGTATAAGTGTCATCAGATTGGCTTTACTTCGTGTAGCAGTATGATATGCCACTGCCCCAGAAGGCAGGTGAGCCTACTGCCTTGCACCCTATCCGGCTCGTTGGCCAATTGTTGCACGAGTCGAAGGGATAAAAGGAGGCCCTCCCTCGGACTCTCACCTCCTGGCTCGAAGGCCTGCCCACTTCCTGGCCGCGCACTTCCTGCTCCGCTCCCGTGGCGGTGGACCCCTGGGGTTGAGGTGGTTGCTGTCCTGCTTCAATTGCAGACCCTGAACGCATCACCTGTAAAATAGCGGAGGCTCCGCTTGCCACTGCTCCAAGCGGACCCTCCTCGCTCTTCCCCTCGGGTAGACGCCGCTGGTCAGGACCATCTGAACCCTCCGGACGTTTAGAATAGGTACAGGAACACTGCTTCGCCGACCCCTTTGTGTGCGGCGGCTGTTTTATTCAGGACTCTCCGCGGTTTGGTCGCGCTACAACAGACTATTGCTGGCCGCGCTTGATGCTTCTGCCTCCCTGTGCTGCTGCATGCCTCTTTGCTGTTACCGTTACTTTGTTTAACTGTCTCCTGCCAGCAACTGTTCGCCCCCTGGGTTGCCGCGGACCGGTTTCCCTCCCCATAACCGGCATTACGGACATTCGCCCAGTCGAATCGGCCGTGTGTGCTGGATGCGAGGGTGTGGATGTGTGGACTAGGACAGCGTGAATGTCAAACCTGGTAATTGGCGGTGTAGGTGAGCGTATGAGAGTGTGTGCGTGGGGGGGTTTAGCGGGTCAGGCCATCCTACTTATTTTCTTTTTGTCTTTTTCTTTTGAATATATACAGTATATTAGTTCTTATTGTCACGAAATAATTAAACTGTTAATTTGTTGGTTTAACATCTCTGGCCAGAGACCCTTTTTCTATTTTCCCTTTTTGATTTCTTTGTTTTGTTTGAAGAAATTTGGTATTACTTGGATACATTTAATTCTGGTCGTCCCTTAATCTTTGTTGAATTCTAGTCTTAGGTTCTGCAGTAATACTTCATTTCTCTTTTGGGTTGTTTTATTTTGATGTCTGCATTTTACCTACTTGTATTATTATTGTGCAGTTTGAGTGTGTTTTGCATTTGACTAATTGTGCCCTTTTCCCCCTCTGGTTGCTGAGAGCCAGCGGTGGTGGTGGTGGTGGTGTCCCGGGTGTCGGTTCCCCTTGGTGTGCTGTGGTCCTGGGTGCAGGTTTTCTTTGCTGTTTTCATTTATTTTGGATTCCCTTCCCCCTGATTACCCCGCACCTCTGTCTGGCCTCAGTTGCCATAGAGGGGCCAGCAATTCAGTCTTTTGAAAATACTATATTTTAACAAATGTTGTTTATTAAATAAATACTTGGTTTGTTAATCTGGTGAATAATTCCCTGGGCGAAATTCCCAGGGTGGCGTTGTCGGTCTTCATTCCTCCCTCGTATCGCCACAACTTGGCGTTGTCGGCAGGATATACTCAGTGAAGGCAGAGACGTGTGTTTGTAGGTTTTGTTTTTTTCCCTTCTCTTTTTTTTGATTGGCCAAATAGCTGCATGTGGTGAGTGTACTGACTTTTGAGGCGAAGCAGCAGTGGGTTTTCCTGTTCTAGCGGTAACATTAGCGTCCGTAGTTTATTGGCAACAGTAAGGTAATGGAGGGAGAGCTGCAAGAATTGAGGGACTTAGTGGCACAGTTGAGGGCGGAGAATTACGGGTTGCGGCAGGAGCAGGCTGCATCTGTGCCTGGTCCTAGTGCCGCACCTCCCATTTCCGTCAACCCTCTCCCAGCCCCATCCACTACTAGCGCTCCTGTAACAGAGAGGCTGATCTTGGTACCCCGAGATAGGAAGTGTCCAGTGTTTAGGGGTAGGTCGGGCCTAGAAGATTGGATTGAAGAAGTTCAGGCATGCATGAGGGCTCGCCACCTGTCCACTCCCGATCAGGCGTTCTTCCTTTTTGACCATTTAGAGGGAGAGGCGCGCAAAGAGATAAAATATCGTTCTAGTGCGGAAAGAAGTGATCCAGCTAAAATTATTGCTGTTCTGCGGGAGCTGTATGGTTCTTCGGATTCCTACGTTGCCTTACAGGAAGCGTTTTTTTGTAGACGACAACAAGAAGGGGAGTCACTCCAAGAGTTCTCCCATGCGCTCATGAGTTTGATGGCCTTGGTGAAACAATGTGCTCCGAGTGAGATGTCAAATGCAGATGTTCTGTTGCGCGATCAGTTTGTTGAAAACGTTATCGATGGTTCCCTCCGCCAACAATTAAAACAACTTGTACGTGGGCAGCCTGCCGTCTCTCTGCTTGAAGTAAGGGCAGGGGCCATTAGGTGGGAGCGGGAGGGGTTGCCAGGAGGTGTGTGGGGCCGAAGCCACTCAGTTCCTTCAGTGATGGGCCTACAGTACGGTGTTCAGAGTACCCCTCCAGTGGCTAGTCCAACCCAGGCCTCTGAGCTGTGTGAGGTGAGAGAGATGTTGAAGCTCCAACAGCAACAGCTGAACAGACTCACTGAAACCATTGCTCAGCTGCAGCCCAGTCAGCAGCGTAATCATCCCCCTTACCGTGGTCCTATTATCTGCAGGCGGTGTCAGCAACCTGGCCATTTTGCGAGGGAGTGTGAAGGGGTGCGTGGCCCTCCCCGTCCTCGAACTTCAGCTTCTGCTTTCCTTCGGCCGGGCACGCAACACGAGCCAGATCAGCATCCGGGAAACTAGTACCCGCCGAACTGCGGAGCCAAAGTTCGGGGGGGGGGGGGGGGGGGGCAACCACTGGCTCAACAGTTATTTTAGGGGACGGGGATGATGCAGAGTTAGTTGCTGCTTGTCCACATGTGGACGTAGTTATGGGGGGAGTAACGGTTCCTTGCTTAGTGGACACTGGGTCTATGGTGTCCACTGTCACGGAGAGCTTCTTCCGTCAGCACTTTGAGGCTTGGGGCCAAGAGAAGCTTCGCTCCTGCCATTGGCTGCAGCTTCGAGCAGCAAATGGTTTGCCTATTCCCTACCTTGGCTATTTGGAGCTTGAAGTTGCGCTCTGTTAGCCTGGTCACCAGCCTCTCGTACTACATTTCATTTGTACAGAGAGTCTGGCCACTCACCATTGACAATTGTTAACTAACTGAAGGCGGGTGCTCTGTTGAAGTTTAAAACTATTGGATCTGCCCAGTGCCACTCCGAATCTGCCATAACCAATCGCTAACGTTTGGTCGTGACGTATGTCATGCGACAGAACCGACCGGAAACCACGTGACGTAGCCGCCCAGACCCCAGACCAACAACAACTATATCCGTGATACCTCATTGCAATGAACAGAGTAGAGTGTGAAGATGGATGTCAACGAGAGATGCAGGTTTTGTACTTTGAATTTAAGAGTAAACGGAACAATTGGGAATTCGAAATTAATATTTGACAATAAGGACACAGATAATGTTTGCAGCCAACTGTCGAAGCTGGGTCTAATCATAGACAATACGCCGCTTTGGTCGTTTCGGATCTGCCGCAAATGCTGTGCAGTGATAACCAGGCTACTGCACGATACAGAAACTTTTCAGAAGTGGAAGAACGAGCAGACGACGGAGGCATGCCAGGCGGTAGATGGCAGTTCCACTGACAAGAGAGACAGAGACCCAACACCTTCTAAAACTCCAAGGGCCGTAAAAAAGTCCAGGAAATCCACTGAAATGCCATCGAGAAGCAGTGTGACCGAGGTAGGTAAACTAAACAAAATGTTGTGTGGTGTGGTATCAACAATAGCTGCCGCCGCCATTACTAGACTACTACCAGCGAATGTCAGGCGAATGTACTACAACTCAAACTAGCGCACGACTTCAACGTCATCGTTCTCAGCCACTCCCTCTGTTCGCTGATTGGACAGGTAAAACTTTACCGGGAGAAAACCCGCGAATATGCCGAAAACCCAGACAGAGTACTGAAGGGAAATGAAAATTGAGCGGAAGTACGTCGGAGGGCGGAGCCAGGCTAGCGCTCTGTGACCGGTCATTGCCAAGATGTGGGGTACTGGTGGTCAGGGACCCTCCGGTGGATGCATCTCCTCACGCTCCGGGAATTTTGGGGATGAACATCCTGTGAAGATGTTACAGTACGCTGTTCGGGCAACATGGCCTTGCACTGTTTGATCTGTCCACGGTTACTGAAGCACCAAAATCTGTGGTGCAGGCATTACAGAAATGCCATCAGGCCACAATGGACCCTCCTTTGGAAGACAGTGGTAAGGTCAAGGTGCGCGGCAAGAAGGCTTACCGCATCCCTGGCGGCACCATGAAAATCGTTTCAGCCACATGTTCCGCACAGTACTCTGGTACCACTGTGCTCTTCGAACCTTTGGAACAGGGCCTTCCTGCTGGACTGCTAGCCTCTCCAGCACTGGTTCAAGTTGAGAGGGGTACTGCTTACATCCCCATTGTGAATGTTGGTTCTGCTGATGTGCTGCTTTACCCACGAATAGTGGTAGGTGCATTGAGTGAGGTTTGTGTGGTGAGTTTGCCTTCTGGGATTAAGGAGGTTCCATCCCAGGTGGCTACCATGGCATCCCAGGTTGTGCCCTCTATGCTGTCAGACCAGATAGACGGGGTTGATCTGTCTGCTTTGCCAAGTGAAGAGCAGAAGGAAGCACAACTTCTTCTTTTAAAATACTCTTCTGTCTTTTATTCGCATGACGGTGATTTGGGTTGCACTAACTTGATTGCTCATGAAATTCCTCTTTTGGATGACACTCCTATACGGCAGCGCTATAGGCTGATTCCACCGTCAGAGTATGAGGTGGTTAAAGAGCATATCAACCAGCTGCATCACCTATCGTGCTGGTTAAGAAAAAGGATGGGAGTCTACGCACAGTAGACTGCGTAGACTACCGGCTACTTAACATCAAGACCAGGAAGGACGCGTTCCCTCTTCCCCGTATTGAAGAGTCATTGGATGCGCTGATCGGAGCTCGCTGGTTCTCCACCATGGATTTAGCCAGCGGGTACAATCAGGTTCCGGTTGCAGATGCCGACCGACCCAAGACAGCTTTTTGCACTCCCTTCGGCCTTTTCGAGTGGAACCGCATGCCCTTTGGGCTATGTAACGCACCTAGCACCTTCCAGCGGCTCATGCAAAGGATTTTTGGAGACCAGCAATGTCAGTCCTTGCTTTTGTATTTGGACGACATTGTGGTGTTCTCTTCCACCTTCAAACAACACTTAGAGAGGCTGGAGGTGGTGTTGCAGCAATTACAACAAGAGGGCCTGAAGGCAAAGCTGTCAAAGTGTGCGTTTTTCCAGCAAGAGGTGCGGTACTTAGGGTATATTATTTCTGCCCACAGCGTTTCCACTGACCCAAGCAAAGTGGCAGTGGTGGCCAACTGGCAACCCCCCACTACCATCTTGGAGCTGCGGTCCTTTCTCGGATTCGCCAGCTATTACCGCCGTTTTGTGGAGGGTTTCGCCAAGTTGGCTGCCCCGCTACATCGCCTTGTGGCCGAGCTAGGGGGATCAAAGTCCAAGCGTTCTGAGCATTGGGTTTCAGAAAAATGGACGGTAGAACATCAGCAGGGCTTTGAGGCCTTAAAGTCCAAGCTCACTACCGCTCCTGTGCTGGCCTATGCCGACTTCTCCCTTCCCTTTATTCTGGAGGTGGACGCAAGTCATGGGGGCTTGGGCGCCATACTCTCCCAAGAGCAGGAAGGGAAAATTAGAGCCGTTATTCAGTCAGGACCACTTTTGTCAAAATAATCTTTTATTCTGAAGCAGAATATTACATTTGCAGAATATTACATTTGCAGAATATTACATTTGGCGGTATGGCTCTGTTCTGGGACCTCCTTGTCCTTCCATGTGCCTACATGGAAAGGTTTAAGACAAGGAGAGCGGCAGCAGAGACCCCCAGGGTACAGAACAGAGCAAGCATCAATGACAATCAGAAAATGACATTGATTAATTAGATACAACATGAAAGGAGGAGCTGGGGTGGAGGTGGGTTGCAAAGCTAGCAGAGAAAGCAGCGAAGATAGGCAGGCTGAAGCAGCTTAAATAAGGCGCCAAGAATGATGTTTGCCAATGGGTGTTTGAGGGGGAGTCAGCTGAGCTGTCAGCTGACTGTATGGTATCCAATAGGAAGCTAGGGGAATCAGCTGATGTATATCTTTGATAATACTACATATTTGAAGCGCTTCTGCATACGCAACGTAAACCTAAAAGTGGCAACTATGACTATGATTATGACTACTGTGATATCTGTACTGAGCTGAGCCTGACTTTGTGGCCTGCCTGAACTAACGCTATGCTCAATATTTGTTGGTTTAGCATCTCTGGCCAGAGACCCTTTTTCTATTTTCCCTTTTTGATTTCTTTGTTTTGTTTGAAGTAATTTGGTATTACTTGGATACATTTAATTCTGGTCGTCCCTTAATCTTTGTTGAATTCTAGTCTTAGGTTGTGCAGTAATACTTCTTTTCTCTTTTGGGTTGTTTTATTTTGATGTCTGCATTTTACCTACTTGTATTATTGTGCAGTTTGAGTGTGTTTTGCATTTGACTAATTGTGCCCTTTTCCCCCTCTGGTTGCTGAGAGCCAGCAGTGGTGGTGGTGGTGTCCCGGGTGTCGGTTCCCCTTGGTGTGCTGTGGTCCTGGGTGCAGGTTTTCTTTGCTGTTTTCATTTATTTTGGATTCCCTTCCCCCTGATTACCCCGCACCTCTGTCTGGCCTCAGTTGCCATAGAGGGGCCAGCAATTCAGTCTTTTGAAAATACTATATTTTAACAATTGTTGTTTATTAAATAAATACTTGGTGTTTGTTAAACTGGTGAACCACGTCTCTTGCCCTTCCTTAGTGTAACGTACCTGTGTGCCTTTCGCTTATCAATACATATTTAGAATTCCCTGGGCGAAATTCCCTGGGTGGCGTTGTCGGTCTTCATTCCTCCCTCGTATCGCCACATTCGGTTGTTCTGCCATTTCCACTACTAGGGATAGCTACCAGGTAAACAAAAGCACTATTCCTCCTGGTTTGGTTGCATGCGCAATGGTTGACGCGTTTCCTTTGTGCCGTAAATGGAGCCTACATTTTTCCTGGGGGATCGTACCCGGTGGCAGACAGAGCTGCATAGTGAAAGTGAGGCTTATAGGGAATCTAAGGGAACCAATCTAAACGCTGATGGTGTCGTTCTGTAGCCATTACACTGCAATCAACATTTACTTCATATTGATACGTTAAAGCAAAAAAGTTGTCTACAGGAACATTTAATGAAAAATAATGCACACCCTTGGTATTGACCAATCAGGTATTCAAGTAATCACTCAAGTATTTATCAATGCTGTAGTATAAATGCTTACATCTACAGTATATGATGGAAGTGTTGTGGTGATATCCTCCAACCAAATGTTCAGATTTCTTCTTGACCTATTGGGGTAAGACACCCCTTCACTCCTGGGGCAAACGCCGGCCCTGCCATACAGCCATGCTTTAACTTCCAGCACTGCTCAAAAACATGGCCATATGAACCAAGTTTACGCATGGCAACTATACATTTTGACACCTTTGTGCACACCACAGGTCATTTAAATTGTCAGTAGTGAATGTGTTTGTTTACAGCTCTTGTGTCCAACAGTTCCGCCTTTCTGTTTTTATCAAATCTGAACTTTTCCCCTCACTACAATACATTACACTCTCCCTTGTATCCCATCTCCCTGTGTGAATCTGAAGATGTCTTAATTTTAGATCGACAACGATTCGTTTTTCGTTTTTTCGGCGGTGAGTATCGCCAGACGCCCCCAGATTTGCATAAAGCAGAAGAGAACTCCACTTCATTCAAATGAGGACTAAACGCCACGCTACCGGAATATATTGCAGGGCTGCTCACATAGAAAATTAATGGGAGGCGTGGAAATGACAGATCCTTTGGACACCTTTACGTCCTCAGTGTTTACAAGTGCGCTGTTATTGACTGCCTTTCATTCTGAATCTATCGAGCACTAAAAACAGATTTACAGTCCAGCAACATACTAGGTTTTGACCTTGTCTTGTTTAAACTTTGATATGTCTGGATAAGGCACATCGTGCCAGGGGCATCCTGCCTCAGTTTTTTGTTCTATAAAAGGAAAAATCCCTACCGTTTCTAATTATTTCCCAAAACAATGTGTTGGTTTATGCACCATGATCCTGTACATGCTAAACGGATATCCAAATATTGTAACGACTGGTGTAACGCAGGCAAAAGGACTCAAACACAAAACTCAAGACAACAGGATCTTGACCAAAAAGCAGTCTCTACTGAGCAAAACAGGTTTGGTACACAGGTAATTAGTCCAGAGAGATGCAAACAAATCCAACAGGGAGTAGGCAAAAAGGTAAAGTTAGGAGAACTATCCGAGATCAAAAACCAGGAATGCTAACACTAGGAATAATGCTGGAACACTTGATAACAAGAACAAAGACGATCTGGCACAGATGGAAGGGGAGACAAAGACTAAATACACCAGTGGAGGGACAGGAGAGCTAATCAGGTAAAACTAATCAAGGCGGGGGAGGCAAACAAGGCGGTAAACAGACAAGGGCAGGAGGTGAGGTATCTGAAACGAGGAGAGGTGAGGAGAGGTGAGTGCAACAAACAAACAGGAAATGATCATGCAAACAACTCAAAGGAGCACATGCCTTTTCTGTACTCGCTGGTGCCCTGAATTACATACAGAGGACAACATCCGTGAAAAGATTATACGCACGACGACTGATAATGGCTCCAATTTTGTGAAAGCATTTTGAGTCTATGGTGAAGTGGATGAAAACAGTACAGAACCACTTGAGGGGGCAAGGCCAAATCAAACAGGAGAAAGAACAATGAGGAAGAGAGGGAACACATTGTGGGTGTTGAGTTTGTTGAAGCTGGAACCATTTTGGAAGAAGATGATGGCCTTGGCCTGGAATACCAACTGCCAAAGCACCATCACTGTGCCTGCCACCTTCTCAACCTGGTGTCAACAGTTGATGTCTCAGAAACAAATGCCAATACAGTCTATAAGAGGATCTCTTGTTCAGCGTTTTCAAAGTGCTGGTCTCTATGGAAGAAGAGTGGTAGATCCACCATACCTGCAGAGATAATTGAAGAAAAATGCAAACTCCAGCTCTTGAGACCAAATGAGACAAGGTGGAATTCTCTTTTCCTGGCTGTGGCGAGGATTGTAAGGATCCTCGCCACAGCCAGGAAAAGAGAATTCCACCATCATGAGAACAAGGAGAAAGAGCCATTACAGCTGTGTTCAAACGTACTGAGGTCATTTATTAATTAAAATAAAATTAAATAAAAATGTCTTACAGTTAAGTATAAAATAAAATGGGCTATTTTGTAATTAACACTTTTTACACTATGAAAAGTGCTATATGCATTATTCACCCAAATTAATACAATTTTAGTAATTGATATTTATTTTTTACTTTGCCATTAACAACATTAACAGGCAATTAACATTACAAAACAAAATCACCTTGATTGGGCTTCACTTGACATAAAGATGAAATACCATCCAGAAATAAGACTATATACGTGTGTGTGTGTGTGTGTATATATATATATATATATATATATATATATATATATACATACAAAAATGTCATCAAAACAAAGTACAAGATTCCTAACTAAGTAGACACTGATGTCCATCTCCTTGTAAAAATTGGAAGTTTTAGTTGTAGCTGGGCAGTCATATGTTCCATCATGTAAACATGTTTGACTTTTTGTAATTATTGTTTGTTTTTTTAATTTTGTTTTTTGAGTGGTTCACTCCTGTTGAGCTTGTGTTTCTCACAGCATATGTGAAGGCCATGAGCTCATTTGCAAAAGCACTCGATGTTATTCAGAGAGAGGCCAGTGTGCAGATAGGACGGCTGGTACCTACAGCAACACTACTCAAGGATAAGCTCCAGTACCTTCACATTCGGGAAGTTCTGTGGGCCTTTGGTGGATGCTCTTCAAGCAGGACTTGAAGAAAGGTGTTTCAGATGCTAGCTGATCCAGAGCTAATTGCTGCTACCATTCTTGTCCCCATTTTCAGGACATCCTAGACAAGTGACAAAGGCATCCTAAAACTTGGTAAGTGTTGCACCGTTTGCTTTATGTTTTACATTTATTGAAGATAATGGAGGAAATTGACATTTGAAGTACCCATAAAATACTTGCAATTGTTTTTCATGCAATAGCAAGTCACATTCACACATTCAAACAAAATTACAATCCTATGCTCATTGTACAAAACATCAACACAGCAACATTTAATCTAGGTATTACAAAGGTGATGTTTACGGTGGAAAAATATGGAATCCTTCTTTGGTTTTGCATAGGCCTAAGACCTTGACTACATCAAAAGCCGTCTGAAGGACCAACCCGTGGTGCATCCAGGTGACACTTCCCATTCTTCTTTTTCCCCATCCAGCAGTACAATGCTCAAGAAAACACCAAGCAGCTAGAGTCCTACCTGGCCTGCCCAGCTGATACCATGGATGTTCTGAAATCTTTCCCAGCAGTGTGCAATTTGTCTCTGAAGCTCAACACACCGCTACCTGCCTCAGCTGCCGGTGAGAGGCTTTTTAGCATTTTTAGGCCTTTATTCAAATAACTTCAGCTTCTGCTGAGGCTGAATTATTTTGGTAGTCCTGTAGAGATGAGGGAATTTCTAACAAGAGTTTAAGGCTTAATTAGACCTGAAGTGTGTTTTAATCATAATGTTTGAGTTATGTTGCTGACTGTGACGGGGTCCTCCCTTTAAACCGCTCAAAACTCAATCAACCAGGCGTAGTCGGAAGCTGTTATGTTGAATTGCGGAATTTTATTTACGTACCAGCCTCCCAAGTGGAAGTGGAAGAGAAGACTATTTACAAAAATAAAGCAACTAAGATGCAAAACAAGGAACAAAAAAAACCCCCCTCAATTGACAAACTTCAGTCCAGCAGCTCATTCTCAGTGTTACCTCCTCTGTAACCCATCAAGACTGCCCGCGCAGGGCCAGCGCTGCCCCTTTTTAAGCACATAGCCCCTCCCACTGGGCACAGGAATATCAATTAAATCATTTTCTACAAAAATACAGCATGTATAGCCACCAAACACAAATATACTTAACCAAAGATAACCTATTTCTTTTTAATCCATAGGTCCCCAGCTATATCCAGCCCAATTCATTATCATTCAATAATAAATCATAATCACAGCACAAATCCCACACTATAAAACCTGGAAGAAGACACGCCCCCTGTTTTGCCAACCTGGCCATGACGGGGAAGCTCTGCGTGTGGTGAGTGTCTGTGTGTGTCTGTGCGGATGTATGAATGAGGCGAGGATAGGACATCCAAGTGTGCACCCTTGGTTGCGCTAACTCAACCGGGAAGGAAGAGGGATGACAGCGGAGCTTTTAATGATTGTCTGGTGGGACGGGAAAGGAACGGGGAATGAGTTATGAAATGTTTGGGTGTGTTTGTGCATAGCCCGCGCTGTTGTTACGGTGCCGCTCCGTCACAGCGTGCGTGTGTGCGTGTGTGTAGTCCGCGCTGTTAGTGACGGCGCTGCTCCGTCACACTGACATTGAAAACTGATTTGCACATTGGAGCAAAGTTAATGTTCATTATATTTTTTATTTTATTTGAAGTTAGAATGCCAGTACAGTATATATAAGTATAGTATACTTATATTTCAAAGCTTGTACTTTCACTTTTACTTAAAAGACCACTTGAAACATGAATATGTATTGAAAGTGGGTCATATATGTAGTCAAATAGTAGCATAAATTACCAATTTGGTGCCTTCTTGACCGAGAAAAGGCAGAAAATGACTTTTTAGGGCTTGTGGATTGCAGACAACAACTCCCATCATGCACCGCAATGATTCAGCTCCGCAGGCCACTCCCACTGTTGTTGAACTCCGCCTATAAGATACATCGCTCATCAATTTACCTACTAATAGCTAGCACTGTTAGCTTAGTTTTGGTTTCCCCAGGTTTCTGCAAGTGAAGTCCCACCCACTGGCACTGATCTGTAATAGGTTTGCAGCGCAATGGGTTCCTCCCCCTGTAGGTGGGTTTGAAAATGAGGAACTCGTGCTTGTAGTCTCACTAGAACCCCCCCCCCCCCCCCCCCCCCCCCAAAAAAAAACACTTCCTAGTACAAATGACGCAAAAATCGTCGTTTTACGTCATTTGAACTAGGAAGTGTGAGAGGTAAATACGGATTTCTCCTGTCTCAGGGGAAAATGAGTGAATGTTGCACGACCATTCAAAAATGACTGGGTTTCTAACGATGCAACGTTTAATGAAAATGGGTGAAGTGTTCCTTTAAGTAAAGAAGTTGAATCAGTACTTCTACTTTTACCAGTCTTTTTTTTTTACATAGGTGTCTGTACTTCTACTTGAGTAAAGAATGTGTACTTTTGCCCCCCCACCCCTGCCCCACCCCGCCCAATGTCTTCCCCAATTTGAGTAGTTGAAAGTAGGTATAGCCCTGGCTAAATGCTTAGACAGTGAGTACTAACAATGTAAATGGGAACTCAATGGTAACTAAAACAAGACAAAACAGCAGCATGGTGTAACTATGGCAGTGACAACAGCAGGAAACAACTCTAAACAATAAAAGAAACCAAAGTTAGCATCAACCTTAAAAGACATGATTCACAAAATAATAAAACAGTGGCACACTTACCATGCTACATGCAGCCTACACAGACAATGAATACTTCAATTAACTTGACCAGCTGGTCTCTTTAATATTGCCCAATCTTGGACACTGGATGCAAGTTAGAGGGTGTGGCCTCAATCAGGTTTCTACCTGCTTCATTCAGTTAACATTCAGTATGTAAGTATTCAAGATGCAAACGATAGTTATGCTATTATAACTCTAGTTCTATGATTGTAGGCGTAGCCATCTAGGCTTTGTCTTATGGGCTAAGGTGAAGCTGCGAGCGGAGCCCAGCGACGAGTGCCGCTCGATGCAGCCTTATATACATGGTGCCGTGGGAAATGTGGACAGGGCCCACATTGATTGGTGCATTGTTTACATTTTCAGTACGTGTAACCCGCTATAAACACTGGTGACTAGAATATGTAGTGAATTCGTGTGGGGACCAGATATCAGAAGATGAAAGAATCGCTCAGGAGAGAGGGTCGGATGCACTTGAAACAAACCACACAGAAGCAGAGAAATATTAGAAGTTATAATTGAGTTGTAATTTAAGTACAAAACATATAACAATAACAGTTCGACTCTAGAATGAGTCAATAATAATATCAATAACACTGAACATATAATAATTGACACTGTCTTCTTTTACAGCACAATCTGAAGCTTTTCACTTATTGTGAGGTAAGTATGCCTAATTAACTATTTACCCTATGTAAACCAATGTTACCATATCATTTAAATCCTAATTTTGTATTCATATGAGTACTTAATTTTTTTTTGACTATACACATTTTTTGGAGGTCATCTACCTATTTGTTTTAACACTTTAATTCATGTTTATATTTCCTTGAACTTATTTTAACCAACTTGTAAATGGGTTCAACCACAAAATTGTACAATACATCAAACAAATAAACACATCAAAATTCTAATAATCACATATCAATATTTAATAATACATAATAATTCATTGAATTTATATTGCGCCTTTCAATGACCCAAGGACGCATACAAAGAGAGGGTGAAGAGACAAATGGGGGGGGGGGGGATGAGGGAGAGACAACAAAAAGCAAGATGATGGAGTAGAATATGGGGGGGAGGGACAGGACAGCAGTTATGGGTAGGGGAGGTTGTAGGCTTGGGAAAATAGGAAGGTTTTCAGATGGGACTTGAATGTGAGGAGTGAGGGTGAGTCGCGGACAGGTTGGGGGAGAGAGTTCCAGAGTCGGGGTGCTGTGCGGAGAAGGCTCTGTCGCCGAAGGATCTGAGTTTTGATCTGGGTAATGTGAGGGAGAGAGTGGAGGAGGATCGGAGGGCACGGGTGGGGCGGGTGGGGATGAGGAGGTCAGACAGGTAGGGGGGGTGCCAGGTGGTGGAGGGCTTTGAAGGTGAGTGTCTTGAAAATGATGCGCTGTTTGATGGGGAGCCAGTGGAGAGAGTGGAAAATGGGAGTGATGTGTTCACTGGACCGGGTGTGGGTAAGGAGGCGGGCAGCAGAGTTCTGGACCAGTTGGAGTCTATGGAGGGAATGAGAGGTGATGCCAGTGAGGAGGGAGTTGCAATAGTCGAGACGGGGGGAGATGAAGGCGTGGATGAGGGATTCGGCAGCAGGGGGAGAGAGGCAGTGTCTGATTTTGGCGATGCGGCGGAGGTGGAAGTAGGAGGTCTTGACAATGGAGCTGACGTGGGGATCAAAGGAGAGGGTGGGGTCCAGGATAACGCAGAGATTGCATGCCAGGGGGGAGGGAGTGATGGTCGAGGTGCCGATGGTGAGTGAGATGGGTCCGGTTTTGTTGAGGGTGGATTTGGTGCCTATGAGGAGGAGCTCTGTTTTGTCGCTGTTGAGTTGGAGGAAGTTGTGGGTCAGCCATGATTTTATTGTAGAGATGCAGGTTTCGATGTGGGTGAGGGGAGGGTTTTGGGTGGGTTTGGTGCTGATATATATCTGGGTGTCGTCGGCGTAACAGTGGAAGTCCAGGTTGAGTTTGCGGATGATGTGACCAAGGGGGAAGAGGTAGCAGATGAAAAGGAGGGGTCCAAGGACTGAGCCTAGAGGGACCCCCTGCGTGATTGGGGAGAGGGAGGCCAGAGAGGGAGACGAACTGTTGCCTGTTGGTGCGGTAGGAGGTGAGCCAGTCGAGTGCAGTGCCCTCAACACCCTGTTGGCGCAGCCTTTGAAGGAGGATGGAATGGTTCACAGTGTCAAAGGCTGCGCTAAGATCGAGGAGTAATAGGATGTTGAGGGCACGGAGTCTGCAGAGGTGAGGAGATCATTGATGACTTTGACAAGGGCGGTTTCGGTGCTGTGAAGTGGGCAAAATCCAGACTGGAGGGGTTTGAAGAGGTTATTGGACTGGAGATGGGTGTGGAGTTGGGCGGCGACGATGCGTTTGAGGTTTTTGGAGAGGAACGGGAGGTTGGAGATGGGGCGGTAGTTGGAGAGGTTGGCTGGGTCCAGGGTGGGCTTTTTGAGGATGGGGGTGATGGAGGCGAGTTTGTAGGCATTGGGAAAGTGACCAAGGGATAGAGACTGGTTGAAGAGGGTGGTGAGGTGAGGGAGGAGGACAGGGAGGCAGGCCTTGATTAGGGTCGTTGGGAGAGGGTCGAGAGAGCAGGTGGTTGTCTTGGATGCGGTGATGATGTACAGGATGTGGGAGGAGTCGACAGGGGAGAAGGCAGTGAGAGGAGGGAAGGGCGGGAGGTCAGGGAAGGGGGGTAGGTGTGGTGAGGGAGGAGAGGTGGAGGAGGAGGAGTTACTGACGGTGGCAGTCAGGGAGTGAGGGGATGGGTGAGCCCTCGGGGGAGTGTCGGTTGGGAGAGAGACCAGAGCCACGGTGGATGTAGCGGCGGCGGCGGAGGATCCCAGCTTTGCTAGCTTCGGTGGCAGCAGCAGGCGGTGGTTATTATTGAGACCCTGAAGGTCAGCAGCAGTGTAGATGAGTGTGGGAGATGTTGGTGGAGTAGGAGCCTGGAGTAGCGGGAGTGATAGTCCACAGAGGAGATGAGATGTGACAGCAACTGAGAGTAGTCCAGGTAGTATGTTGGCAGAGGCTAGGAGCTGATTAGCTAAAAGCTGGTGGGCAGTTAGATGTGTGGAATGAGCAGTGGACCGGGTGGTGACGTTGGTGAGGTGAGTGGTGTCGGTTGCCCCAGACTGTACCCGGGCGGCCGGAAAAACCCCGCTGTACCATGTCGGCACACAGCTAGGCTACGGCTGACGAGATAGCAGGGAGTGGAGGCTCATTCACCGGGGGACGGTACCGCGGGGGGGGGGGTCTCTCTGTACCTGCCGTATATGCCCTCGGTGATTCGGTTCCGTTTTAACGGCTGCCGGAGTTTGCAGGATCGGGTCACCGCGGTGACGTTGGCTGTGCAGCGCAGTTGATTGTCCAGTACTATGCTGAGGTTCCTCTCAGTTGGTGAAGGACATACCGCAACGTCCTCGACAGTGACCAGTAGGTCCATGTGAGGGCAGTCCTTCCCCGGCATGAAGAGAAGCTCAGTCTTGTCGAGCTTCAGGTTGAGCTTCAGGTTGAGCTTCAGGTGATGCGCAGACATCCAAGTGCCATCCATGTCTGCCAGACATTCTGAGATGCGAGTTACAATCAGGCTGTCAGAGGAGGGGAAAGAGAGGAATAGTTGAGTGTCGTCCACATAGCAGTGATAGGAGAAACCATGTGAAGTGATTACAGAGCCTAAAGATTTAGTCTATAGGGAGAACAGAAGCAGTCCTAGTACTGAGCCTTGAGGGACGCCGGTGCCAAGGGAGCAGGATTTGTGACCTGGTAGGTGTGATTCATCAGGTAGGATGTGAACCAGGATAGTGCAGAGTCAGCGAATGCCGAGTTCAGCGAGAGCGGCGTGGAGGATCTGGGCCCAGTATTTCAAAAGGGATTGACAGGATTATCCTGGTCGGATTGGATTAAATTTAGATCTGATCTGAAAACTGGGTATTTCAACACATATCCAGATAATCCTGATCCTGAAGATCAGGATTCTGCTTTGGTAATCCAATCCTCCATTGAATCCAGATTAAAGGCTGGATTTGGGTATTTCAAAAGTTAAGGCAGATATCTGGATCAACTTGATACCAAAATTTCAGGATCATTTGGATCCCACCTCAGAGGTGGATTTCACTTGGATTGATTCATTTAGATTAAGCTCCACTTCTCCTAGATAGTGTTACTCAAGGTGTTCATTACACTTAATCTAAAGTTAGTGTTTTACAAATAATAATAAATATTAAAAAATATATATTAAAAAATAATAAAGCAACCTAATTGTAAGAAATGTAAAGCATAGTAAAATATTTGACCTCACTTTCTGAAACTGCTGTAAATAAGAGTAACAATTACAGACCTATTTCTCAAATTCTAGAAAGACAACAGGAATGCAGGGTCCAAACAATCTTTAATTCCAACAAAAGACATTTCAAATAATGTGGGCACTAACTAAAACAGGACCTAACCCAGCTCAGAGGTCAGAAGTAAGCTGTTTTTCTAACAGATTTATTTTCAGTTCCGTTTCTTTGCGTCAGCTTTATTTGTTCATTGGCCAGTTCAATTTGTTTGACCCCCCTCTCGGTCTCCATTTTGAGGAGCTTTTGATAAGCATCCTCATCACCGGCATGCCTCTTCCGTCTCTGACGCTCTGGCCCACAAACCTCTTGTGGTGGATCAGGTGGAGCAATGCTGGTGCTGGTTGAAGGGTCACCCTCTGTAGCCTCCACATGTGTGAGGAACACACATTCAGATGAGAGGTTGAGTGGCTCGTCAGCTAGCTCCCCAACACTGGCTAAACTATGAGATGTGTGCAGTTGCATTTTTTCAGTGTCACAGTTTATATCATGCTGCACATTGAAGCACTTTCAATGTATATTTTCATGCTTCTGATTAAATGAAGACAAATTTGACTTCAGTCAGAAGCTTAAAAATGCACTTTTAAAATGTTTGGAAATAGCTAGAATGTGATTTTAAAGCCTGTAGCAATGTATTTCAGTGTTTGTGTACAAACTGATTATTAGGATGAAAAACTGTTTCTAATTGTGTCACTGACCAAGCTATATACCATGAAAGTAATGCAATTACAATTTCAACTAGTTTCAAGCACTTTATTCAGAATCCAATAACCTGAAAACCTTGAATGTATCAATACAATTAAAGCGTTTCCAAGGATTTCCAGCACTCATACGGTTGTCTTTAATAGCTGAGTGGTCCATGCCTGTGAGTGGACTCTGAAAGTAGAAGAGAAGGTGTATGAGTATATCTTTGTTTATGTACACAAAAGCATGATATCATCACCAGCATTACTATAGCATCCTGACACTTCTGATCCGGATTACAAGTTTTGAAATACTGGGCCCTGGTGGTTCACAATGACAAACACCGCAGACAGGTCGAAGAGAATGAGAACCAATGAGAGGGACAAGGCTCTGGCGGCGCAGAGGGACTCCACCGCGAGGAGGGCAGTCTCAGTGGAGTGTGCAGTCTTGAAACCTGACTGATGGGGATCAAACAGGTTATTTTGTGAGAGATAGGACAGTTGGTTAGCGATGGCACGTTCCAGAGTTTTGGAAAGGAATAAGAGAAGAGATACCGGTCTGTAGTTCTGGATGTCAGCGGTGTCAAGGGTAGGTTTCTTAAGGAGCAGCTTGACTCTAGCAATCTTGAAGGACACTGGAATGCGGCCTGAGGTGAGAGAGGAGTTAATGAGGGTGGTGAGGAATGGCAGGATGTCGCTTGAGAAGGCTTGGAAAAGGGAGGAAGGAATTGGGTCAAGGGGGCAGGTGGTGGCATGGTTAGACATAACTAGTTTGTAGACATCTTCAGGGGAGAGAGGGGTAAAGGGGGTGAGGCAAACTGAGGTGGGAGTGGTGGGAGGGAGGATAGTGGTAGGGGAAAAAGAGGAGCTAATGGCCTTCACCTTCTTAGTAAAGTAGGTTACAAAGTCATCAGCTGTGAGGGAAAAAGGGGGGGAGGGAGGGGTGAGGAGAGAAAAGAACATGGAAAACAGTTTCCTGGGGTTTGCGGCAGAGGAGTTGATCGTGGTCCGGTAGAAGGTAGATTTGGCTGCTGACACAGTAGAGGTGAAATCTAAGAGGAGGTGAAGGTAGTGGGAGAGGTCATCTGCAGTCTGATCTCTTCCATTTTCTCTCAGCTCCCCGTAGCTCTGTTCTACAAGCCTGTAGAGATTCGGACAGCCAAGGGGGAGGGGAAAAGATCGCGCTGGTCTGGAGGTAAGGGGACAGAGGGAGTCCAAGGAGGACGAGAGGGAGGATAGCAGAGTGGAGGAGGTTTCCTCGGTGGACAGAAGAGAGAATTGTTCAGGAGATGGTAGTGAAGAGAGCACAGATGAGGCAAGAGTAGAGGGAGAGAGAGATTTCAGGTTATGGCGGGAAGTGACAATATGAGGAGTAGGGGGGAGGGAGGTGGAGGACTTCAAGGGGAGAGGGAAAGCAACAAAATTATGGTCAGACACGAGGAGCGGGTAATGGAGAGGGCCGAGGTACAGCAGGACCTTGTGAAGACAAGGTCAAGGTTGGTTCCCAGCCCTGTGGGTGGGTGTGGGGGGGGAGTGTTAGGTCAAATGTGTTGAAAAAGTCAGTTAAATCAGATGAGTGCAACTTCTCTAGCTGGGTGTTGAAGTCGCCCAGGACAACAAGTGGTGTGCCATCTTCAGGAAAGCAGCTGAGGAGGGCATCTATTGAATAAGTTGTGGATGGGACCTGGTGGGCGATAGATCACCACAATGTAGAGCTTGATGGGAAGGGAGACAGCGACAGCGTGGAGTTCAAATGCTGATCTGGTCAAGTGTTCCAGGGGAAGGACCTGGTAGGCCATTTTGGAGAGATGAGGAGTCCAGTCCCCACTCCTCGCCCTGATGGTCTAGGGGTGTGTGAAAACGGGTAGGCAGTAGAGATGGCACCTGGAGTGGCCGTGTTCTTAGGGGTGATCCAAGTCTCCGTAAGGGCCAGGAAGTGGAGAGTCTGGAGGGAGGCATAGGCAGAGATGGAGTCAACCTTCTTGACAGCCGATTGGCAGTTCCAGAGTTCCCCCCCTAGACAGAGAGCGTGGGGTAGTGTAGATTGGAAGGGGTGCAGCGCTGGGCAGAAGGTCCAAGGTCTTCTCCCGTAAGACATCAGTCTAACGGTGATGGAGGTAAGGCACATAGTTACAATGAGTGGGAAGAGATGTAGCTACTGGGCTTCCCTGATGGGCTTTCTCGAACAAGGGGCATAACGCTACCGCTGACACTAACAATGACTAGCCATTAAGTACAGAGATGCTGCTTATGCAGTCTTAGCTCTGCCATACAATCAAGTCTATTCTATACACCTGAGTAGCCGAAACTGGCTGAATTGCCTGCTTAACAACAGTTAGACACTTAATTTATGCTACAAACAGAAGTGGCATTATTATATTTTTTATTTCATATTGTTTATTATATTGTTAATTTCAGAGAATCGTCTTTCACAGTCAGCACTGCTAACAGGAATTTCTGGATGCTGTTTGAAATCTCTGTATCTCTGTCTGACACCAGAAAAGCTGAGCTCCATCAGAGCAAAACCCAACCAAAAAATGAAAGGCATCATTAAGGGCATTATTAGATCCAAGTTCTAAAAAAGTTCTTAAAAAAAAAGTTGGAGTTATTAACCTCAGGTACACAACCAATCAAAGAGACATTTTGCAGTTTTGCCATTTGTTAGAAAAGGAGTGCCCTTGTGATCCTTTTCTATGAACACCAAGTGATGTAGCACTTTTACATCCAGCTCAACCTCATGGTGCTGCTGTCTTTTGGGGTTTTGAAGGAATTGGCTGGTGGCTTTCTCCAGACCCTGGAACAGCTCCTGATGGTGGCACTAAAGAAGTGAAAGGTTTGAGCTGGTTGAAGTGAATAACAGTCTTGCTGCCCCCCCTTCACTGGCACCAGCCTGTACAGAACCTCTGTCACCCGTTCGGTCACCCTAAAAGGGCCGAGCTTAGGGCACACTCCACGCTTTCTAGCCTTATTCATTACCCAGACTAGTTACCCCTCTGAATCATACTAGGTCCCATTCATTCTGTCTGTCTGTTTGTCTCTCTCTCTCTCTCTCTCTCTGCCTCTCTCTCTGAGCAATGTGTCTGCAGCAGATGGTGCCGTGGCAGGTGTTAAAACACCCTGTCTCTGGGCAGATGGTGAACGATGACCCAACACTCAGCACTTAATGAGGCGGCCATGGCTGCCTGCACACCGTGGCCCCTAGACCCGATCCTTACATGTAGAGGGACGAGAGCCAATGGGCAATGGTCACAGAGGGAGGAGGAGGAAGAGAAAGTGTTGAGCCTGCTTGGAATAATATGTGGAAGAGCGTGGTGGGGATGGCCATTGTATCCTACCACCCCTATTGTGCCTTTATGTGAGCTCATTATACATGAATGTACAATGGACTTGTGTTTGGATATCAGTGTAAAGTTCCTGAGAACACCATTTATAAATATCCATGGGCCAGCATGGGCTGCTTCAAGTGAATAGCAGGGCTGTACTCGAGTCCGGTCTTTGTCTTGAGACCAGTCTCGAGACCAATTTTTGATATTCTCGGTCTCGTCTTGGACTCGGAGTGAATTTGACTCGGTCTTGAATCTGAGTCTCGGATGAATTGGTCTCTAGAGACTCTCGTTCTGAGAAGAGACCAAAGCTGTGTTCAAAAGTGCAGAGCTACATATTGTTTTTACTTCTTTTATCATTTTAATCTCTTCCAAGAAAGTGCTCAGCAACGAATGCTTAAATATTCAGAGAAGTTGATATGGCATCTAGCCAAGTAACATTACGTTGGCTTCTTTAAAAATTGCTTGTTGTCATGCTGGAAGGTCAGTTTTATTTTTGTTTATGTTCATGCCTTCCTACATGGTGAAGGGTTATTCAATTAAAAAAGTCTTTATTATCCCTAGAGGGGAAATCAGTTAAGATTTGTTTATGGAATATTGAATTAATAAGATGTTTGAGACTTCCAATTCTTCTGTTTTCTTAAATATATAATTTTACATATGGGTCTGAGAATGTTCAACACCCAAACATTTTCAGATAGTAAAGATCATGCATGAAAAGCATACCAGTAAAAAAGAGACCAGCATAATTATTAACATTATTGAATTAGCATATTTCATTAATATTTCATTAAATTAAAATGCATTAAAATCATGCCAGGTTATAATATTTTCACAGTAAAACAGTGTTGGAAGCAGCAGATATGGTCCTGGAGCAGTAAGAAAAAGTAGACGAAATAGATCCAATTCTAGTTCAGTAATGCTACAACTATGTTATGAAAATAAGCTGCCTACAATTAATTTTGTCCTCAAAACATGCTAATTTTTTTGAAATATGCCTTTAGAAACCTTCCCTTTCTATTTAAGTCAATCGATATAATGATAGCCATGGTCTTGAATCTGACTCATATTTTTGCGCTCTTGGTCTTCAATTGGACTCGATTCACCATTGACAATATCAGGATTTGGACTTGACCGAGGTGGTCTTGACAGCCCTGATGAATAGTAATCATTAGTAATACGTTTAGTTTGTAGTTTTTTACACATTGTATGGGGTACAATATTATGACAACATAGGCCTATTCTGTTGTGGTAAGGATCTGAATGACTGATTTTCTCTGGATTGGAAATGATGGGTCCTGAATCTGTCTTAATTTGGACAGAGCTTTAATCTGTCTTTATTTATCTGAAGGAGCTCGTACATGCTGCTTGTTTGAATTGATTGTTCTATGATTGTTGCCTTTGTCTGTGACTGCAAAGAAAACCAGTGCTTTTTCACAGCATTGATTGTGGGCAGCAGCTGTTTTTTTGGGAAAATAAATGGTTTTACCAATTTTCTTGTTTATCATGTAATTGATTCCAGGAACAAATTGGAAAGTATGAAAAGTTTTTCTTGTATCCATTGGTTGTCAATGTTTGGCTTGTTCCAGTCAGTTTAGTCTAGTTTACTACTAACTAAAATGTTATATGTAATATCCACACCATACACAAAAATATATATGTACTCGACAAATCTGTAATCTGTTTGGTTTCTGTATTTTTTTTTTAATTAACTCTGGACATTCTCTTAAAATGTGTACCCATTCCTAAGTAACAATAGTCTGAGTCATTAGCTTTGTTTAATATATATTAAGAGGAAACCCCCCCACACACTTTTTTTAAAAGATATAGAGGGAAGTTGTCACAGTCTGCTTATGTTTGCACAAGGGGAGTTTTTTGGTGTGTGTGTTTTTCCCCTGTGTTGTGTGTTGCCCCTGGTGGGCCTTTTCTTCCTCACAGGTTTTGGTTGTGGGCAGGCGCGGGGCGTGGCTTTGGAACTCGCAATCATGGGACACACCTGCTCCCAATTGGGATCCCTTTATAAGGCTGGGGCAAACGTCCCTCCAGCGCCAGAGTATTCCGTCACACACAACCTCAATCTCTCACCTGGGAGCGGTTCTCGTCCTCGGAGTCTCCAGCAATCCACCTACCTTGCCTACCCGCTTCTGCTTCAACCTTCATCGCGTTTTTGTTTTGCTATTGTGATTCCACAATAAAGCCGTGTTCTACCTACCCACCCTTTGTCTTCCGCGTCTGGGATCCAGAAACCATATGGCATAACACTTAACAGAATACTCTGGCCATTATGGATCCCGCGGAGACAGAGAGGGTCCGGTTAGCACTCTCCTCGCAGGGGGTAAGAATCGGGCAACACGACGCCGATCTCCAGGACGTCTCCAGGGCGTTAACGCCGCTGTCCACCAGCATGGAGCAGCTGGGGAATCGCCTGGAGCAGATGTTCGCTCGGGTTTCGTCCCTCACTGCTTCCACCGGATCCCTCGGACCACCGGCGTCATCAAGTCCCGAACCACCTGCGGCGGCGTCCGTCACCCCTCTGTTCCAGCCCCGTGAGCCTTTCATTCCGACCCCACTCCGGTATTCCGGGGAGTTAGGTAGATGTCGGCAGTTTATTCACCAGTGCGATCTAGTGTTCAGTCAGCAACCCCTAACGTATGCCAGCGATAGAACTAGGACGGCGTACGTTATGAGCTTGTTGTCTGGCCAAGCCTCCGATTGGGCGGTAGCGATCTCTGTAAACCGTCCCACCCTAGTCGGTTCATATTCAGAATTTATTGATAACATGCGGGGGGTGTTTGACCACCCGGTCCAGGGAAAGGAGGCTAGCAGCCGATTACTTTCTCTAGTTCAGGGGGCGGATTCAGTCTCCCAGTACGCCCTCAACTTTCGTATCCTCGCGTTGGAGAGTGGCTGGGACGACACGGCCTTGCGGAGTGTGTTCCTTAGAGGCCTGTCGGACCAGCTAAGGGACGAACTCGCTATACGAGACGAGACGTGTTCACTAGAGGAGCTTATTTCCTTGGCGACCCGGTTGGACAATAGACTCCGAGAGAGGCGCAGGGAGAGGCAAGGCCGCATCACGGGGCAGTCTGAGGGTACCTCGTGGCCCACGGTTCGGTCTAGTTCCTCTCACCGACAGGTGCATCTCGATACCCCCTCCGTTTCCGATCCGGGAGTGGAACCCATGCAAGTCGGCAGGACACGTGTATCTGCGGCCAAACGCCGTCGTCGTACGGGTTATGGTTTATGTTTGTACTGTGGGGAGGGAGGACATAGGTTGGTAGCCTGCCCGCTTACGGGAAAAGGGGGGGTTCATCAACGTCCAGTGGCGCATTGGTGAACCAGACAGTTTGCTCCGCCACTTCTTCGTCTCGGATCCTAGTACAGGCTCACCTGTTGGGTTCTCAGCCACCCATCCCTCTGTCGGTGTTTATTGATTCGGGGGCGGACGAGAATCTAATTGACTCTGCGTTTTGCGAGAAGGTCCAGTTGCCTCTGGAACCATTACCGACGCCCAGAGAGGTGCTTGCTCTGGATGGTCGGCTACTGGCTTGCGTCACTCACCGTACTCGCCCTGTTCACCTCCAGCTATCCGGTAATCACCACGAGCACGTATCTCTTTACGTTCTTCCTTCTCCTACGTCGCCTATTGTACTCGGGTTGCCGTGGCTCCGTCTACACAATCCGCATATAGATTGGGCAACCTCCTCCATCGCTAGCTGGAGTGTCTTTTGTCATTCACACTGTCTTCGTTCTGCTATGCCTCCTGGCAAGCTTCCGTCCGTTTCACTCTCGGCTAGTCCTGTCGACCTCACTAATGTACCTTCTGTTTACCATGATCTCCAGGAGGTCTTTAGCAAAGATCGAGCACTGTCTCTACCTCCTCACCATCCATACGATTGCGCGATTAACCTTCTGTCCGGTGCTTCACTACCTTCTAGTAAGCTCTACAATTTATCTCGACCGGAGAGGGAATCCATGGAGGCCTACATTTCCGAACGGTCTTATTCGCCCCTCTTCTTCCCCGGTGGGTTCAGGGTTTTTCTTTGTGGAAAAGAAGGATAAGTCCCTGCGTCCGTGTGTGGATTACCGAGGCATAAACGACATCACCGTTAAGAATAAGTATCCCCTTCCACTGCTAGACTCCGCATTTACACCACTTCACCAAGCCACTGTGTTCTCCAAATTAGACCTCCGAAACATTTGGTGCGTATTCGGGAGGGGGACGAGTGGAAGACTGCATTCAACACTCCTCTCGGTCACTTCGAGTATCTGGTTATGCCCTTCGGGCTCACTAACGCGCCGGCTATTTTTCAAGCCCTCATTAATGACGTCCTCCGGGACATGTTGCATCGTTTCGTCTTTGTCTACCTGGATGACATTCTCATTTTTTCCAGAGACCAAGTCGAGCACGAGCAACACGTGAGATTGGTTCTCCAGCGCTTACTGGAGAACAAGTTGTTTGTGAAGGCGGAGAAGTGTGCCTTTCATACCAAGTCGGTTAGCTTTTTGGGGTTTGTGGTTAAGGAGGGTCGACTACAGGCAGATCCCGAAAAGGTGCGTGCGGTCGCGGAGTGGCCGGTTCCTATCTCTCGGAAGCAGCTCCAACGTTTTTTAGGGTTTGCGAATTTTTACCGACGGTTCATCAGGGACTATAGTCGAGTGGCGGCTCCACTGTCCAAGTTAACCTCTACCAACGTCGGGTTCTGTTGGTCGGAGGCGGCAGACTCTGCTTTTACGCAGCTCAAGACATTGTTTTCCTCCGCCCCGATCCTCAACCATCCAGACCCTTCTTTACAGTTTGTCGTGGAGGTGGACGCATCTAACACGGGGGTGGGGGCCGTACTCTCTCAACGATCTGCACAAGACGGTAAACTGCACCCATGTTCATTTTTCTCTCGCCGTCTGTCTCCGGCGGAGGAGAACTATGATGTGGGTAACCGGGAGTTGTTGGCGGTAGTCCTGGCTCTCCAGGAGTGGAGACACTGGCTGGAGGGCACCGAGCATCCTTTCCTTGTGTGGACCGACCATAGAAACTTGGCCTACCTTCAGTCTGCGTGTCGACTAAACTCACGTCAGGCACGTTGGTCCCTTTTCCTGGGGAGATTCCGGTTTACCCTCACTTACCGTCCGGGGTCAAAGAACGGGAAGGCTGACGCTCTCTCTCGTCAGTTCGATCCCTCTGGGGCACAGTCGGTGGAGAGGAGCATTCTCTCTCCCGCCTGTGTCATCGGGGCCGCTCAGTGGGAGATTGAGCAGGAGGTCCAGGAGGCTCAGCTGAACCAAC
The DNA here is from genome assembly GCA_030340625.1 of Merluccius polli. Classification (NCBI taxonomy): domain Eukaryota; kingdom Metazoa; phylum Chordata; class Actinopteri; order Gadiformes; family Merlucciidae; genus Merluccius; species Merluccius polli. The sequence continues at coordinate 187,609 of JAOPHQ010003700.1, read as the reverse complement.
CCACCCCCGAGGGTTGTCCTCCTGGTCGACTGTTTGTCCCACCGGCAACATGCAGGGCTGTTCTTCAGTGGGGGCACGAGTCCAGAGTGGCGTGCCATCCGGGGGCTCTCCGTACTCAATTCCTCCTACGCTAACGGTTCTGGTGGCCATCGATGACCTCCGATGTCAAGGAGTTCGTGGCGGCCTGCTCCGTCTGTGCTCGTGGCAAGTCGTCCCATCGCGCTCCGGCTGGTCTCCTGCGTCCCTTGCCGGTTCCTCACAGACACTGGTCGCACATCGCTGTGGACTTCGTCACGGGACTTCCGCCATCTGAAGGCAATACCGTTATTTTAACTATTGTTGATCGTTTTTCGAAGTGTGTGCACTTTGTTCCCCTACCCAAACTGCCTTCTGCCCTAGAGACTGCGGACCTGCTCGTGCTACACGTTTTTCGTCTCCACGGCATCCCCCAGGATATCGTCTCCGACCGCGGACCGCAGTTTTCCTCGCGAGTATGGAAGGAGTTCTGTCGGGCGTTGGGGGCATCAGTCAGCCTGTCATCGGGCTATCACCCTCAGACGAATGGCCAGACCGAACGCGCCAATCAGGACCTAGGGTCAGCGCTGCGGTGCGTCGCGGCTGAACATCCTGCCTCCTGGGCCACCCACCTTCCTTGGGTGGAGTACGCCCGGAACTCGTTGGTCTGCTCTGCCACTGGTTTGTCTCCTTTCTCGGTGGCGCTGGGATTCCAGCCCCCATTGTTTCCCATACAGGAGACGGAGGTGGCGGTTCCCTCCGTCGAGGAGCATCTGCGGCGCATCCGCCGGGTCTGGCGGAACACCAGGGAGGCGCTGGGTCGTACGGCGGAGAGGAACCGCCAGGTAGCGGATCGTCACCGCACTCCAGCCCCCGACTACCAGGTGGGACAGAGCGTTTGGCTCTCGTCCCGCGATCTGCCTCTCCGGACGGAAAGTAACAAGCTCACTCCTAAATACATCGGTCCCTATATCATTTCTAACATCATTAACCCCTGTGCTGTCAAGCTGAGGTTGCCGCCTGCTCTCAACATTCACCCCGTATTTCATGTTTCCCTGTTAAAACCAGTTTCGGTCAGTGCGCTCAACCCTCCGGCCGAGCCCCCACCACCCCCCCCGGCTCGTCGATGACCACCCGGCCTATGCGGTCCGGGAACTGTTGGACGTACGTAGACGGGGTAGGGGGGTGCAGTACCTAGTAGACTGGGAGGGGTACGGGCCGGAGGAGCGGTCGTGGGTCTCCCGGTCGATGATTCTGGATCCTACCCTTATCAGAGACTTTCATAGACGCTATCCGGATAAGCCGGGTGGGCCGCCAGGGGGCGTCCGTTGAGGGGGGGGTACTGTCACAGTCTGCTTATGTTTGCACAAGGGGAGTTTTTTGGTGTGTGTGTTTTTCCCCTGTGTTTTTGTTTTGCTATTGTGATTCCACAATAAAGCCGTGTTCTACCTACCCACCCTTTGTCTTCCGCGTCTGGGATCCAGAAACCATATGGCATAACACTTAACAGGAAGTGCTGGTTTCAACTGCCAGTAGTATTGCAGTTGAATTGAATTCAATCCTCAGAAAAATACAGCAAATTAATTCAGATTATCTACTGCAGAGATAATCCATTCAGTGAACGGCTGCAAATGAAAGACATTTGTATTACAAAATTCAAATTTCAAATCCAGAGAGACTAGTTAATGTTTATTTAAAGTTTATTTATACACAATGTTATTTTAGGCAATAAGACCCCATCATGATTTCTTCTTCATGGGATGAAGAAGCCAGGAAATCACCCAGGAGATGAGATTCCCCCCTGATGGAGTCTAGACACTGGCGGTGAGGTGGCTAGCTGGAATCCCTGGTAAAGTCTGGTCTGCATGAGGACACTGAGTCAATAAAAACATGGCTGTGCTGGAACATCACTTTAACATATACAAACATATAGTTTATTGAGTCATACCTCTATGTTACATTTCTAAATTAAATTTAATCAAGGATTAATGGGCGATTTGATGTTCAAAAAGGTGCAAAGTGTGCCTGGTCGTAATTCTGGGCTATGCTAATTATGAACATGTGTGCTACTGACATTACATTATGTTACATCTGTTTGTGATATTTTGAGATTGAGCAAGCTGCTGGTGAGGAGAGGAGCACACAGGGGCACTGCTGGCTCATCTATGCTTTAATCAATATGTATAATGAGTGGTGGCACGATGACCATTTTGCATTGGGGCCCAGCGCTGACTAATTACGCCACTGCATACACACATACACACACACGCATATATGCATATCAATGTATGTGCGCATGCAGAATGTGCGAGAGATTAGCTGTGTGTACTAATGTAAGGAGGCTCCTTCAGTATAAGGCCACACTCCAAGGCCAGCAGCATGATATAAAGGAGTTCTTCTCTAACATTGGGAATATTTGTTCATTGTGTGGTTCACCAATCCTGACTGGCATCAGACTCAGGGTCATTCTGTTGAAAAAAAGGAGACCATACTTTGTTATGAGCTGTTGCTATCCAGAATAGGAATTATTACCACTTTCTTTCGGGCTCTCTCTCTCTCTCTGAGGCTTGTATCCCTAATTTTTAAAGTGTAAATAATATGGTATTATTTTATTGAACTCTACGATTAAGTCAAGTGTTTCACAAATCAGACCTAATTAATATCTAATATCTAAATTAAAATCTAAAGTAGATTAATATTTAAGTCTGATGGCAGAGAAGCTCAAATCTCTGTCGTGTCATTTGTTTCGACCAATCATTTTGCTGGAGGCGGGGGTCTGTAAGCGTGTAATTGGCGAACACAAACTTGGCCAGCATTAGTGAACTATAAAAACGTGTCTGTAAAGGTTTCAAATCAACACCTTGTAGACTGGCCAGAATAGAAAAACAAAGTTTTCTTAGGTAGAATATCAGGAAACAAGGCGTAATGCCGCCACTGCCAGTTCTTGGTTTCTGGCCCAGGCTCTGCTGTCTCCCCCGAGAAGTTCTGCTATGACATAGTAGGACTGCTGCATCAGAGATTAAGTCAAAAGTAAATATTTATACTGGAGGAGAGATGGGCAGTCAAGTTGTCTTTTAAATAGACTTGACTTCGTCTCACAGGAGTTCAGACTCGACTACAGAGTTTTTGATCGGATCAGAAATGTAATGTCACAGTTATAGATCCCCAACAACAGCATGTTGTTGGGGATCTTCTTCATAAGAAAACAAAGCAGCTCCCAAACGTAAGTATGTCATGAATACTTCCTGATCTCCCAGTAGTATATTTATTTTGGTCTACTCATTTGTTTTCCTCTAGTTGTTCCTCATGCCATGTTATTAACTCTCTTGTCATTTCTGAATAAAGGGTCATTCTTTCTTTATTTATATTGCGTAAAAAAACCCACCTAAGGCAATCAGCCAACGACTGCTGAAAACGGTCTGTCTGGATACTCCCTCTCATATTTAACTTTTTGCCATTTTGTTTTTTCATTGCAATTATTAAAATAATTCCCATTGCTTGTACATTTGTTGTTCTTTTATTTGGGTTACAGATTGTACCTTTCATTGTAAAGTAAAATATTCATAATCTGCTGTTCTTTTCTGCATGGCCATGAATGGCTATATTCCCACAGTATGTATTTGTGATGAAATACCGAACAACATATTGGTCATATAGCTCTCATGAAGATGTAACTTTAACAATGGTTCTTTTTTTCACTGGTCGTGGCCACTTTATTCAAAGGTAACAACATTGACGACACAAAGGAGTTTACTGCATCGTGTCGCATGACTGGCACTGATTTATAGCTAGAAAATCCAAGAACCCCAGAAACCTAAAACACTGTATTAACTGGAGAAAAGTTCACTAATAGAGTGATGCAGGGATGACGTATTTGTGTAGGCCAACCCGGATGTTAGCATCGCCCTGGGTTCCCTCGACAAAAAGCCAATGCATTTTTTTTCCATTGGATTTTGCATTATTGCAGAAAATAAGCTTTGTGGCAAACAAAAGTTTATGACACTCACACATTTTGTTAAGCAAGATAATCTTTACCAATAAACACTACTTTTATGATTTTTGAAGCGTAAATGCAATTGCCAGAAGTTTTTTAAGACACGTAAAAGCTTCAAAATTCACGAGTGGGGTATTTGTATGATGTATTATATGTTGTAGAACAAAACGTGGCAATCTCTTAAGCTTGTGTTAACCACAGACCTTATTTCAGGCATCTAACCAAAAACCCATTCAAAAAACCCATTGACTTCGAGACGAGGGAACCGGAAGTGCCAACATGTTAACGGATTTCCTGGTTTTAGGACTCATTCCTGCACCACTCTATAAGCAAGATGGTTCTCTTTAGATTTGTATGAAAAATACTCCAGTCAAGCACCCAATGTGCAATTTAGATGGTATAGGATGTATGGAGTACAGCCATGGAGTATGAAGCCAGCACAGCACAGGTATACTGCTAGTATACTGGACAAATCATAGGTCAGAGGTCAACAACAACAACAATAATAATAATAATAATAATAATAATAATAGCTGGACTGCTACAAAGTTGCGTAGCACTGTAATACTGTTGGGGAACACATGTTTAAGGTGGAACATAGACAATGACTAGACTAACACACATATTATAGACAGATTATACATTCTGTGGTAAAATGACTTCAAAATGTTTGCCATGCAATACAGAATAACACATATCAATATGAACACATTATAAACCAAAAAAAGTAACATGGCAAATAGGTGATTGTTATCGCTGTCCATTTCAGACACACACCAGTAAGAAACATTTGTAAAAAAAAAAAAAAACAAAAGAAAGAAAAAAAAACTAGTACAAATGTATTGCAGTTTCATTACCTTCATATAACACACTATACATATATATTTGGAAAATCTTTCAACTCACTATGCAGTATGGATAGCGATTAGGTGATTGTCATTTTTTTCATTGAATGGCTGTGGTTCCTCTTTTGAGACAAAGTTGAAATGGCCGTTTCTCGTACTTGAAATGTGCAGACTGCTAAAAGCCAACATAGAGAACACCCTTAAGGAAAGGGTTTCTCTCCGGACCAGTTGAGCAGATTGTAATGGCTGCTTTTAGCTTTTACAGGCAAAGAGCAAACTCTGGAATGAGTTTGTTTTAGCCATATTGATACACAAGTCGACAGCCTGGCATTTTTACTAGAGGCACTGTATCACAATCTAGAAAATAACACTGATGAGGTTAGAGGTTCAAATATCCAGTCTGAAATATCCCTTAAATTTATGTACATTAGGCAATATAGTACAAACAATAAAATATATAATTTATGAAAAGTAGTTAAAACAAATTTGCTCAACAGTAAATACACACATTTTTCATAACTCATATCACACATCTGTCTGCATGGAGTGATGTTTTCGTTTTCTCTATGTGCACATTCCCTGGAAGTTTCCTGAAAAACACCCACATATGCACAAATGCAAACAGAATTACAGAGTTATGGTAGTATAGAAAAGATGGAGGACAAAAATGAACCAACATGCAGCATACACACACACACAATTTTCTTTTTAGATGAAAATATTCTTGCATTCATTTCTTTATACCAGCAATAACATCTCTTTAAGTATTATTAATAATAAAAATAGCCTTTTCACAACTTGATTGTTTAATACGCCAGCAAGTCCAAGTCAATGGGAGTGATTGTTCAAGTCAAGTCTATGCTTCAACAAACTGATGGTGGTGGTGTTGTTTTTGGTATTTTTTCTTGCTCCATAAAAGCAAAATTAGGAGGAACTTTAGGGTATATTTAGGATGTTTTGGGGGACATCCTAAATAGTAATACTTCATCCTGTTGCTATTCCTTCAATGTTCACCGCTGTATGAATGTCTGGCGTGGGGTGGTGGGTTGTTGCAATGTAAGGGGCAAGCAGGGACTGATAAGGGTCCAGGAATGATGATGCTCCTGGAGAAGCTAAGTGGTCTCAGCGTAGCGGGGGACCACTGAAGGTAGGCTGATGATCACATGGTGATGGATGGGAAGATAAGTCCCAGGAGCAGGATCAACACACTAAGCAGCGAGGGCAGGGGGGAGGTGGGCCCCCCGGACGAGTGCAGGACAGGCACCCTGGTCTCGGAGGTCAGGAAGGCAGACAGGGGCACATGGGAGACCAGCGTGGGGCTGCCGTAGTTGATGAGCAAGTCAATTTTCTCAGCCTCCTTGCTGCAGGCCTCCACCTGTTGGGGGGGGGGGGGGGGGGGGGGGGGTTAAGAGTAATTGTATGACATGTTAGAATTTACTTTAATAACTTTTTCTATCGAATAAATGTGCTGACAGCTCAATGCTTTGTGTATTGTTTTTGTATTTGGTTACTCTTGTTTTGCTGATCCATCCATCCATCGTCCATCCATCATCCATTATTCATTCATTCATCATCCATCCATCCATCTATCCATCTATTATCCATCCATCCATCATCCATCCATCCATCATCCATCCAGCCATCCATCATCCACCCATCCATCATCCATCCATTATCCATACATCCATCATCCATCCATCTATATAATTGGCAGTTTTGGTCTTATTCAGACTATTCAACTAGCCTTGTGAGACCATCCTGATCTCTGAGTTCACATTCTGTTTTTCTCTGCAGATCAGTCTGGCCTCGAGCCTGATGAAAGCCTTTTCCAAAATGTTTTAAATAATAGGATCAATTTGCGCAAGAGGGAGGGACTTTCAATTCATGACAGACAAGGAGTGCTGCAGTCCGCAATTTCAAAACAATGGTGGAGTCCAAGGAAAGTGTAGAAATTGACGGAGCAATTAAAACTGTTTTATCCGAATTGACTGAATAACGATGTTAAAAGATTCTTTGGCTCTTGCCAAATCCAGCAAGAGCGAGCATCACTCTGATTTGCTGGGGTTTTTTGAACAATGTAAGGCTGCGCACATATGCTGCTCAGCCAAGGCCAGACTGATAGTCATTGCGAAACATAAACTTGAATATCTGGATGGTTTAACAAGGCCATCATTTAACCCTTCTGAGTAATATTGTTGCAACCAATGTCACAAGAAAGCAATCATATCGGACAAGGTGGTACTTAGAGGGAGAGTGTGAGGAAGATTGAAAGAGAAAAGAGAACATGATAGATAGTTATAAGCACATTCTTTGCAGTTCAGAAATGCTTGAGTGCTGGGCTACATGTAGTGTCAATATTTGTGTCTTTCTCATACATTCCCTCAGGGCAAAAGCTGTGAGGGCACAGTTAACGGCATGTCAGTTTGACAGTAGATTGTATTGCCTTCAAGGGCGATTTGCCTTCTTAGCACCAACATGGAATAGAATATATATATAATATATAACTATATATTATATATATATATATATAATATAACTATATATATTATATATATACATTCCACTATCTTCTTCCCCACAGGTTTGGTCGTATCAGGACATAAGTGAAATGCTTTATTCACACCAATAGCCTTCATTCTTTTAATCCTCTGCAGGAATTAGGGGCTCTATCTAACTGTCTCATAACTATATTCTGACTACTATTATTTAAAATTCCATGCCAGTATTTTATACAGTATACAAGTATAAATCAAAATAATGTATTGTTTATTATATCTACATTTTGTCTAGCAAAAACACCAAAGGGTTCTATCTACAATGCAAGTAAATTACATGATTATTATATCACGGTAGCCCATTATTCCAGTGTATGGCTTTTTGGTGTCTTGTGTTGATATTCTTTAGCGGGAGCAAGAAGGTGACTCCAAAATGCACTTCTCAACCAAATTACATTTAATTGGATTTCTTTACCTCGGAATTTAAAAAGTTGCCAGCTCATCTTTCTTATATCATCATCATCATCATCATCATCATCATCATCATCATCATCATCATCATAGTCATCATCATCATCTGTCTTTTTCATTCTGAAGCCATTTTCCTTGACCTCATATCTTCATCTTTCATTTCATTTCTCTTTGCTTCCAGCCATGCTGTCAATCATTCCCTTATTCTCTAGCACAGTGGTCCTCAACCGGTGGGGCGCAACCCCCCCCCACTCGTTGACAATCGCCCCCCCCCCCCCGTCGACAATCGCGCCGGGAAGAGGGGAGGGGGCACCCCAACTGCAATGAACCAGTTTTGGGGGGCCCAGCTTGCAAAAGGTTGAGAACCCCTGCTCTAGCAGAATTAAAGCAGCAGATACAATAGAGTAAAATGGGCTTGGGAACTGTGCATGCTAAACTATATTGTATAATATAGTAATATGTAATATAATGATGTAATACCTGATATAGGCAAGGTTTCCAATAGAGGTGTGTGATAACACAAGAATGACATGAGAAACAAAGACATGTTTAAGATATATGAGTGTTTAATGCAGATGGAAATTGCTAGATGTATTGTTTGCAATTTGAGGTATTTAGGCATTAGATCAAACACACCCACAAACTGTGTATAGAAGTGCAACTGCAAATACAGCCATACTGTATATAATGACCATGGAATGGATCTAGATACGACTTGGCTGTATGCTTCTTCACACACATTTACACACTACATTTACAAAGAATGTTCTGTGTCAGCAGTAGCTTTTCCACCTCAGTGAACATAGTTCAGTAATTAAGTATTACATTAATATTAAAGGTCCTGTAGACAACTTTTTTGCTTTAACGTATCAATATGAATGTTGACTGCACAGTGTAATGGCTACAGAATAGTGACACCATCAGCGTTTAGATTGGTTCCCTTAGCTTCACTATAAGCCTCGCTTACACGGTGGAACAACCGAAGTAAAGCCAATCTGATGACACTATTTATATCTACTAGTATACGTAAGGGATAATGCCTGATGAGGTGTCCATTAACAGAAATTAATGGATGATGCGGTGGCTTCCGCGAAGTCCATTCATTTCTGTTAATGGACACCTCGAAGGGCATTATCCCGCTTATACCATGGTCACTTACGAAAGAAAGAAATATTTAATCAATTAATAATACTTTAATGTGTTTTAGAGTTAAAATCGTGAGGGTTTTTTTATTTTTACAAGTCGAGGGGACTATTTAATATCTCCCGTATGCAGGCGTTGCCAAGCAACGTGGCCATAGCGTCTTCATAGCGTCAACGTCTTTCCTAGGTGTACATTAACACTTTTTAACCTACACCCTCCAACCAATCAGAATCGAGTATTCACCCAGACCATGGTATAATACCCGAATATACTACCTGAATAAACCTCATGCCAGGTGATCCAGTCAGGCTACCAACCCAGTTTGCTTTTCTCAACACATACTAAAGAATTTGTATCTGCTTTCATGTCTCTGTTATAGACTAAATAATTTGAATAAACTCTCTTCAGAAAAATTATTTTGATTTAACATTAATTTATTTATTTTCTGTACAAATTAAATCATATTGTTGCCAGTTAGAAGTTGAGAGAACATGTTAGAATAATGTTGATTTTGTGTACCTGCCTGAGTGAACTTCCAGTCATTTCATTAAAGTAGAACTAAATATAATTATATATTTAAGTTTATATCAATGTTAATTTCTCTAAGGCATGAGAATGCGTGATTATTCATTTTGATAATCTAAACTGCAAGTGATACCAAAAAATACACATTATTTTGGTCTGGAACATCAAAAGTGTGAGAATAATAGTGGCTGTTATTTTAACTCCTTGACATTACCAGAGATTTCCCCACACCTATGCACACAAACATGGGTGCATATAAGAGTGCAGCTATCAGCCTACTGTACTAAAAGCTATTCATTGTCATTTATGTTGCAATATTGAGCCTTGAAAAGGTTAGATGTAGATTACTGTTCCTTACAAAAATATTTGCTTTTCATTAGATTACTTTATCAATAAAAGGCAGCATAATGTTCTGTTAGGCTGCCTTTTTTTCACAACAAAGTCAGGATGTCATACAGCTGGCTAAATAGTTCCTGCTTTAGAGCGAAGGAGCACCAACCTTGATAGGCAAGTTAAGCATTTATTCTGTAAAGTTTTGATCAATGTGATGACACTTCAAAATAGGAAGTAAAGTGAAGGTCAATGTGTGTTCCCCTTGTTTCACTATGGTATGATGCCCCATCGTATATGTAGTCAACATTCATGACATTTTGTTCACTCTTTTGCTGTTAGGGTGCAGCCTTTACACTCAGGTGACATCACCTGAGTGGTTCAGGCTGACAGTACAGTCTATACAACCATACAGTACAGAGACATGAAATAATCAGGACAAAGATCTAAATGGTCAAAGAAAGAAGCAGGGATGTTACTGCATTGCCCCAACCAATACGATTAGTCAATCACAACCCTACCCTTCGTCTGTATCATCTTTCAAAGTGTCATTTAGAAGCAAATCCTCCTCAATATCTTTCTAACTTGTTTCTAAGTTAGCTTCAAAAACAACCTTTAGCTACAACCACTCTGGTGACGTATACAAAACAGTTAAAAAATGGCGGAAGTTAATATGGCATGTGTGTGTGCGCGTGTGTGTATGTGTGCATGTGTATGTGTGTGCATGCCTGTGTGTGTGTGTGTGTGTGTTTGCATGTCTGCATTGTGTTCTCCCTAACCTGCAGTGGTGTGGGCTGGAGTTCCAGAGGTGTGATGACCACCACCAGCTCGTGGTTGATACTCAGGTAGCCGAACACGTCACAGTGTGGCACGGACACATGGAGACGCAGGATCTGCAGGATGTCCTGGACCGTCACAGGCTGGTCCCTGTTCAACTGGGGGGGAGGGCGAGAGAGAGACAGAGAGATAGAGGCTTTGTTTACGCAAGCGTTTTGCATCTCTCTTTAAAACACAATTTGAAAACTCAATTTGAAAACGCAATTTGAAAACCTAGACAACCGTTGTCAAAGCCACCTGGGGTCCGTTTCACAAAGCAGGTTCAACAACCTCTGAGTCTAATCCTAAATGCTGAGTTGATCTACTCTGAGATAGAAAACTCTGAGTTTTCGGTTCCAGAACAGCGGATTTGAGTTAATTTAATCAACTCAGAGTAGTTTCACCTAGAGTTAAGCGCGTGCACCACAACTATAAAAAGCCAGCATCAATGGAGCCCCGATTCAACGAGTCACCATGGCAACGGGGAAGAGGAGGGCTACGTTTTTCACCAACCTCGAATTGGAAATCCTAATGCGCTCATATGGCGAGTTTCAACACGTTTTTAGAAAGAAGTGCAACACTGCTGCGTAAGTTTAAATGTAGTCCTTTGCAATCACAATAATATTACAGGGGAAAACTGCTTGAATGGTAGCCTTTTCATTTAGGTGCAATCCCGCGGGGGAGAAGCGCACTTGGCAGCAGCTTAAGATGACATATAAAAACATTGTTCAAACAGATAAGACCGCGACATGATCATTTTGATCATGTTTTACACTGTAAAGTAAATTTTAAGTGGCTATTTGACTGTGCAGTTGTTTTATCCCCAACATAATGCTGTTTTCACACATATAAATGTCTTCTCATCTATATCATGTTCTGTTAAATAATTAAGCCTGTTTAAACTAACACAGACTTCTACTCAGCCAACAGAAAGAAGGCAGATGCCTGTAAAACTGGTGGTGGCCCAGCACCGCCACCTCTAACAGAGGCAGAGGAGCTGGCCCTAAGCCAGTATATTGGAAGGCCAGTGGCTGAGGGAATCCCTGGAGGGAGCTCATCCTCTGAGTCCACCCCCCAAGACCTCCTTGATGGCTCTGACAGGTTTATGTCCAGGGAAAACGACACACTTTTCTGACCGCCCTGCATACAGTTGCCTTGCTCAAGTGCTGCATCTCCGACATTGTACAAACAACTTCCATTTGCAAATAAACGCAGTGCAACACACAATATCCGCTGGGATGTGAGAGCATGACTACGGTTGGAAATGTTGCAAATGTAAGGACGGATTAGGTTGTGTATGTAAATGATGGACTGTGACGTGAAACGGTACCACTCAAAAAGATAATTGTCTGGAAATGATAATTGTCTGGAAATGCTACATCTATGCGCGGTCTGAAAACCCTCTCCCGACAAATATTTAATTCTCTGCGCAGTAATGCTGCACCTTCATCCACGGGATCGTTGTCAAAAGGACATGCCATGTTCGTGAAAAAAGTCGCCTCCTACTGTGCCTAATGGACTTCTGAAATAGCCGACTGACTCTGATTTTTTAAATGATTTTTGACAGATGGCTACGCCAAAACTTGCCTGCTGACTGAATGAATGAAAGAGGAAATCAAATGGCGTGTGTGGCTGAAAGAGGGCGGAGACAGAGAGAAACTCTAGGTTCATTGAGAAAAACCTGGTCCCGACCAGGTTAGGTTCATAGAGTCTGTTACTACGGTAACTGACCGAGAGCTTAAGTTACCTCTCTCTCTGAAACAGGCTAGAGTTACCCCTCTTTTTCTGGTTTGAGTTACCTCCCTTTGTGAAACGGAAAACTCAGAGTTTCCCTCATTTCAGGGTTAATAAACTCAGAGTTTTTACTAAACTAGATGTGTCCTTGAGTAGACGCTAGTAGACGCTTCGCTCTCCGCTCTTACTTTCTTACTTTTCTTTTTTTCCCATTGTAATCCTGTCCTTTTGCTACAAAATTTATGGAAAGCGGGTCCTGGATACTTCTAAATCACTGGGAGCTTAATTTATGAAAGTATCTGAAGGCTACCATTATTATTTAAACCCTTTTTACTTCGTGAGTGTGGCCTATCAGCAGTATAAGCCTGCACTATACTGACTGGGTTTGTGGAGCTTAGCTAAGCTAAGCTAATTAGCAACCAGATGCCTCCCTTTTCCACAGAGTGAAGGGTTTTATGTCTCAAACAGACCAGGAGTTGATGTTGATTCATGCTTCATCTCCAGTAGACTCATCATCTCCATGTATCTCCAGTAGACTCATCTCCAGTAGACTCGACTACTGTAACGGTCTTCTGACTGGACTCCCACAAAAAAGCATTAAACAGCTGCAGCTCATTCAGAATGCTGCAGCTCGAGTTTTAACCAGAACAAAGAGATCAGAGCACATTACTCCAGTTCTAAAGTCTTTACACTGGCTCCCAGTCAGCTATAGAATAGATTTTAAAGTTCTGCTACTGGTCTACAAATCACTGAATGGTTTAGGTCCAGAATACATGAATGACATCTTAGTAGAATACAAACCCAGTAGGGCTCTGAGATCTACTGACTCAGGTCAGATAGTGGAGCCCAGAGTTCAAACTAAACATGGTGAAGCAGCTGTTATGCTGCACAAAACTGGAACAAACTACCAGCTGAACTGAAATCAGCCCCTGTGAACATTTTTAAATCCAGGTTAAAAACACTTCTCTTCTCCTGTGCTTATGATTGAGCTCATTCAAAGCACTTTAAATTGTAATCTTTCATTTGCACTATGTCCTTTTAAATCATTAGTTCATGCTGCTCTATTATAGTATTTTATTTCTTTCTCTTTCTATTCTTCTGTAGTTGTTTTAATTTTTTTTTTTTTAATTTCAATTCTTACTGTTAAATGTTTGTTTTATGTAAAGTGCATTGAGTTGCCATTGTGTATGAAATGCGCTATATAAATAAAGCTGCCTTGCCTTGCCTTGCCTAAACCTGCTTTGTGAAACCGACCCCTGTACACTACATCCAATCTAGATTGAGAGATAGGTTGTTGTCTAGACTGAATGTCTTGCAGAACGTTGACAAGTCACGTGCTTAGCTCACACGTCTTCAGTTGTCAACCAATATAAAGCAAGGGGGCGTCATATAGCCTGGCAAGCCAGACCCACATCAGAAAGATGTAGGGTCTGGCATTGCTCCATTGGCAGCGTGGGCGGGATAAACGGTTGTCTATCTAGTTCCCTCTGCACGCAATAGGATAGCGCTACAACCAATCAGAGCAATGAAGAAGGTGATGTAGTCAGAGCAACGGAAATTAGTCCATGGGGAAGTGTTCCGTATGGTGGATTGTGAAAGAATAGTGAAATAAAATGTTAACTTCAAGTCTTGAAGAGTCGGGGCCAAAGCCGAGTCGAAAGACAGCTGTTCGCCAGCAACCATCATGCCTGGACCTTAGAAACGGAAAAAGTTGTATGGGAGTCAACGGCGCTAAATTTAAAAAGTTTTGATTTTAATCTGAATCTCCATGAAATGTTCCTGGCAGAGTTTGTCTAATTTTAACTAATTTGTTTAAGTGTCAGGGGTACAACTGTGTATGTTCAGAAAATGATAGACTGAAAATGGACTATAGTAGGCTAGTACCCATACATATGAAAACAGAGTCTATAGTAGGATAGTCCCATATATATGAATACACAGAGTCTATAGTAGGCTAGTCCCATACATATGAACAACAGAGTCTATAGTAGGCTAGTCCCATACATATGAAAACACAGAGTCTATAGTAGGCTAGTCCCATACATATGAAAACACAGAGTCTATAGTAGGCTGGTCCCATACATATGAAAACTCAGAGTTTATAGCAGGCATATGTCGCTCAAACACTGTCGTCAAAGATACTCTCGCTGCTTTTTGCTCCCTCTTTGAGCCATACTTTACGTCAAGTAACTAATATTGACTGGCGTTCCATAGTCTTGTACCCAGTGGTGTAGGTTTTGTTTGAACATTGGGGCGGACACATTAAGCGGGATTCTCAGGGTCGTCCCCCAGGAAAGTTTAAGCGTCACACTTTTCCTGCATTCTGGTCATTCTGGTCAATCAATTTTTTTGCACCAATTTGTGCCTTTTCTGCATACATTTTTGGTGAAAATGTCTATTCATCTAAAGGAAAACACAAAATTCAGGCACCAGGTGACAATTCAAAATCTAATGGAATATAATGCAGTAAGGCTCTCAGGCATTCTGTATAACTTTCAAATATTTATTCTCCTGTAGATCAACTTTTCTCATTTAATATTATCCCCGCTGATTTAACACACATATAAGCATGTTGTCCTCTTTTGTGTCTTTGTTTGGGGAAGTACCCTCTTTAAATGTGGGGGTCCTCTGCTTCTTTCATGTTTTTATTCGGGGGGGACAAATGCACATGTTCTAAATATTAGATCCCTCCATCCCCCCTGAAATCTACGCTTATGCTTGTACCCATGACATTTTTTCAACAAATTACATTTCTTGATGTGGAAAATTAGATTTTAATTATACAAATCCTGCCAGCAACATTTCATGCAGATTCAGATTGAAATCGAAACTTTTAAAATTTTAGCTCCGTTTACTTCCATACAACTTTTTCTGTTTCTAAGGTCCAGATGCATGGGGTGGGCGTGACTCTATTGGGGATGAAAGTGTAATTCAACTTGAGACGATATGTATGCACGTTTGTGTCTATGTCTCCTCCTAGTGGCAAACTTCACATGCAAGCCTTCAAATATCATTTACCCATCAGCTCCAAAACAGACAAGGAAAAATGAGTGGGAAATGGACAGAACCTTTGAGAACAGAGATATGAAATATGAGATGAGATATGTTCTTTTAAAGAACATATCTAAATGATCAAAAAAGGCAATCAAAGTTATAAAGATGCATCTGTAATGAATGCACTAATGTTATTCCATATGATGATTGTGTAACAAGTATACACTACATTAGTAGTTCAAGCAAGACATGTGACAACAGATGCAACAGATGAGGGGTGGGCACAAGAAGGATGTGATCTCCATACCTTGGCGAAGACATTCATCTGGTCTCGGTTCCAGAGAATCTGTAGGATACTGGCACATATGGGACAGCATGCTCCTGGAATGAGATCAAGTACCGGCTCAGTCAGATCAACACCAATGTCATGCCAGCAGGGGTAGTAAGGTCCATACTGTAGCATATACTGTCAATTATATCTACCTCAGCTGTCAATAATGTTTACATTTACTTTTGCATCTAGACTTCTATTAAACATATTGCGTATATAGACATATTTACTGTATTCTTTTGTTTTGTTTTATTCTTGTTGTTTTTAATCTCTTAATTTCAACTAAGATTCTGTACTTTTTGCTGTGACACCGAAATAATCTCCCGTTTCCAGTGTGACTGAGGAAACAGCTGTACACAGCGCATGCACTCACATGGTGCATGCAGTGCATCCAAATTGTACTCTGCACTCACCAGGTGGCGTAACGGGGACACAGCCTGGGTTGGACGGCAGTGGACAGACAACCAGGTCACAGCCAGAGTCCACGGCGTAGTCCGACACGGCTCCTACCGCGTGGCAGGGCCCCTCGTAGTCCACGGCCACGCGGTCCGAGAAGGCCTCACACACCGTGTTGTAGGTCTCACTGTTCTGCCCACAGACAGGCTGCGACTTCCTGCAGGCATCCTGCAGAAACAGACAGACAGACACACGCAGGCATACACACACACACATTTAAAATCACATTTGCAATTGTATTTACTTTCAAAACAGGGTATCTTACAATTAATCACTTTCGCCCTGAGCAATGTTTTGGAATATTTTCCCCAAAACAACTCCGAATACAGCTCTACTGATATGCCAGATGCACAATCTTGGGCTCTATGGCTAGATCATACTTGTGAGAATATAGCTACAAGTGTGATTTGCATTGTAACTATCATCAGGTCCAAGCGAATGCAGAAAACACACATCAGAAATAGTTCATTTACTTTCGACTACACGGAATTCTAAATTAGAGTGAGAATAACGTCACTAAAACAGTTGGCTAGTAGCCATTTATGCTACTAAATCTGTTCTGCAACTCTACCAAATTGGATTATAAATAAGCAATAATTCAGCTGACATTTGTGGTCGGGGCTGTCTGCCGAGTCTGCAACATTGCTGTGACTTTTCAACATCAACAATCCTCATAATCGGTTCCAGAATGATTCGATTTTTTCCTTTTGTTTATAACATAGCAAAAAAAAAAAAAGGAAGCCTAGACAGATCTGACTGTCTCTCTGAATCTGGCTAGCGGCTCCACGTTTGCTGGAACACAGCCAAGTGTGCCGACATTCAGTGCTGATCTATTAAGGTTCACCAACTATCTGGCCTCCTCCTCTAAACGCGGCTCGGCATACATCCATGCTAATAACAGAGCCGGAGGTTATGGCCACGCCCCAACAGTGTCTGTGAAGCAAAAGCACATTCTGGTTGTATGAGGCTGATGAGGCTGCTATTGCACATTTGCCCGCAGGGCTTATGTGGTTAAAGATTAACAATAACAGAATGATCACTTTGTATACTCTTGCACATTTTCAATCTTAAAGTTGCTTTGGACTTGTTTGCAGAGCTTATCTTACAGACCTAAGGGTATGTTTCCCCAGCTACAGTCATCATAACTATATAACTTCAGTACCTTGTTCACAAGCAGTTAGAAGGACAAGAAACTTCCTAACCCTAATGTAAATCTATTTCCAATATTTATGATGGTGACTAGAGAATGATAGCAGCAGCAGCAGCAGCAGCAGCAGCAGCAGCAGCAGCAGCAGCAGCAGCAGCAGGGGTTTCTGGGGGTCGACACTGGAGGCGGGCTTTGCTGTTCTGTACCTGGCATTGACCCACATATGCCAGGGTCTTCCCTGATTGGTGGAGCTGGCAGAGGTTTGCGTGGACTACACCATCCGTGTCACACATGGGGTCCAGTTGGCTCTTGTCGCAGCCCACGGGTCGGCCCACACACTCGTACTGGCGACAGGGGTATTCGGAGGCATTGCTCAGACAGACACGGCGTTTTGAAACACACCTGGACACACAGGTAGACACATATAAACTAGTAGGAACAATAATAACAGAGGTATTCATTCATTATCATTATTGCACGTGCATGTATTTAATGAATGTCATTAAATTATTTTTGTCTAAATTAATTGGTTGCTAGGCTATACCCCTAAAAGTAATGACGTGTTTAGAATTATATTATATTGATTATGCACAGTGATATAATTTTATTTGTAAATAAATGTTTTTGAAAATAAATTATGTCTGTAAGAAAGTGGAGTTAGGTACTGTAGAAAAACGCAATCAATTGATGTAAATAGACCATTTCAGTTGGAAAGAGGTATTTTAAAACAGCAGTAGCTCTGTTCTATCACCATGGAAACCATACAGATTTCAAGGTGAAGCACCTCGAGGCTGTTTGCAGATGTACGCGATCTTTAGAGATGTAACAGCAAGCCTTGGTAATTCACAGGTGTGTGTGTGTGTGTGTGTGCATGTGTGTGTTTGTGTGACTGTCTGTGGGTGTTTGTGTAAATGTGTGTATGTGCATCAATGTCATGATGTCATTGGTCTGGATTTGCGTTCTCCTACTCGGATATTATGTGTGACTTGGGAAAGTATTTTTTCTTCAAAGAACTCCTACTTTTCTTTTAATTCTTTCTTTCTTGTAGAGAGCTTTGGAGGTTGTGATGAGGAGTTTGAAAGCATAATATGCAATATTATTAAAAAAGTCACATGTCATTCCACATGGCCTGCATTGAATTCAAGTGAATTAAAGATTTATTTGAATGTGTGAATGGTGTGCGTGGGACATGTGTCCCTGCAAGATATGATTGCCTCCCTCCCCATCGCTTGCTGTATATTCAGTGTAAGGTGGGAATTGATAGACAAACCAACAAACAAACCACTAGATGGTTTGTTTGTTGAATTATTTGAACCAGTGGTGTCGTGGACTCAAGTCACGCGACTTGCACCTCCTCTTACACTTCCAAACTTCAGAATCTAAACTTGGGACTTGTCTCTGACTTGAGACTTGAGCTGCGACTTGACTCGAGACTTGAGGCTTTGCTTGTAAAACAACGACTTGGTCCCAACTCTGATTTGAACACTGGAAAACATAGCAATGAGTCTGGGCTGTAGTCCTGGGTACATTAACAATGAACTACAATTAGCGCTTTCAAGGACATGTGAGAGCACCACCCTCTTATGTCATGTGTGGGCTTTTATCAGTTTCGGACAAGGACGCATGCACGCACGCATGCACACACACACACACACACACACACACACACACACACACACACACACACACCTCTGGTTCCTCTGGCAGGGTTTGGTGGAGCAGGGGTCACTATGACGACAGTGGCCATAGACAAACTGGTGGTCCTTGAAGCCCATGCAGCGCGCCACACAGGCACTGGGGTAGGTCCGCCCATTCGTAGCACACACTGGAACAAAGCGGTCAGGACAGTCGCATGGGAGACCTGGAAAGAGCAGGTATGTGTAAATATTCCTAACAAACATGAACAAACCAAGCGGCAGCCATGACAACCTGTTTGTGATGCCCTGGCCACTAACGTGTAGTTCCTCTAACGGCCTATGGTGGCTAGCAGTGGTTGGATGCAAAAAAGGCCAATCTAAGTCAATGTCAAAAAGTCAAAAATTCTTGTAATATAAAACCAATATATTTTTTCGTCATTTGGTTAGGATCTCAGTGGTTCATCTCCATAATATTCATTTTGCGAGGTCCCGTTTGACAGTTTTATTGAATTAAAAAGTTATTTTGCCCATAGACTATTGAGAGGGGGCAATTCAATTCCCACCCTCACACACACACAAGTACACACACAAACACGTACACACACACACACGCACACACACACACACACACACCAGTAAAGCGTTGGTGTTCATCTGAGCACTGTCTGGTAGAGCAGATGGTTTCACCAGCGAAACAGGAGCAGCGTTGGCAGTCCACACTGAAGGAGGTCCCGTGGCCTGCAGGTGAAAACACAACAAGAACGTAAGAGCAGTGCCAACATAGTAACCAAGAGTATGGCTAGGGGTACAAAACATTGTGTTAGAGCATCTGCTATCAGAAAACCAGACATGGTGGTCCCTCCAAATGTAGGATGTCAGGCATTTTTGTACATTACATAACGAAATGTTGAAACATCAGGTGACATTCATGGATGTGTAATATGACGTAAACTTGTTTACAGACTGGACCAGCAAGTAATTGAACTATTTACAATTTTGGCAATTTTCGTTTTAAAAAAAAAGTGAGGTTTCACTGGTCTCTCTGAAAGTTATTGGTGCTTCTCAAATTTTGGTAGCCTTCATTTAAGCGCTAAACATTTGATATAATTAGTATCAATTAAACATCTCATCAGTAACATAGGATTCAACCCCTACATTTCGCACATTTTGTGCAGGTTAAATACATACTACACATGTAATAGAATTGGTTACTACTAATACATAGATGGTGAATGAGGCATGACTTTCGCTCACAATGACAGCTAAATATTTAGAACCATGCTAGAAAAACTTTTTAGCTACTTTGGCTACAAAAACAACCTGTCAGAAAGGAAAGAGGCCACATCAGCATCAAACTGGACTTTTTTTGTAGCTTCCTTTGTTGCTCGACATCTAGGAAAACAATTTATTTTCTTTGTCTCTGTTATGTAACCCTTTGTACAAAGACCAAGGCTTGACGATCAAAAAGGAGCAGGGCAAATTCCGGCTGCTAACCCAAACCCAAAAATTCTGTGTGTGTGTGTGTTGTGTGTGCTTGTGTGTGTGTCTGTGTCTGTGTGTGTTTGTGTCTGTGTGACCGTCACAAACACACCACACATCTGTCTTCAATCACTGACATTAATCTCAACCACCCCCATGAGCCTGACTCCCCTGGAATTTATTTTAGAAGTGCAAAAGAAAACAAACATGAAAGCAAACCTTTCTGGGTTTTTACTAATAGATGCCAAATCCTAAAAGCCCAGAGATGGGGGAGGTGAACTGAGAAGGTGGAAGAGAAAATGAATGAAATGAGAGGGTCTTTTGGTCTTTGTTTTCTAAGCCTGGAAGATATTCTGCAAATGCATTACACTACATGTTCAGGAGGGGGCGAAACATCTGAAGACCCACATAACTATGAGCTGAGTTGTGCACTTCTGCAGATTTATGTTATTTAGCTCTAGAAGTCTGTGAAACTTTAGACATTGTTGTGGAATTTAGTTTATCTAATATATAACTACCAAAATAGATAAATATTAAAATATATAGCCAATCTGCACAATCCGCGTTTTTTCAAGAAGTGCAGCACTACAACTTGTTTTGTAGCTGTATTTGAGGCTGGGAGCCTTGGCTAAAAGTGTCTGCTCAATGACTAAATGTATAAATGTGAAAAGTTGAGTCCAAGCCTACTTTTCCTTTGTCCCCGCACGACGCAGGCCTTGCTGGTGTCCACACACGGCATGTCCAGGCAGTCCTCCAGGCGGCCGCTGGCCCCGCACATGCACACCTCATAGCACCCCGCCGGGCCGCTCAGTGTGGGGACCTGAATGCGCGTGTCCATCTGGACCAGGAAGTCTGACGCATCGCCCAGCTTACAGCCTGCATGAAACACATGAGTAATGACATCTTATTCTTCCCTATTTAGTGGAATAGATGCCTCTGTGTGATGGAGCAGGGCTTTTAAGGCCTCATGCCAGGATCAGACTATACACCATTTTTGTGTTTCATGATGGTCACCGTGTCAAATGAGGCAATTATTGCATCCTAAAATCTTGCCGTGACTTCACGGAGACAGGGCATCCCCGAGATCCAGATTGTAACTAAACAGAGAATCACTGGCTTCACTGTGGTCATCTACTGTGTAGTGAGCAGCAATATACCTGGTACGCAGAAGTAGGGCTGGCAGTTGAAGTCATCATGGCAACCCTTCCTGTTGACCTGGCACAGGTGGTTGCTGGGACATGGGTTGGGGTTACAAGGGTGGATGACCTCATCACTGGCACTGTTGTCTAAGGAACTGGGGTCTAGGGTATGTCCATGTTTGGTGTGTGCGTGTGTATGATATATATATATATATATATATATATATATATATATAGAGAGAGAGAGAGAGAGAGAGAGAGAGATATTAATGAATTGATACAACCCAACCTTTCATTAACTTGAGTGAACTGTTGGGCTTAATGCAGGGCTTGTGTTGTAATGGTAGAGATCACTATGCAGACAGACTATGAAGTGCAAAGGTGATTCTGCAATGTTCAATGTTCCTACACACACACAAACACACTCACACACTCACTGAGGTATCTGTGCAGAGGAATGCAGCGTTCTGGATCATCGACGGGTGACAGCAGGTCACAGATCCTCTCTGGGGTCTGTCCCTCATGGAAACGCTTCTGGTCTCCACACTGTGTCAGGATGTCCACGCAGTCTGACCTGAGAGGACAGCAGAATGGGATGTGATGTCCTGCACACAGCTCTGGAATGAAGGAATGTGTTTGGAAACCAAAATAATATTCAAACAAAGTATGACCCTTCTATGTGTCTTCACTTGTAATAATAATAACTCATTGCATTTATATAGTGGCTTTCAAGACACCCTAAGCACTTTACATAGTGACTTATAATCCTCCCATTCGATGACATCCCAAATGTTGATGGCTGATGACTGAAATGGTCCCAGGATATCAATTGAAACGCATGGAGATCCCCAGGGCTAACACCAGTTGTTGTAGTGTACATTGTTATTATCTGCACATAGCAGAACACCGATGATGAGATGCAGGATTGGCAGCTTGATGTGAGCTGACTCATGAGCCACATCACTCTATTGTACTGCACTTCTGCTAAAATAATGAAACCATGAACAATAATGCAGGGACACCACACTACTAACTGTTTGAATCAGCTGCCAGTTATTGAACAAGCCTTTTTGCCGTTGCTAAAATGACGATATGCTTGCAATTCTGCATGAGATCAGAGCTGTTGTTTATTTGAAGATCAAGCAGGTCACTTGCTATCGAAATGGGTCATGACCTGCCCTCTCACGTGGCTTCCAGCTACAGTGTTTACTCAGCCCTGTGCTTCTGCTGAGTGAACAAGCTGCATTCTCATTTACTCTGTGTGTATGCTGGAAAGTGGTATTTGACTGTTACTTAAACATGTAGAAGAAGACCCCTTATGATGACTACAATAAATGGTTCTACGTGTCCCTCGCCCGGACGTGGGTCACCGGGGCCCCCCCCTGGAGCCAGGCCTGGGGGTGGGGCTCGGCGGCGAGCGCCTGGTGGCCGGGCCTATACCCACGGGGCCCGGCCGGGCACAGCCCGAAAGGATGACGTGGGACCCCCTTCCCGCCGGCTCACCACCAGCAGGAGGGGCCAAAGGGGTCGGGTGCAGTGCGAGCTGGGCGGCGGCCGAAGGCGGGGACCTTGGCGGTCCGATCCTCGGCTGCAGAAGCTAGCTCTAGGGACGTGGAACGTCACCTCTCTGGTGGGGAAGGAGCCTGAGCTGGTGCGCGAGGTTGAGAAGTTCCGGCTAGATATAGTCGGCCTCACCTCGACGCATAGCAAGGGCTCTGGAACCAGCCTTCTCGAGAGGGGTTGGACTCTCTTCCACTCTGGAGTTGCCACTGGTGAGAGGCGCCGGGCAGGGGTGGCAATACTTATTGCCCCCCGGCTTGGTGCCAGTATGTTGGAGTTTACCCCGGTAGACGAGAGGGTAGCCTCCCTCCGCCTTCGGGTGGGGGGACGGATCCTGACTGTTGTTTGTGCCTATGGTCCAAACAGCAGTTCTGAGTATCCACCCTTTTTGGACTCCTTGGAGGGGGTGCTGGAAAGTGCTCCCTCTGGGGATTCCCTCGTTCTGCTGGGGGACTTCAACGGTCACGTTGGCAGTGAGACCTGGAGGGGTGTGATTGGGAGGAACGGCCCCCCCGATCTGAACCCGAGTGGTGTTCAGTTATTGGACTTCTGTGCTCGTCACAGATTGTCCATAACGAACACCATGTTCAAGCATAAGGGTGTCCATATGTGCACTTGGCACCAGGACACCCTAGGCCGCAGTTCGATGATCGACTTTGTAGTCGTGTCGTCGGACTTGCGGCCGCATGTCTTGGACACTCGGGCGAAGAGAGGGGCGGAGCTGTCAACTGATCACCACCTGGTGGTGAGTTGGCTGCGATGGTGGGGGAGAATGCCGGTCAGACCTGGCAGACCCAAACGTATCGTGAGGGTCTGCTGGGAACGTCTGGCAGAGTCTCCTGTCAGAGAGAGCTTCAACTCCCACCTCCGGGAGAGCTTTGACCATGTACCGGGGGAGGCGGGGGACATTGAGTCCGAGTGGGCCATGTTCCACGCCTCCATTGTTAAGGCGGCCGACCAGAGCTGTGGCCGCAAGGTGGTCGGTGCCTGCCGTGGCGGCAATCCCCGAACCCGCTGGTGGACACCGGCGG
The DNA here is from genome assembly GCA_030340625.1 of Merluccius polli. NCBI lineage: Eukaryota > Metazoa > Chordata > Actinopteri > Gadiformes > Merlucciidae > Merluccius > Merluccius polli. The sequence continues at coordinate 163,467 of JAOPHQ010003700.1, read as the reverse complement.
TGAGGGATGCCGTCAAACTGAAGAAGGAGTCCTATAGGACATTTTTGGCCTGTGGGACTCCGGAGGCAGGAGGCAGGTACCGGCAGGCCAAGCGGAGCGCAGCTGTGGCGGTTACCAAGGCAAAAACCCGGACATGGGAGGAGTTCGGTGAGGCCATGGAGAACGACTTCCGGACGGCTTCGAAGAGGTTCTGGACCACCATCCGGCGTCTCAGGAGGGGGAAGCAGTGCATCGTCAACACTGTGTATGGTGGAGACGGTGCGCTGCTGACCTCGACTCGGGACGTTGTGGATCGGTGGAAGGAATACTTCGAAGACCTCCTCAATCCCACCGACACGCCTTCCGGTAAGGAAGCAGGGCCTGGGGACTCGGGTGTGGGCCCTCCTATCTCTGGGGCTGAGGTTGCCGAGGTGGTCAGGAAGCTCCTCGGTGGCAGGGCCCCGGGGGTGGATGAGGTCCGCCCGGAGTTCCTTAAGGCCCTGGATGTTGTGGGGCTGTCTTGGTTGACACGACTCTGCAGCATCGCGTGGACATCGGGGGCAGTGCCCCTGGATTGGCAGACTGGGGTGGTGGTCCCTCTTTTTAAGAAGGGGGACCGGAGGGTGTGTTCCAACTATAGGGGGATCACACTCCTCAGCCTCCCTGGTAAGGTCTATTCAGGGGTGCTGGAGAGGAGGGTCCGTCGGATAGTCGAACCTCGGATTCAGGAGGAGCAATGTGGTTTTCGTCCAGGCCGTGGAACAGTGGACCAGCTCTACACCCTCTGCAGGATCCTTGAGGGTGCATGGGAGTTTGCCCAACCAGTCCACATGTGCTTTGTGGACTTGGAGAAGGCATTCGACCGTGTCCCTCGGGGAGTCCTGTGGGGGGTTCTCCGGGAGTATGGGGTATCGGACCCCCTAATACGGGCTGTCCGTTCCCTGTATGACCGGTGTCAGAGCTTGGTCCGCATTGCTGGTAATAAGTCGGACTTGTTTCCAGTGAGGGTTGGACTCCGCCAGGGCTGCCCTTTGTCACCGATCCTGTTCATAATTTTTATGGACAGGATTTCTAGGCACAGCCAGGGCGTTGAGGGGGTCCGGTTTGGTGACCTCAGGATTGGGTCTCTGCTTTTTGCGGATGATGTGGTCCTGTTGGCTTCATCAGACCGTGACCTCCAACTTTCACTGGACCGGTTCGCAGCCGAGTGTGAAGCGGTCGGGATGAGAATCAGCACCTCCAAGTCCGAGTCCATGGTCCTCAACCGGAAAAGGGTGGAGTGCACCCTCCGGGTCGGGGATGAGATCCTGCCCCAAGTGGAGGAGTTCAAGTACCTCGGGGTCTTGTTCACGAGTGAGGGGAGGATGGAGCGGGAGATCGACAGGCGGATCGGTGCGGCGTCTGCAGTAATGCGGACTCTGCACGGATCCGTCGTGGTGAAGAGAGAGCTGAGCCGAAAGGCAAAGCTCTCGATTTACCAGTCGATCTACGTTCCTGCCCTCACCTATGGTCATGAGCTTTGGGTAATGACCGAAAGAACGAGATCGCGAGTACAAGCGGCCGAAATGAGCTTCCTCCGCAGGGTGGCTGGGCTCTCCCTTAGAGATAGGGTGAGAAGCTCGGTCATCCGGGAGGAGCTCGGAGTAGACCCGCTACTCCTCCGCGTTGAGAGGAGCCAGATGAGGTGGCTCGGGCATCTAGTTAGGATGCCTCCCGGACGCCTCCCTGGTGAGGTGTTCAGGGCACGTCCCACTGGTAGGAGACCCCGGGGAAGACCCAGGACACGCTGGAGAGACTATGTCTCTCGGCTGGCCTGGGAACGCCTCGGGATCCCCCAGGAAGAGCTGGACGAAGTAGCTGGGGAAAGGGAAGTCTGGGCTTCCCTGCTTAGGCTGCTGCCCCCGCGACCCGACCCCGGATAAGCGGAAGAAACTGGATGGGCTGGGCTGGGGCTGGATTAAACATGTACAATTTTAGATAGAGATGGTAAAGCTTGGATGTACATTTTTGTTTTCAATCATTCTCTCAGCCAGCCTTGGCCAGCAATATTTTCCAAATCCTAACTTAACAGAAATCCATATTTTGAACTTCAGGTAAAATATGTGGCCTAAATGAAGGTAGCGGAAAGTAGACTAGAGGGAGAGAGGGAGCGAGAGGGAGAGAGAGAGACAGAGAGAGAGAGAGAGAGAGAGAGAGGTTAAGGCAGTGTTAGAGCCAAATTTTAAGCACTAAATATCAGATACCAAGATACCATCGATTAACTTGCTTTTGTTTACTGAATTGTTGTAATGTTTTTCCAGATATTCTAATGACACAACAAGCACAGTATAAATCTTGTTTGACAGGTACAATGGATGATCTGCATCAGTACAATGTGGTATATGTAATTCTAATGGTATGTGCTCTGATAACCCTATGACCTCATTATTTACAGACATAGCGCAGGCGGAAGAGAGAGAGGGGGGGGGGGGGGGGGGGCGGTGCTAGGAGGTTAGCGTGTGGAGCAGTAATCCTCTTTAACTCCAACACAATGACTGCCAGTGCATGTGAGACGATGTGTACTGCAAGGGCCTGTGAGCATGTGTGTAAACAGGCTGGTGGACAAAAGATGAGATGCGCTTAATACATGTCTTGTCATTCACTAACTAAACATTCACCTAGGAACAGTGGTGGAAAGTAACAAAGTACATTTACTCAAGTACTGTACTTAAGTACAAATTTGAGGTACTTGCACTTTAGTTGTGTATTTTTATTTTCTGCTACCTACATCTCAGAGGCAATTGTTTTACTTTTTACTCCACTACATTTATGACAGCTTTAGTTAGTAGTAGTAGCCTTTATTCGTCACTAAGTCACAAGTACCAGCGAAATTGAGCCATCAACCTGTCCGTACATATACAAACATACATACAATATGACAAGGGGGTAGACAGGACAGGAAGACAGAGGATTGAGGAAAATACAGCATAACATGAGGAGAAGGAGGGAGAAAAACTACTAGATACTTTGCAGATTCAGATTAACAATACCTAGGCTAATATAATCAATAATTAGATTAAATGATTATATCAATAAGGCTTTATTGGTCCCCAGGAGGAAATTCACAAGCAGTATGTAAATGGGGTTAATATTGAGGAAAGTAGGACAGGACATACTTGCAGATGACACTGCCCCGGGACTTGCTGTGACAGGGCTTGATCTGTAGAGCACAGGCGACAGCCTTCCACATCTCTGGCTGGCACTTCCTGATGTCCAGGACAGGGATGTTCATGAAGGGCATCTTGATCGTCCCATTGGACCACAGCTTAATGTCATTCATAGCCCCCTGGTCTGATTGGACACTGCAGCTGCGGAACAGCTCAGTTGGCCTATAAAAAAATAAATAAAAAAATGAAAAATAAACAAAAGTAAAATAAAATAAATGGATCAAATAAAAATATAATACCAAAATAAATAATAATCAGCTAATGATGTGCATCTGAGGGGCTAAGCAGAAGCAGAGCAGTACTCTTTGGTAGTATGGAGGACAACAACACAGACAACAGTCTGCGGACAGACGCTGAAATAAATTGTCTGCTGGCACTTCTGGGGGCTTCTGTTTTTTATCGACTTTCTAATGCCAAATCTTTTTTTTTCTTGGAAAGCCGCGTCACCAGCGTACATAGTGACACCTATGTCGTTACCACAGCAACCCATGCAGATAGATTGGTGATGTCTGGATTTCTACTCGTTTAAATATTAGTTTTCATGTTGCATCTCATTATATTTTCCCGCCATTGGTCAGCACAGACCAAATGAAATTGTAGAGCATGATTCCCTGGGTCGATTCGTGGGTGGATTGCTTTTATTCTATAGACAATAGTAATAGTAATAATAATAATAATAATAATAATAATAATAATAATAATAATAATAATTCATTGCATTTATATCATGCAAGACACCCAAAGCGCTGTTCAAACATTTAGTAACTTACATTTGAACAAAAGCAAGAATGTGCAGTGGAAAGTTACTAAGTAGAGCTTTAATAAGTACAAATGTTTTAGTAAATCAAATGAATGAATAAGTGATGTTTTTTACAGAACTGAAGATTCTACATTTGACAAACCATTTAAAAAATTAATTCCAATGTGTTTTACTGTCTGAATTGAAGTGAGCTGTTTATATCATGTTATGCCAGTCACAACAGTTGTCACAACAGTTTGTTTGTTTTAATACCAATTACTTTCAAGCGTAAAAGTATAAAAACATCTTGGGTTAAAGAGAGCACCAAGTTTGTGTTATTCCTCTAAGTCTAGCAGGAAGTGCCTTTGATGTCTGATTGGTGGGTTTGGTCTCAAGTGACTCACCTAATTGGTAGGTTTGAACTGAGGGGGTGGGGAGGTTCGGCACAGAGTGCGATTCTACTGTTCCACTGCTAACTGGCATATGTGAATGAGTGGGTGCTTTGTTTACAGTGCCAACCTCTAAGTATCAGTGTGTGTGTGTGTGTGTGTGTGTGTGTGTGTGTGTGTGTGTGTGTGTGTGTGTGTGTGTCTGTGAACGTCCCTAGCTTAACCTATAACATGTTTCTATTTCTATATTGAACCTGATAATAAATCCTAACCAACTGTTAACTACTGTTTTAGGGCAATGACTGTTTGCAGGGACTCATGATTATTATAATCATGGGCCAATCGTGTGATTTATTTCTGGCTTGCACCTTCCTATCAGGGCTGGCCTGCAATATTTGGAACCCAAAGCTTACAACAAATATTATATGGTAAAAATTAATGCTTGGGTAATCTAATGTCAGATGCTTTAAAATTGCCATTGTTTGCAATATCATACAGTGTGTTGAGATACAATAATTAAAACCAACTGACTTATGATGAATAGTAAATGGATTTTAAATGATTTGACTATTAAACTACTAAGCCTAATATTGCCCTAATGAACCCAATGAAACCTAAAATAATAATAATAATAAGTCTTCTTATGCAGAGTTTATAGTTGCTGTGATGCGCCGATTTTGAAGTGTTGTGTAGTCCACGTACGGCCATGGCAGTTATAGACGCCATTTCGCTGTAACATTGGTGTGAACAGGCAGTTTGCGCAATCTGCTTGTGGAGCTTCAAAATTGCAGAGGTGCGTAACACACAAGATATTGGCATATGAACCGTGTGCAAGGGCCATGATTACATTTTTGGTTCTGGACTGCAAATTAGATTTTGGGCAGCCATACATTTCAAGTTAAGAAGTCAGATGGTTGCCTACAAAATACTAAAGACAAGTTGACAAGTGACTTTATGGATGTGTTATCTTTCCCCGGACCTGTTGTTGAAGTTGGTACAGTAGCTGAGGCCCTTGCAGCCCAGCTGGCAGGGCTCCCGGACATCGGCCAGGCAGGCGATGAGCTCTGTCTCCACGTGGTTGTACTCACAGAGCTGGTCGAACTCCTGCCACGTCTGGCTGCCCCAGTTCGTACTGACCTTCTGGCACATGTCCCTGCCGAGAGAGAGAGAGAGAGAGAGACAGAGAGACAGAAAGAGAGAGAGAGAGAGTTAGTGTTTGTGTAGTCTGGCTTACCGGATGTAGGTTGTTGGTATAAGCCCGCCCAAGCCTGCCATTGGGCTACTGAAATAGTCACCCAATGGCAGGCTGTAGGCAGATTCTCATGCCCGATGTTGAAACGTTTTCTGACATGGCCATCATCAGTTGGAGTGGATTTGGCTGATCTTTTAATTCTGGCAGTGGCATGCGCCACTGACATTGACCAATGTACCGATCCATTCCACTTCACACAAGCTTCTGTGATCTCGAGTTAATAGCGTTCTGCAAGAGCTACATACAGCAATTACATTGTCTGTGGTTTTAACCAGTCCAGTGAGCTCCTCCAGAGCTAAAGTATAGGCAGGCTTCATCTCTAGCTCACCGATGATCAAGTTACTAATAAAAGTCGCGTCACATAGTCGACACACGTGGCGTTGTCTTTTGCCATTTTAATGCCAGGGCTCCCCTCCCCACGTGCAAATGTTCCGCCAAAACAAGTTCCCCCTCAGTGTTAATTTCGTTGACGAAGACTATGACGAAAAATATTCTTCAACGAACCTTTTTCACGGATGAAAACTAAATAAAAACTAAATAAAAAGTCAGATATGATGACGAAGACTGTGACGAATTATAACTGACACTTCAGTCAACGAATAAAAACTAGACGAAAATGTTAGAGAGGGACGAATGGAGAAGAGATCCAATCAGAACTACTCTGTTTGTGGGCCGAGTTGGGAAGACATCCAATCAGAGCGAATCTGTTGCGGGTAGGTTGACCTATGCAGAAGCAGCAGAGCCATTTTAAAAAGCCGTGGCAAACGCAGCAGTAATTACACGAGGAGAACAGAGACGAGTTTCACAACTTCGCACAGTTTCAAGGACGTTTTCACAACAGTTGTTTACATTATATTTAGTTGTGTTTAGTTTAGGGCTGCCCCCTAATAGTTGACTGACCCTTACTCGATCAACAGAGGCTTAGTCCAATAAGTTTTTGTAACCCACCTGATAGGTAAGACACTGGACCAGATTACTCTAGACTCATAAGAGGGAGTGATGAAGAATAGGATTAGACACCGATTGAGTAAGAGGAGACACACAGAGGTAAGTTTAACAATGTCAGTGTATTAACACATGAAAAATAACACTTTTACAAATATGGCCGGCCTTTAGTTTTTCTTTTAACGTGTCTTTTCTGAAATCGGGTGCACCCTTAAAACAAAATAAAATAAACTCTCTTGTTCTCCAAGGAAGAAAAAAATAAGATTGTTCCTTTAAGTCTTTCTGACTCTTTCTCGGTCCTACCCCACCGACAGGACGACGGACGAAGAAGAGAGGGTTCTCTTCAGCTCTAATCCAGATCGGTTCACACGGTTAGCTCGCCATCTCCCTTCTGGGGAGAGAATCCAGAATCCAGGGTCTCCAAAAAACCCAGCCGAGAAAATAAAAGAATGAACACAGGTAAAGTTCCCAGGGCCACTTCTCCGTGGTCCACCAGACGCTCAAGTATCGGCTCAAACGGTTCCTTTTCCTCCACAGTTATTTTTTCCGACTTTTCCACTCCGACTTCTGTGTCTCGGTGCTCGTCCTGCCACCGCTCGGCGCTGCGTGTGTATCACTGCGCGTCTCACTAACCCGCAGCAAGGGGGCGGAACATCCAATTGTAATTCAGCTACACTTCTATGAGCGAATTAGATTTCTTTCTCTTATTCAGGTAGGTAACAGGTAGGTTCTTTTTCTCTTTTTTTTTCCAGGTTACATACTAACATACTTCTCTTTTTTCCAACAGGTTACGAACCCTGATTTAACGCATCGCTGCATCTTTCGTATATTTAAAGACAAGATGATAGTCGCACATCCCTCGTAACTACACCGTGAAGGTGAACCCTACCGGACACCAAAATACGAACAAACATTTTCTCCATTTGCTTGCTTTTAAATAAAGTTGTGTGCAGTTATACGGTTAAATACGATTATTAAAAGTGTTCAATGTCTCCTTCCTGGTTGTTCCTTCAGAACCGCTTGGTCCATGCCGTTAACAGGCGGCCCGCTTTGTGCGTGTGCTTGTAAAAATTATATTTTAAAGGCTGATTATTACGGTATTGTATTATCTGTAAAGTAGCACAAGGTTAACAGTGTTTCTGTTATAACACTCTCACCCTGGAACTCAAACCGTTTTCTGATGCCCCAAAAAATAAATCGAAATAATTCATTAAAAGTGCGACGAATAGTCGACTATCGGCTTCAAATGGCAACTAAGAGTCGACGAAGAAAATCTTTTAGTCGGGGGCAGCTTTAATATATATATATATATATATATATATATATATATATATATATATATATATTCTGGGGGCAGCTTTAATATATATATATATATATATATATATATATATATATATATATATATATATATATATATTAAAGCTGCCCCCGACTAAAAGATTTTCTATATATATTTTCTATATATATATATATATATATATATATATATATATATATATTTGTCTGCATTGCATATTCAAACCTTAATACCATTCCATAACAGACTGATGGATACTTCCAATGACCGGAAATTCTGGAGAAATATTTAGTCGACTAAGTCCACTGTAGATTTAGTCGACTAAAATCTGCTAATATTTGGTCTACTAAAACTAGACTAAGACTAAAAGACTTAAGACTAGACTAAGACTAAAACTCTTATGATATTTAGTCGACTAAAACTAGACTAAGACTAAAAGATTTCAGATGACTAAAATATGACTAAAACTAAATATGTGGTATTCAAAAGACTAAGACTAAATCAGAATTTGCTGTCAAAATTAACAATGTTCCCCCTGACACTATTTTGCAAGGGCACTGTGGAGGGTGTATGTGGAGTGTGTGTTGTTGATGGCTGGTTTACAGCCTCACCTGGCCTGAGTCAGACTGATTGGACTCTGGCTGGGTGGGGCTGCACACCTGTGGTGCATGACCAATCATGGCACCCAGGATAAACCAGCCATCAACACACACACTTGAAGAGGAGCCACAGTCATGACAGTTGTACCATCAGCTCGGCGAGTACCACCAGCCTTAATCTCCCAATAAACAACTTGCTATCTACCTGTGTCCTGTGTCGGAGGGCCCCAAGAGAAGCCACTTAGGTGGCGTGTGGTGAGGGCAACCCTGCCACAGGCACCATTGCTGCATCCTGGGCTTAGCGCCGCCCAAGGCGATTGTAATTGGTTAAAAAATTACAAACAAGACAGTGCATTTTTTTCCCCATATACCAGAATGATAGTGAGTAGAGCCAGACCTTTCCGCTGGTACAGCGCTAAAAACAAGTGTGGAGATAGGTCTGGCTATGCGAGACTAGTGTGTGAATGCCAATATAGGTACACAATGGCAAATAGGAAATCGGAAACAAAAAACATCACATAGGACCAATTGTGACAATAACAGCAATGCATAAAATACTAGTGAAACATGGAGGTTACATTTTAAATGAAGGTACAATTGGTCACACAGAGGGGCTCACCTGACTTCCTATTTCTCAACATGTTGTAAGGTGATTGGCAGTTATACGTTGGCACCTTTAACTGTTGCTAATGTGTTGCTGGTGTGGTGTGTACCTGCACAGTGATGTGTTGGCCTTGAAGCAGCAGTGCAGCTTGGCCCGGTCCATCTTGGCTGGGAGCAATGGCTCTTCGTGTGGCTTGGTGGGGGGCTGGGCACTCCCCAGGAAGCACTGCCACAAGGGGTCCTGGGGCAGGGGCTGGGAGTGACACTCCTCTATCAGTCCCTCCATGATCTCGTGTTCGGTGCTCATAGTGCGCAGGATGCGCCGACACGCCACCTGGCAGTGGGAGTCCTCAGCACGGTCACAGCAGTACAGGCCTACACATTTCATACACACATGTTGTTGTTTAGGCTCAAGCTGCTGCTAAACCAGGCCACACAATCAGGCTAAATCAGGCCACATACACAGGCTAAATCATGCCACACAATCAGGCTAAATCAGGCAAGACAATCAGGGTAAATCAGGCCAGACAATGAGGCTAAATCAGCTTACACAAACAGGTTACATCAAGGTACACAATCAGCCTAAATCAAGCCACACAACCAGGCTAAATCAGGGCACACAACAAGGCTAAATCAGTCCAAACAATCAGGCTAAAAGAGGCCACACAATCAGGCTAAATCACATCACTGCCAGGCTAAATCAGGCCACACTATTAGGCTACATCCGGCTACACAATCAGGCTAAATCATTCCAGACAATCAGGCTACATCAGGCCACACAATCAGGCTAAACCAGGCCAGACAACCAGGCTAAATCAGTCCAGACAACCAGGCTAAATCAGTCCAGACAATCAGGCTAAATTAGGCCATACAACAAGTCTAAATAAGGCCAGAAAAAACACAGACATGGTGGGGATAGAAATGACGAGTTACTTCTAAAGCCTAAAAAGCAACGTGTTTTCTTACTGTCTATTGGGCTGCGTATGGGGTAGGACTTGGTGTAGTTGCCCACACAGCCGATGAGCTGGGCACTGTGGCTCTGGCAGTATTCCTTGACGGCATTAATCTGTGACACCGTGGGTGAGGAGTCTGTCCGGAATATGGCCTGGCAGTATTCCCGGCAGGTGGTATGACGGCCTGCATAGCTGCAGCACGTAGAGCCCACTGGGAGAGGTCCACACCAGTGTGTGAACATTAACACAACAAAATGGACCCATAGACATGTGTGTATGTGTTAGTGTGTGTGTGTGTGTGTGTGTGTGTGTGAGAGGAAGAGAACGAAAGAGAGAGTGAGTTAAGGCCGCGGTATACTCGCCGCTCCCAAGCTGTCGCGCGACAATGTGACGTCACGGGAGCACGGTAACTATTTATACTCGCGCTGGTGGCCGCGACAGTAGTTGCAGTCTTCTCCTGAACAGAGGTGGCGCCACTGAGGAAAGGCGACCGACTCTTCTATTTCTACGCAGTAGAAGAAGAGATATGCTAATACTGACACCCCTGTGTCTTCATTAGAATAGTTCACCGAGATGTCGCTCACTATACAGCATTATGTCTATTACTTTACATTGCTATTATTCTACATCACTGCCCCACCTGCTCAGCCATCAACAGTCCAGTGTATGGCAGCAGTTCTCATATGAAGAGTGTTTGTAAGCATCCATCTTAATAACTTAGTGATTATCTTATATACTTTTATTTTATAACTTAATGCCGCTTTGAGATAGTTTTTCAGCCACGTAATTCCACTCGTCTTTGACCACAACAACAGCAGACAGCACTTACGTAAAACCACGGTTTATTAGCAAAAAAATATAGGCCCACACCACACAATAAAACAGAACATATAAAGAAAGAAGCCTTAGCAATAAGGCGCATTAAAATGTGCCTTCGAACTCGTCCGTGTTTGTTTCCGCTTTGTCGCGCGCCGCTGAAAAAAAAAAGAGAGGTGCGCGACACGGCGCGAACGGGCCAAAATCCTGTCGCACCGGCGAGATCTACGTCATTTTGACGTCACAATGGCGCGCGACAGCTTGGGAACGGCGAGTATACCGCGGCCTTTAGAGTGAGATAAAATGTATGAAGGATATATGTATGAGAGTGGGTAATAGAGTAGGGTAGAGTACAGTAATAGAGTGGGTAATAGTAAGAGTGTGAAGAAAAAAGAAAGAAAGCTTGTAGCTCATAGTAGCAAGAAGAAAACTCTGATAACTTACTTTCGTTTTTTGTGATGCAGCTGTACAGAGGTTTCTGGTGAAACACAATTCATAGTCAAAATATCAAATACAATTATGAATTAGGATTACTACTCACTAAAGTTACCTTTATTTATGTATGCCTGAGTAGAAAGAGTGAATAACAGATACAAAAGAAAGGGAAGATACATGGAGATATATATATTTAGGTAGATATATAGAAAGATAGATAGAAAGATATGACTTACCTCTGCGTCTTTCTTGCATATTTTTGTTATATCATTTTTGGATGCTGCCTATTAGGATTGCAAAAAGACGTTGCAATACACATGATGACAGCTGAAGCTATACATTGTATCCAGGTCTATGTTGTTGTGTAACAGTGTGACATGTTATTCAACAGGTTGGATTCACAACAACAACAACAGCAACTCTAGAAGTGTTATGTTTCTAAGGCACCAAGGATGTCTCACCTGCTTGCATTCCCTGCGACATTCAGCTGAGATGGCCAACTCACAACAGCCCAGTCCAACCCAACCGTCCGACCTCCGGGACACCCCTAGAACCACACACACGTGATTATAAATGGGACATTTGTCTGGCGGTGCATATATCAACAAAATATCTGATATTATTTCTGAAATTAAAAAAGGGACATATTTACATTTTGCCTGTTCTTATCATGGTAAATGTGGTACTGTAGTAAAATATTGGGCAGTACATGCCCAATGGTTTACTATGATGTGTTTTAAGCTTTGGTAAATCAGCCAAAACAAGCCAAAGTAGACTACTCAAATAAGGAATCGTTCTATATTGTATATAGATGTATAGCCCATTGTTTATGATCAGTCATGCCTGCTTATGGTATAAAGTCGATCGATAGTTCCCCATGAAGCGAGGTCACGTCACAGCCTATCAGATACCAACTGTCTCGAAATTAATCAGCAAGCCAGAGCCTTTGCCATTTAAAAATCTTATCCTTATTTTTGTTTGACCCCCTGAAAAAAAGGTGCTGTTTGTCGCCATCATTTTGTTGTTTGTAAAAAAATATTTTTGTGTTATGAGCAATGAATAATGAATATGAATAATGGATGTGCCAGTGTCTCATTGCTTACCAGGAAGAGTGGAGTTGACGCAGGTCCACAATTCATTCTAGAAAGCAGCAAAGAAGAGACAGAATAGTGGGAATGATCAGTACATTTAGAGGCTGTGTTCAGAATCTCATACTAATGTACTATTCATACTAAGTAGGATGTCAAATTGAGTATGCAGTGTGTTCCAACTGCATAGTATGTGGATTTTGTGTATGCAAGAATTGCCTGGATATATACTAGATTAACAAGAATTTCTGAGTATGCAGCATCAGCTTACTGGAATACTCAACTGCCCCACAATGCATTGCGTCTATTCAGACTGTGAAATGGCCAACTGTGAGGCAGGTGGTCCTGGCACAAGCCAGCAACAATGGCTCTTTTCACATCGGCGTAAACGTTGGAGCCAATTTCCAAACAGGCGTCATTTAGATAAACTGACCACACATTGGAAATCTACAGGGTTACTTTATCAACCCAACAAAATATAAAAATAAAAAAAGTGACATATAAACAGTCTCCGCTATCGCTGCCGGTTGGTGTGAAATGCATTCTGGGATACTTGGCTGTATATTTCAGTGTGAACGGTCTGCTGGTAATGGCATACTTAATAATTTATTTTGTAGGCAGTATGCAGTACATACTCATTGGGTATGTAGTAGGCAGTACGTTAGTATGCGAAACACAGCCTTAGACCATTGCAGTATGCACCAATGCAGTATGCACATGCCAACTTAACCATGCCTCATGGTTAAGTTGGCATGGTTGACTCATTTTCAATTTTGTTGGTTGATGTTTTGGGAAAGACTAGGGGTAGGGTTTACGATAATAAAGGATATAACAAATAACAAACTAAACATGATATATACCATTTAAATAACTGTTTTTTTTCTTTTCGTCACATGGCCAAGCCACTTTGGCACACCCTCTGGGATTTATACATATAAACAAAGTTGTTTTGCTTCCTTTGCATCAAAAGGTGTTGTGTGAATGAGAATAGATGGGACATAATCACCAACATAAACAGCAAAAGGATTTGAACCAATATCGTATATAGCACACAGTGTATACAAACACATAGCCAGGCTGACAGACAGACATGGGTAGCTAGATGAAGATGCACAGGGAGAAACGACTAGAGTTAGAAGAACAAATCAACTCCCAACCAACACATGAGCCACATCTAATACATCACAGGTTACTGTAAATATGGCTGTTTGGCTTGGCAAGAGAAGAAAGGTTTCTGTTAGAGACGCTCCAGCAAACTTTAACAGTGCCGACCAAAGAAAACTAAAGTTTGACATGAGTTCTTAATGTGATTTGTGATGAAGGCAAGACAACGAGGCCAGAACATAACAGGGAAGATAATGTTTTAGATTAGCCGAGACTTTAAACCAATGCCAAGTTTCAAACATCTCTTATAGACAGACTGCTCCAGAGCCACAGCACACGTACTCCAACCTGCCCTAGAATAGTGCACATTTCCACCTATGTGTGTGTGTGCCTGTTTGTGTGTGTGTATACACATACACACACCATGCACCCACATCCTCTGCACATACGCTTATAATTGTATGTGCGCACACGCACACACACACACACACACACACGTGTATCAAATGCGAGCAAGACACGTGCATACATTTGGCACAAGTCTTTAAAAGCCCACTTTAATTAGTAGTATGCCTGTGTAATAGATCACTAAATGACAACAGCCTCCAGTGTAATTAGAGTGGGTTAGGGTTAGGGGCGGGGTTAGGGGCAGGGTTAGGGTTAGGGGCAGGGTTAGGGGCAGGGTTAGGTGAGGGGTGCTGGCCAGAGCTGTTGTGTGAGGATGCCTGTGTGCATGTGGGTGGGTGGAGAGCTGTGGTCTGGTGCGACATCATTCTGGGAAGTCTGAATCTCAATCAATGGTATGTTTGTTTGGCTACAGGAGGTTTTGCTAAAGGCTTAGATGTGTACTCTTGAATGGGTAATATATGTAATATACTGCTGTTTGTATGGTTGGCTAATGTCGAAACAGAAAAAGCAAGAAATTAAGCTAGATTTTCCAATAAGATTACATAGTGCATAGGTAGGTAAGGTGGATGTAGTGGTACATTATCTTTCTAATACTAAATATTGTATTTCTTTGTCTTTTTTTGTCAGCACAGTTAGACCAACACCAACAACTCTGCACTTTGAAGATGAATTGCTATCAAAGAAGGTATAATTAATATGTTAGGATTACATATTCACACAATTCTGAGTAACCGGCAATTTGAGTAACCGGTAAGATGCTTTTTGTTTAAAACAATATATATATAAAGAGAATACAATTACCTGTAGTTTTTTGACCAGATTGACCCATCTCAAGTTTGAACGGTCAAGTCAACCACCGTCCATATTGTTTCATTTCTATTGTTGTTCCATATATTATTCCTTTGGATTATATCAATGCCATTCTGCCTCTAGCTGTCCAAAATGATTGTATACTGCTTTAAATTGTCAAGTATTATTTGGTACATCTGTAAAACTCACCATAGACTCTGGGCAGTAGCTGGGCAGCCGCATGAGAAGATGTTTCAAACGGGACTCACTCTTTATAGTCCCAAGCTGCAAGAGAGTGACATGTTTAGTGACAAGACAAGGGCTGTGTCAAATATTGTATGCAATTAAGTTTAAAAGATTTTAGAATGCCAAAGTTAGCATTTATAGTTAACTCAATTTTAATTTAAGGTTTTGAAAAACCCATACACATGGTGACAGCATTGCAGAAATCCGAAAATAAATCTTGATAGAGAATTATTTGTATGTCCTCAAAACAAAACAAAATGAAATTTACAACAATTATGACACATTTTAACCAGAAATCCTTGAACAGCTACTTAAAGAGGTTAATTATGGTAGGGTTTGGAGACTGTGAGCATGTGAGTTAGAGTACAAGGGTGTGTTCACTGCATCCAAGACAGTTAATTGATGAACAGTTTAGCCCATATTTGAGGTTATCATATTTGTATGCCATGGGAAAAAGATCAACAGCTCAATATATAAGTGTTTAGTGTTTAGTGTGTTTCGCACATGCACGCACATACACACGCACACACACACACGCACGCACGCACGCACGCACGCACGCACGCACACACACACACACACACACACACACACACACACACACACACACACACACACACACACACACACACACACACACACACACACAAGCAGATAGCTGAGTAATTACATTTTTGGGGGGGCTCTATATTTGAGATATATATTTTTTTAATATATATTCTTGTCTGTTTTCTTTTTTTTTGAACATTTATTAGAACAAGTTCCTTGACAGAGTCTCACACATTATGGCAAGTATCAATACTCATATTGGTATCAAACTAACAAAATACAAAATACAAGGACAATCAGGTGAAGGAATAATCTTTGTAGGTCTAATTAGTAATAGTAATAATAATTAAAAATATATATATATAAAAAACTAATAATAATAAAATAAATAAATAAAAACACCATCTAGCCCAGTTGAACAGAGACAGTATTCTCACCTTTCCAAATACATTATAACAGGTAACCATTTTTCAAGATACAAGTCCGTCTGAAGTCGTAGGTTTGCCGTTATGTGTTCCATGCAATTTACATCCTTAAGCCTTTGAGACCACTGGTCCAGTGTGGGTGGATGGGGCTTAAGCCAATTTACTGTGATCATTTTATGTGCAATCAATAAAAGAACCCTGAGCATAAACACACTATTTTTCCCTAAATCCGTTAACGATACAGTTCCCAAGATTAGTTGCTGTGGTTCAATTGGTCTATTTAAATTCAAAATCTCACATATTTGTCGCTTCACATTCTCCCAGAATTTTTGCAATTTAGGGCAATCCCAGAAGATGTGGGAAAAGTCCCCTGTTATACCGCAACCCCTCCAACACAGGGGGGAACAGTTATTATCATAACTAGCTATTACCAAAGGAGTTTTGAAATATCTTGCTCTCAACTTCCAGCCAAATTCCCTCCAAATTGGGCTGCTTAAACATTTCTGCCAGGGCACCCAAGAACTCTCCCACTCCTCATCAGCAATTATGGTATTAGCTTCCAATTCCCATTTAGCTTTCACATCAAGTGTATCCACTGATGTATCCATACGGATCCTGCCATATATACATGATGTTGTGTTTTTAGTGTTCATCTTGTTCTCAGCTATCTCAATCCAATATTGTTCAAAATTAGATGGAACTTCTTTAATTTTGTCCCACTCTTTGTGTGTCATCAGGTAATGCCGAATTTGAAAATATCTAAATAAATCCTTAGAATCAATGCCATACTTTGCTTGAAGTTGTGAGAAAGCCCTGAGAGTCATTCCTTCGAATAATTGATTTATTGTGATGAGGCCCTTCCCCGCCCATCTAATGAAACCACTGTCCATTTTTGCTGGCAGGAAGTCACAGGCAGTAGTTATTTTTGCTGCCCTAGATAGAGATAGAGGTAAATCCAACAATCCTCTTGTCTTCTCCCAAACCTTTAATGTATGATTAACATATTCGTTTTGTATCCTAAGTTTACGCCTTACTTTTGAATTTAGAAAGCGAAGGGTTGAGAGCGATATATATTATTTACTGAACCTTGCTCTATATGTACCCATTTTGTGTCCATATCTAATCTCATCCATGAAACCAATTTTCCAAGTTGTGCTGCCCAGTAGTAACTTCTGAAATGTGGCAAGGCTAATCCACCCTTATCCTTGCGTGCACAGAGGACTTTGAGTCTCACTCTAGGCCTCTTGTTCTACCATATGAATTTGGAAACAAGCTTATCCAGAAATGTAAAGGTAGATACAGGAACAGTGATAGGCAACGCATTAAAAAGAAATAACAATCTTGGCAGTGTGACGAATGTATAACCGCACATATGTATCAACAGGCTGTAATATCTACACATAGCCACTAGGGAATAGAAATACATATATAAGTTGTATTAACCGCACCTGGCCACCAGATGGCGGCACACATAATACATTGGGGGCGGGCGTGCAACACTAGCCAATCAGAGCATATTATGCGTCATAGAGGCCACGCCTGCCCAGGTACTACCAAACAACACATCCGGGGGAAGGGAGAAACCCCCAGGCAGCGTATCTGTTAAGATACCCAGCTAAGGGTCGCTCCACGCGTGAATTTACAATTCCTCTCCATTTGCTTCATAGATAATAGACCTAAAGCTAAACAAATAAAGTGAGTTAAAAGCGATCCTGTGTCGGCGGCCTTCTTCCTCAAAGAACACACTA
Organism: Merluccius polli; assembly: GCA_030340625.1. Lineage (NCBI taxonomy): Eukaryota > Metazoa > Chordata > Actinopteri > Gadiformes > Merlucciidae > Merluccius > Merluccius polli. The sequence continues at coordinate 145,894 of JAOPHQ010003700.1, read as the reverse complement.
CAGCAGGACATTCATCCTGATAGTTTCTATCCTCCCAACTAAAGACATAGGAAGCATCTCCCATATTTCCAAGTCATCTTTGATTTGAGAAATAAGTTTATCATAATTTGCTTTATATAACTGATTTGAGGTATGGGTCAGAATGACTCCCAGATACTTATTGTCTGTTTTCTAAGCAGTTTTTACTTCTGGTTGGACATTATATACAACATTGAGTAGTTTTTCTAATTCAAGTTCGGGAGATAGACCATGCCTGTTACTCCACTGACCACCAATAGCCACCTGTATTTAAACTCCTCTTTTCTACCCATCTCTCGTAGCATTTTTGCTCGCATAGCAAGCAAAACTTTATTTATAAAGCACATTTCATTCCAGGTGAAAGCACAATGTGCTGCACAGAGCGTGAGCGACCACATAAGTTACACGGTTACAAAAACTATGTGAATAATATAAAGATAAAACATTAGAACTAGGTACACAATTAAAACAAACGCTTCTGCGCTTCAGTATGCGCATCCCCTACCAACACTTGTTCCACTATTTTCGGACACCATCCTCATGTAAACCCTGAAATCCATCACCAGGCACAACAAGCTTTCTTCCTTTCTTTAGCCTCTCATAGAACCCGCTCAACATACTGGACCGGCTGGAAATGTTTCCAATCTTTCCACACCTACCATCAGATTCCCACAACCTCCTTACAACCTCTGCTTTTATCACCCACGCTAAAACCCATCTTGGTATCCATTGTTTTACAATTAAGGTATATATAGCATTCATCCAGATGGCATCAATTTCTTTTTGGCAACTGGATCACCTCACTCATCATGGAGCCAGCCACAAATCCTTCAACTCCATTTTACGGCAAGAACCCAGTACACCTATCATCATATAACCTCTGACATCTTGGCTTGCTGCCCGACAAACACCATTTTTCTGCTTGCCTTCTTTGGCTACAGCTTTACCATCATCTTCACCATCATCTTTTTCACCATCGTCTTCTCCATCATCTTCACCATCGTCTTCACCATCAAGTACAGATTAAACTGGAAACCACAACCCACACCTTTTCAAGCAGCCATCGCCCCAGATAGTCTATTTATGACAGAAACCAGCGCTATCGTCACACACCATTGGTTCGATACACACATTTGCCAAATTTCGTCACTTTCCGGTTATTCTCTCCATCACACTTCTCAGCCTCAGGGATCCCCCAGGAAGAGCTGGACAAAGTGGCTGGGGAGAGGGAAGTCTGGGCTTCCCTGCTTAGGCTGCTGGCCCCATGACCCGACCCTGGATAAGCGGCAAGAAGATGGATGGATGGATGGACACTTCTCAGGCTTCCATTTTAGGATCTCCTAGCAGTCTCCAAAGCTTCCTGCCAAGGACTTCCCAACAACACAGTTCAGCTTTTAGGACACTGGTCATCCCAGGCATACCACTCCTACATTCGCACTTCCTTGCAAGATCTCCAACATCTAATGGAGCTTTTGGGGAGCCATACACCAAGCATAGGTTGCGAGATGTCAACACAGAGCTCCAAGCCAAGCTTCATCCAACGACAGCCAAATAAATAGTTATGTCACACTGGCCCGATGTTGGTGATTGTTGGCATTTGTTGGCAGGGTGCAAGCACCTTTGAAGCATCAGGATGCACAGAGAGGCTACGTTGAACACAGAAGATGGGCTACAGATTTAGTGTTTCAGCAAAGTGGTTTCTTTTTAAGGCAAAGGTTTAAAGAAAACATAATGTGGTTTTAATTAGGTCTTCTGGCTTTCTGTGTGTGTGTGTGTGTGTGTGGGGGGGGGGGGGGGGGCGGCTATACAGATGATGATTTCAATTTCAATGCAATTTGTAACACTTTAGTTCTGTGTGGTGGTGTTATCTTGTGTCGTGCTGGTTCATTTGTAGATTGTTAACTGTGCTTTGTTTTGTGACACTTGGTCCGTGTGGTAGTGTAATTTTGGATTGTGCTGGTTTGTAGCTACCTAGTCTGGCTTACAGGATGTAGGTTGGTGGCATAACCCCACCCATGCCTACCATTGGGCGACTACTAGAGTCACTCTGGATGGGCTTATACCTTATACTCCTCCCCCTTCCGCCACCTCCCACTGTTGCTGCATCCTGGGCTTAGCGCCGCACAAGACAATTGTAATTGGTTAAAGAAATACAAACGTTTTTTTTTTTCCTATGCCCATCCAACACGGTATAAAGGCCCATGAAAATTAGGCTGTATTGAAGTGCACAGCATGCGCTACGAGAGGTCAGTCTACTGGTGGAACAGGCAGCTGACCTGGGAAAGACGGTGACTGTGAGTTGTGAGGATAACATACTAGTAAAAAAGAAAAATGCCTCTGCCCATTTGGAAGTATTTTGGGTTGTTTATTTTTTATGAAAAAGACAACTGCTGTCCAGTGTGAGAAGCTCTGTTGGCAAGACTGACAGAGACAGACCTAAAACTAACTGGTTGTAATAATAATAATAATAATAATAGGGTTTCGTTTTCAGTGGTGGCGCTCCCACACACGGCCATAGAAATAAGTGGCTCTACTTACTTATAATAACGGGTTGGTAATTTAATAAACATGAATAGAACAGGTAGCAATGTGTTTTCCTTTTATCACGATCCATCACCCACAATAGCGCTTGTGTGTTTTCTCTCGGGTGAATAGCACTAGTCCTGTGTTGTTCAAAGCCCCTATTTGCTTTGTGATACTTGGAAGTAGGCCTACTCTCATACTATGGAAGCAATGTGTCTTTAAGGCTACATTGAAGGTCTGCCGTTTGTGGATCTGAAAGCCACTGACATCCACACAGAAAACCTATGTGATTATGTAGTTTTGCTTTCTGTGTTATTAAAACAACAATAGAAATGAGAAGGAAAAAAATCAGTTGATAAAAACGCGATTCTGCAGCAGTGGTCGCTGCCGGCTCTGATTCAGGCAGGGAAAAATCTGCACGATAAATTGATTTATTTTTCAAATATTCGAATATTTGTTCAGAAAACTTAACGATTATCTGAAGCTTGAAGTTATGTATTCGGGCCAGCCCTTCAGCCAACCAGCGCTGCAAGCCCCACTCCCAAAGTTCCTGTACTTTTGGAAAGTACTACCCCCTCAGCACAGACTTTTGGGGGGGGAAATATTGTCACTGGAACTTAATTTAGACCCTGGTCCCTGCAATGAAAACACAGTGACAAGGGTTCCTCCAAAGGTTCCTGGGGAAAGTTCCTGTTGTGGCTTAAGGTTACACTGTCTGCCTCTGCTGATCCTTCTGCAACTTCTGAGTTATTGTAGATAAGCAGTCCACTAATTATCCTGTAACTTGAGGTTACATTGTCCAGTCCTGTCACCTTGCCTATTGAGTCTGATACTCAGCTAAAGGTTGGCAAGGAGCAGCTCATAGAAGCTGAGAATGTCGACCCTTCCTTAGTATTGCAGCAGTGTTGCCTAAAGATGAGATTGGTTCTACTCATGTTGCTACAACATTGATGATATCCTCATGCGTAAGTGGGCTCCTTCAGCTGATGATGACAGTGGGTGGAAGACTACCTACCAGATTGTTGTCTCATCTAGTTACTGTGCGCGGATTCTGAGCTTAGCTCATGGCAATGTTCTGTCTGGTCACCATGGGATAACTAAAACCTATCATTGCATATTGAAGAATTTCTTCTGGCCTTCTTTAGAAAGACAGATTTTGCGACAGAGTTTGTATTAATAATACAGTGCTGCAACCGCGCTTTTGTTTTCTCCGTGCAGAGAAACACACACACATACATAAACAATACAGAATCCAAATACTACGTCCTCTCTCTCAAATCATGGACCGATTCTCACTGTGGGTAGAGCAGAACAGAGATCAGTATTTATAGTCAGTAGCTCATTAATCTCACCACCCACAGCTGCGATTGGGCTGCCCCCTTGTTTGCAGCCGAAGCCTAGCCACGCCCCCTTCTCCCACATGATGTTTCTTTGCTGCTCTTGCCATGCATGCAAACTGGTTGGGAAACCCAACTAAGTGATCTCTCAAGCTCTGCTCCATCCCATACCTGTAATGGTGGAGCCATTTGAGAGACTCATTATTGACTGTGGTGGTCCATTGCCTAAGTCAAAATCTGGTTACCAGTATCTCCTGACTTTAATGTGGGCTGCCACTTGATACTCACAATTCCACTACGTTCTGTCAAAGCTAAAGTGGTATTGAAGGAATTGGTTAAATTCTGTACCACGTTTGGTTTGCCGAAGTTAATTCTAATAGACCAAGGTACTGATTTTATGTCCAAAGTGTTTCCTCAGGAATTAAAAGTGCTGGCTGTGAAGCATCAGCCAAACCCTTAAGACTATGTTGTACGGGTGACCCCGAATAGTCGACTATTCAATGATTCGATCGAAGGAGCCTGATTTGACTGCCAATCTCATAGTTGAATCGTCGGCAAAACAGGATCATTCCATTCGGGCTATAAGTAGTGCTGAATGTCTGATTTTACATATAGTTTATTTCTCCCAATAAATCATGATATATAGCCTATTTTTGTATAAATATCAAGTGCAAAACACACTACCGATAAATAAAAAAAGACTCCAATCAACTGCTCATGCAACAAATTCAATGGGCCTCAAACTGTGTGACCAAACACCAATTCTGCAGGGCTGAAACCCAATGACTCCTGAACAATTTCTCTAATGGCAAAAAGCAGGAGGGGTATGCCATCATAGGTATGCAACATAGTAGGGGTGTCCCCGACTAAGAATTTACATAGTCGAATCTGATTCGTCAAGTCTTGCCTATAGTCGACTGATCGTCGAATCATGTTTTTTTCTTTTTTTTTGCTCATTGATCCATATTCTCATTTGCGACATTGGCGGTCTTTACACCGCCGATTCTTTTCCGAGTCACATGCTGGACTACGTCAGTCCTTTCAAAAAACGTCTTCAACATGCCTGTGAAGTAGCTAAGGAGGCATTGACCAACTCCTAATCTAAAAGGAAAGCTCACTCTGATAAGAATGCAGTTAAATTAAGTTTTCAATCCGGAGACTCTTCCTGGTTGAGTACTGCAAGCCGAGTTTGCAGGGCTGGATAAGAGACACAAGCTGAAGCTTTATGTTGCCATGGCTCTGTGAAACAGACAGATCCTCTTCAGGTGTTGCCTGTAGTTTTTAGCCACAGTGTTGCCTTCTTACTCTCCCTAGGAAGATGACTTAATGATGCAAGATCTTCTAAGAGTGACATGGGATTGATTGAAAATCATCGAGCTTCTCAGATGTACCTACCCAAACCACTGTCTTGCAACATGACATTGATGTTGGTGAATGTCTTCCTATTAAGCAGCATGCTTACCGTGTGAACCCCTCAAAAAAAGCTCAAATGCAGAAAGAGGTTGAGTATTTACAAAAGCATGGCCATGCTGTTCCTGCTCCATCTCCTGGAGCTCTCCTTGTTTAGTAGTGGTGTTGTGAGAAGCAGTTTCAAAATAAAAAATGAAACCCTTACTCACGCGTGTTCTTTTAATGAAGCGATGGAAGAAGTTGTTCAGCTTTAAGAAATAATCAGTTTTATTGTTAACAGAGTTTTACAGATATCTGGGTCCCACTATGTTTCCCTGACAGAACAACAAAGTGTGTGTGTCAGTTCACGAAGTCTGAGCACCAACTATCCCTGACCCAGGATGTTATATACACAAACAGTGAAAACGTCATAACAAGGGCTGGCTGTTGTCGTCTTCCCACCTCGTTCTCGTGGTATCTGACTCCCAGCATGTACAGAGGCCAGCCTGCCTGTTCTTTACTATCATATGACCTGCACATTGCAACCAACTGATCTCACACTATTCTACACATGTCACCAACAACGTACTCATTCTGATTATGAGGAGTTGCTTTTATAATTATATGCCTCTGCTTATATCTCATGATTCTGTCTTACTTCAGCAGAAAGGCACCGAGGTTAGTGTGACCCTAATTATTGGTCATATGGTAGATATAAAATATAACCATACCTTTAGTGGCAAAGTCCGATGGGACACCACGCTTTTGTACTGATTTTAAGAAAGTGAACAGTGTAACCAAGTCAGATTAATTTCCTCTTCCTCATGTGGAAGACTGCATGGATAGGGTTGGAGTTGCTCGCTATGTCACACAAGAGTTGCTCAAGGGCTACTGGCAAGTGCCTTTGACATCCCATGCTTTTGAGATCTCTGCATTTTTTACCCCAGACAATTTCCTGCAGTATATGTCATACATCATGGCATTTGGTATGTGCAATACCCCGGCCACCTTTCAACGCCTAATGAGGAGGATGTTGTCTGGAGTAGCAAACTGTGAGGCATATCTCGTCGATGTGGTAGTCTACTCCGCTGATTGCCAATCCCATGTGGAAACCCTGGCCACTGTCTTTTAGTGTTTGCAAGAGGCATCTCTCACCTTGAATCTTGTAAAATGTGAGTTTGCTTAGGCTACCATCACCTATCGAGGCAAGTAGGTCGGTCAGGGCCAAGTGTGTCCAGTAGATATCAGGGTAACCGCCATCGCTACGTTTCCTGCTCCTACTACTAAGCGGGAGCTGCGTCGATTTTTTGGCTTAGCTAGTTACTACTGAGGGTTTTGCCGTAATTGTGCTTCCATTGTGTCCCCTTGGACAGACCTCCTTTGTCCCACTAAAATTCTTACTTGGGAAGCAAAACGCAAGCAGGGTTTTTAGACTGTAAAATCTCTTCTCTGTAGCTCTCCAGTTGTTGTGACTTTATGTTAAAAATAATAATTTATGATGATTTATTCATAGACAAGCAAAGAAAATTGCATGCATTTTATTTAATTATAAATAACTATTTACATGTTAGTTAATAAATGGGTTAAAAATACAAAGACCAGAATGCTTTGCAATAAATAAGACTGGAACTTGAGTTAATAAAAAAAGTGTGTAAGTGATGGCAATAGGCTTCAGCCACAGAAAGTAATTTCCTGTGTTAAAAACAATGTAAAGGGACAATATATTTTCGTAAAAAGAGACTTCAACTCATATCCCGCGTTTGGAGTGGATTATTGATCGTCTTTCGCTACACCAGTGCTGTCGGCTCCAGACTTTGCAGTACCATTCAAGTTGGAGGTTGATGTGAGTGGTACTGGAGCTGCATTCCTACAGGAAGATTCTGTCAGAATTGATCACCCAGTCTGTTGCTTCTCTAAGAAGTTCTCTGCAGCCCAGCACAATCGAAAAAGAAGCCCTAGCCATGCTCTTGGCCGTTCAGCATTTTGAGGCTTATGTAGACTTGACTCCACAGCCAATGGTAGTTTTTACAGATCACAATCCTCGTGTTCCAACTCGGTTGTATAACAGTAACAACGGCTCATGCATTGAGCCCTTATGGCCCAGAATTCAACATATGGCTGTCATCTTAAGGGAGGGGGTGTTAAGTGTCATTCTGTGTCTTGTTATTATTGTCTTGTCTTTGTGTTCTAGGTGCAGCTCACTGATGAAGGATTGAGGTTACCTGTGTGAAGATGTAGGATGGGTCTATATAGGTGACCCCTTCCTTTGCCCACACTCTCTCTCAACTTCCCGACACCAGACCCAGCTTTTCGTGTTCTTTTATATTATCCTTTTTTGTTGGTCTTGTTGTAAATAAATGTATTCTTTCGCATCTAACCCGGTGTAGTGTCCCTCCTTATGTTGCAGTCTTTGAGCCGGCCGTAACAGGCAATGGTTGAAGAAACATAATGTGGTTTTAATCAGATCTTCTGTCACTTTGTGTGTGTGTGTGTGTGTGTGTGTGTGTGTGTGGGGGGGGGGGTACAGATGATGCTTTCAATTCAACAACTCATCCAACAAATCCTTCACCCCTGCCATTCCACCATCAATACAGTGGTCAAAGCCAACAAAAAAACTAAACAATAAAAAACATTTAGACAACAATGTATGATACAAATTTAAATACAATTAATGCAAAAAAAGAGAAAATTAAATATAAATAAATACAATCAAACGTGAATAATAAAATAATATCTTTAAAGATTCCTTGTGGAAGCAAAGCGAGAGATTTCTTGGCAGCAGACAAAGGACAAACTCACTGATGCGACCAACGGCCGCAGAACAGACCATTTGTAGAGTTGTCTCTATCTCTTGCTTCCTCTGAGATGAAAGTAACTGGTTGCATGACATGGCTAATGAAATTCTTGATTTTTAAGGCACTAAAGCTTCATCAAAGCAGACCTTTGGATCAACTATCACAAATCATGGGCGTGTATGTGTGTGTGTGGGTGGGTGTGTCAGTGTGATTCTACACACACACACACACACACACACACACACACACACACACACACACACACTGCAGCACCACACTTCCAAGAGCTGCAAATTACCTCTGTCCATTCTCTCTCTCCTCTCCTCCTACACAATCCTCCCTGAACCCCCCCCCCCCCCCCCCACCCCACAGACACACACACGTCTTTTCTTCCTTCTAAGCAGCAGGTGTTTTAGTGGGCTCCAGTTTGAGTTCTTCTTGAGTTCCTCCTCTCTCTCTCTCTCTCTCTCTCTCTCTCTCTCTCTCTCTCTCTCTCTCTTCAATCTCGGTCAGTTTCTAATCTTGTGTTATCTTCTCTATCTCTCTGTGTCCTTATTCTCTCTACTCTTTTTTTATCTCAATGTTTTGAGTCAAATGTGCTTTGTTGATTCATAAAACATTTTAAAAAATTACATGTAACATTTAATTCACAGAGGCATCCTGTTGCTTTGTTAAGCAGAATCCATCCCATTCCCAAATCATGTTTAGCAATCAGGATATTTTCTGCTTACTGGGCGGCTCTAGATTCATATCTAAAGAAGCTGTGATTTACAGTGATTTTAGAACAGCTAGGGGGGTTTTAGGCTTCACTGTTAACAATGGCCTCTCGTGGCTTATTGCTTATCTACCGTTCTGTTATGAATGAATTGATCTTTATTGTCTCTGTACAGAGAAATTTGTCTTGGGCTTACAGGGCATTGGCAGCACATATAACATCCATTAACATAACAAAGTACCTCCCATACAGCCCCCCCCCCCCCCCGCCCCACCACACACACCACACACACCACACACACACAGTAGTTATTGCACAGTTCTCCAAATGTTAGACATCATAAAATACCCTCCCATCATAGCAGCACTCATATATACCTCCACATATTGCACACTTTCCCTATATGGCACATTCCTCTAGATATTGCACATCCCGCTAATAAATAGATAAATACCCCACACAAGCCCATTACCCTGTTATCTAATCCACACTATGCACTCACTCTATCTGTTCCTGCTTAACTTGTTGTTAATTAGTTTGATGGACATGGGCACAAAGGAGAATTTGTATCTGTTTAGCCTACATGCTGGCATCCTATACCTTCTGCCAGAGGGCAGAAGCTCGTACTCATTGTTTAAGACATGTGTTGTGTCAGCAGAAATTTTGAGGCCCTGTCTCCTAACCGTCTCTTCAAAAATTTCTTGCAGAGAACATGGGGACTGTGTGCCCATTATTTTCCCCGCCCTCTTAACAAGAGTCTGCAGTTGAGTTCTTCCTTTTACAGTTAAGTTCCCAAACCATGTTGTAATGCCATAACGGATGACAGATTCAATAGTTGCCCTATAAAACAAGAGCATGACGCCTTCATCAACGCCATGCACCCTAAGTCTTCTTAGGAAGTGCAGCCGTTGACAAATCTTTGAGCAGACAGACTCAACATGTGTGGCCCACTGTAACTGACAATCAAAGTATATGCCCAAGTATTTAAAATGTGATACTTGTTGAACCATCTCTCCCTTAATAAACACAGGACTATGATCCCCCACACCCTTTGGGTCAAAAATCATTTCTTTCGTGTATATATAGTGTATATTTCGTGTTATAGTGTCTAGGTTGTGAGCAGAGGAAGCAGCAGAGGGAGGGAGAGCGTGTCACCTGCTCTTAATTCAGACCCAGAAGGAACTCTCTCATTTTGGCCCCCATCACAACACTTCAAAGAGAAAAAGTAAAAAAAATGTATGCATGATTGTGTGTGTGTGTGTGTGTGTGTGTGTGTGTGTGTGTGAGAGGGGTTGGGTTCTTACCTGGTCACATGCTTCTCTGCAGACAGAGCGCTCAAGGGCATGTTGGCAACATGAAGGGTCTGTAGAGACAGACAGAGAAAAGGTTATTATGGTATAGTAAAGCCACTACAATATCTAATATAGGTATACTGTATCTGGTTGGCAGAGCAGTTAGATCGCTCTTCACTCTTATGCTAAGGCTGCACAAATGTTTAGATAGGCCCATTTTAGATAGATTATTGTACCTATGTGATGCACATCATTCGATGTAGCTATGTATTCAATAGCGAACACACACACACAAATCCTGGCTGACATTGTGGCGCCAAACCAACATCGCTGCCCAGTCTTCCAGTAAGCTACCTGGTGTCACATCGTACCAGACCATCTTGAACCTGCACATTACACAGAACACCTCTCACCTCTCTTATATGACACTAGATACCATCTGGGCTTTTGGTTTTGTAATCTTGTGATGAAGCCTGAAGATGTTTCCTCATGTATTGCCAATATTGAAGATTTAAAAAAAAAAGATTTAATGTGCATAGTTCATGCTAAAAGCCGATAACTGATGTTTGAGTTTAGTGTTTACTTTATGTAGTACAGTACGTGGAGGTTGCAAGTTTTCTCTGTTGGACAGCTGAGACAGCTTATCTTATTGTTTTGTCTTTCTAGGACACTCTTAAATCTAACCACTTTCATCTTTAACTGACCCTCACCATCCTTTTACCTCTCTCTTTGCTTGCTTCCCATTCACTCCTCGCTCTGTTCCCTTGAAATAATAATAAGCCGTGGCGGCAGACATGTGCCAACCCCCCCCCCCCCTCCCCCTCGCTATCTAAAAAGTGAGGCAGGAATAACGCCACCCACGATCCACATCAAAAGAAACCCCCCACACACACTTAGGAACAGACTGACCCCCCCTGCCCCCTCCCCTCTACAGGCTTACCACTATGCAAAAATGCATTTAAAATACTTTTGTCATATAATCATGACGTACACAATCCTACAGGCATTCCCCATTAATTTATTTTGTTATGGATATATCAATTGTGCTTTTGTTTGATATTTTAAGTAAGGGATAATCCACGACTAGGTGTGCCATTATCAAAAAAGGATGCGTGACGCAGGGCTATACCAGGGCCACCTGCAAATCGTTCAAATATAAGGGTGTTGATTAATATTACTGGTCAATTCTGTCTCAACATAGACCCTTTTAGCTTGCACTGTTATTGAAAAATAATGCACACCCTTGGAACGTTATGCAACAATGCTGTGGTATAATTTGCGTTGTACCACAGTGTTGTTGAATACTTGATAATCAGTAACAGGACCCCTCTGCCTTTTTACAGTTCCAAATCAATGCACTTGAAATCCAACATAAACATACATAAACCACTCCAGACTGTCCCATTACATTATTTTCCAACGGCATTTTTTGCATTTGCATTATTTGGTGAGACATAATCATTTGTCCAGATATTTATTTCTGAGATTCAGTCTGTGTGTATGCGTGTGTGTGTGTGTACACAGCACATTTCTGGAGTTGAATAATCTGGAGTTAGACAAAAAAGTGTGAAAGGGTAAGATTTTTGGAGTTGATTTTCTAAATTTGACTACAGCTTGTGTTCGGGATACTCTTTGGCGGTGTACTATTTCGGTGTTCATTCGCTGGGTGTTGAAGAGCGTGATTCAACACTACTCCTGGTGTTCAGGAGCATGATTCAACACTACTCCTGGTGTTCAGGAGCATGATTCAACACTACTGGTGTTGAGTAGCGTGATTCAACACACTCCTGATTCAACACTCCTGGTGTTGATTTATCTTCACAGCTTTGTTGCCGGGCCCAGCCTTCTTCAATTGGACTTCTTCGTGAGGCAGGTGAAAGTGCCATTTTACTTCTCAAACTATATGTTAGGATGTGAGGGACTTTCTGTCAGTGTAATACATGTGTATACTGTATATTTTGCTAGGATGAACTTGCTAGCTAGCTGCTGAAGTTAATTGTGGAGGGTGTATGTGGAGTGTGTGTTGTTGATGGCTGGTTTACAGCCTCACCTGGCCAGAGTCAGACTGATTGGACTCTGGCTGGGTGGGGCTGCACACCTGTTGTGCATGAGCAATTATGGCACCCAGGATAAACCGGGGCCGTGTTCCGATATCCGTACTTCCCGTACTTAGTATACTTAGTTTGAGTATGTAGGGTGTTCCGATTATGATCGCGCCAAAAGAAGTGTATTTGAAAGGACCCGTATGTGTACTCAAAAAGGCCAAAATGCTGATTGTGCAACGGTGTACACTATGTGTACTCAACGGCAGCCATCTTAGCTACATAGCAGAAGAGGCGGAGCCAGGCTGAGCCACGCTCAGAGAACGTCTAATGAATTCACGTGTTTGGCGGGTGACGCGGCCGCGCAGCTGATGTAATTTCCGTTAAGTGTGCCACAGAGTATTGCATTTGGAACAGCACTAACATCTGAAGCTCTGCGTACCTATTGAGTACGGATAGTGTACTATGTTTAAGTGTACTCATGGAAGTACGGATATCGGAACACGGCCCAGCCATCAACACACACACTCGAGGAGGAGCCACTGTCATGGCAGTTCTATTTCATCCTTACTGACCGCCAGAGGCGGTGCTTAAAGCACTGGATATATCCACCTCGCGCATGCGCATTTCGAGTACCTAATACCAACATAGTCACCTGTGACATGACACCGGGAAGGCTATAACTTCCGGTGTCGTTAGAGGATCTGTTCCTTTTCATCTTCTCGCTAAGGTGCAGGTACCGTTTGGACTTTGAGAAAAGGATTAAAATTTGACTTACAGCAAGCCACGTGCAGCCTCGCGACAACTGTCGGCGCCGTGGACAATCCGTCCTCCAGAGGCTGTGGCTAGCTGGTTACATCTGGAGAGGGAGACAGGTAGGTGGTCGGCGCTTGTTGGTGAAGGCAGTGCGTTCGCTCCCGCTCCCAGCACGCGTGGGCCTCACTGCTCCCTTATTGTCTGGTGTGTTGCTCTGTTCTAACCGCCATCTACTTTTCAGAACTTACCGGTGAAGGCAGCGCTCTTGCCCCCGCTCGCGGTAACGTTTTTAAATTTGGTTTTGTTTTTTCCATTTAGCAGCAGCGCTTACGCTCAAGCTGATTACTATTTGTTAGTTACTGGTGAAGGCAGTGTTCTCGCTCCCGCTCCTGGTAACTCTGCCTTTTTTTGGCTTTTCTGTTTACTTTTAGCAGCAGCGCTCACGCTCAGGCCAATTGGTTTTCTGTTCACTGGGAAGTGCTTCCGGTGACGCAGACTGTTGGGCTGCCCCGCAATGGCCCACATATGTGTCGCCTGCGCGGAGCCGGAGGACGGTCATGATAGCTGCCCCCCTTGCCTCGGCCTCGAGCATTTGAGGGAGGGTCTCACTGCCAGTGCCTGCACAAATTGCAGGCCCCTGCCGTGGGCACTCAGGCTGGCTAGGCTAGCAGGAAAGAAGGCGAGGGGCGGGCTGTCCTCCAAGGTGGACCAATTGGCATCTGACATGGAGCAGATGAAGTTGCTCCTCCTGGCCCTTCAGCCTGGGACTGGTCGGGGGCTGGCTGGACTACAGCCTGACACTCCCTTGGAGGATGTGCCTCCGTTGGACGATGCCCTGTCACTCGCGGCTTCGGCTAACTTCTTTAATGAAGTTATCATTGAAGACGACACCTCTCACACGTTGGGGGAGGCCTCCTGCTCCTCGGCTCAGAGCTCTCTGCAGGGTGCAGCGGACACCTCTATGGCGGGCATTATGCGCAGGGCTCTGGCTCGCCTGGGGCTCGATGCCCCGCAGACTGACCCGGGTCAGGCCAGCGCTTTCTTCAAGCGCAACCCTGCTCCGTCCACTTTCACCATTCCCCCTTCAGAGGAATACGTGATGGAGCTCCACGCGTGTTGGAGGAACTCCAGGGCCTTTTCCCATTCAACCACGGATGCCCGGACCTTGGCTGCCATGCAGGATGCGGCACAGGTCGGGTTGGGCCGTATGCCGCCAGTTGAGCCGGCCATTGCTTCGCTCATCTTGGCTCCTGATGAGGCTCTGAGGCCGGATGCCAGGTGTCCCCGGCCGCAGTGCAGGGTCACGGACGACCTTTTATCTAAGGCCTACGATTCAGCAGCACGTATGGGTCGCATTGGCAACTCCCTCTCCCACCTACTGCTGGGTCTGAGCGACGCCTCACTGCAGGCTTGTGCCCTTATGTCAAGGGAGTTGGGGCGCAGAATGGCCACCCTCGTCCAGACTCGCCGCCAAGTTTGGCTGGCTCAATCACCTCTGACGGAGACATGCAGGAAGGTCCTCCGTGCAGTGCCAGTGGAACCAGGGGAGCTTTTTGGGGCAGCTGCCCTGGAGGCACTGGAGAGGGCTGCCTGAGCAAGGCAGACCAGACAGGAGCTATCTGGGCTCCACAGGAGCATGTCTGCTCCTAGCAGGCCTAGGGGCCCCTTGGCTGTCCCCCAGCGGCGCTCTCAGCCTGATTACCCTGGTGGCCTACAGAGGTCTCAGCGGCCTGTTCAACAGCCCGCTGAGGGATTTCGGGCCCCCGAGCGCCCACCCCCCTGGCAGCCGCGTGCCTCACAGCCTAACCAACGCCCCCCCAGAGCCTCAGGAGGCCGAGGGGGCAGGCGCTAGGCCCATGGGGTCGGTCGTCGGCTGTTTTTCCCAGCAGCAGCTCAGTTACTGGGCTGCCTGTACTTCAGACCCTTGGGTAGTTTCCACCGTAACCCAAGGGTACGAATTGCAGTTCCGACGCCGGCCCCTAGCCTTCAGCTGGGTCAAAATGACTATCGTCAGCGATCCGGTGAAGGCCTTAGCTCTGAGCCAGGAGTTGTCCGCCCTCCTGGCCAAGGGAGCCATCGAGCCAGTGGATCCTCTGCTGCACCCCAGAGGTTTCTACTCGAGGTATTTTCTCGTGGCAAAGAAAGATGGCAGATTCCGTCCCATTCTCGACTTGAGGGGACTCAACAAG
Source organism: Merluccius polli (assembly GCA_030340625.1). NCBI lineage: Eukaryota > Metazoa > Chordata > Actinopteri > Gadiformes > Merlucciidae > Merluccius > Merluccius polli. The sequence goes on along the minus strand of JAOPHQ010003700.1, from coordinate 130,838 downwards.
TTCCTGAAGGTACTACCTTTTCACATGCTCACCGCATCAGACATACTGCGGGTGGTTACCAGGGGCGAGTGGTTCACCACCGTAGACTTGAAGGACGCATACTTCCACGTCCCGATTGCATCACACCATCAGCGCTTCCTGAGGTTTGCCTTTCGCGGCCGGCATTTCCAGTTCAGGGTACTTCCCTTCGGCCTCTCCCTCTCTCCAAGGGTATTCACCAGAGTTGTGGCGGCAGCTCTCGCACCCCTGCAAAAGCAGGGCATGAAGGTCCTGCCGTATTTGGATGACTGGCTGGTCTGCGCACCGTCCCAGTCTCAGGTGGCCGGGGATACGGCTCGGCTGCTTCAGCACGTGGCCCAGCTGGGCCTGACGGTGAATCTGCTGAAGAGTCACCTGGACCCATTTCCCTCACCAGTTCTCCTGGACGGAGGTGACCAGCCCCCTCGGACAGGACGCCTTGGCTCACGACTGGCCACTGAGTCCTCTGTATGCCTTCCCACCACTGCCACTGATTCTTCCCACACTCCAGAGGGTGCTCCTGCGGGGTCACAGGCTACTTCTGGTGGCCCCCTTTTGGCCAGGGAGAGTCTGGTTTCCACTGCTGCGCAGGCTCTTTTGCAGCTCTCCATGGCGCCTCCCCTACAGGAAGGACCTCCTGTCGCAACTGGGGGGTCGAATTTGGCACCCAGACCCCCGCCGCCTCCAGCGCTGGGCTTGGCCACTGCAGGGCCCGACCCACTGCTGAGGTTCTGTACGGCCACCGTCAGGAACACTATCCTGAATGCCAGGGCGCCATCTACTAGGGCACAGTACGAGAACAGATGGAAGCTGTTCTCCGACTGGTGTAACGGGAAGGCAGCAGACCCAGTACGCTGCCCCGTGGCCACCGTTCTGGAGTTCCTGCAGTCCCTCCTCGATAGCGGTCGCTCCCACTCCACCCTGAGGGTCTATGTGGCTGCTATTTCTTCCCAGCATGAAGGGGTCGACGGAGCCACAGTGGGGTGCCACAGGTTGGTGTCCCTTTCTTAGAGGGGCTCTGCGGCTGCGTCCCCCTAGGACCCTGAGGGCCCCAGCATGGGACCTGCCCCTGGTGTTGGAGGCCATGTCATTACCTCTGTTTGAGCCCTTGACCCAGGTAGGGTTAAAGTGGCTGTCCATGAAGGTGGCTTTCCTGCTTGCCATTACCTCCGCGAAGCGGGTCGGGGAATTGCAGGCCCTATCCGTGGCAGAGACATGCCTGCGTTGGAACCCTGATGGCTCGGGGGTAGTCCTATGGCCGAATGTGGCGTTCCTACCCAAGGTGCTTTCACGCACCCATCTCAACCAGCCTATCCGGCTCGCTCGTTTTGACTCCCCATCTGAGGAGGGTAGATCTGAGCTGCTCTGCCCGGTACGGGCGCTTAAGGCCTACATTGCTGCTACTGCCAGTATTCCACAGTCAGAGCAATTGTTTGTGTGTCACGATGGCCCTAACAGGGGTTGTGCTTTGTCTAAACAGCGACTGTCCCACTGGGTCGTCGACGCCATCATGCACGCCTATGGGGCCAGTGGCCGCCCCCCCACCATCTGGGGTGAGGTGCCACTCCACCAGAAGCGTTGCAACCTCATGGGCTGCCCCTGGAGGCTATCTGTGCTGCGGCATCATGGGCAACGTCTGGCACATTCACAAGGTTTTACCGTGTCAATGTTGCTGGCCACTATCCAATGGGGGCGGTCCTACGGCCAAGCTCTGCTGACTCCAATGAGTGAGGTGGGTGTTGGATTCTTTGTGACCTTGTTGGTATGGTCATCCAGTGCTTTAAGCACCGCCTCTGGCGGTCAGTAAGGATGAAATAGAACGAAGGTTACAGATGTAACTACAGTTCTATGAATCCTGGATGACCGCCAGAGTGTCTAGTCACTCAGAATCCTTGTGTTTTCGCGAGAAGATTCTGGGAACAGATCCTCTAACGACACCGGAAGTTATAGCCTTCCCGGTGTCATGTGGGGGTCACAGGTGACTATGTTGGTATTAGGTACTCGAAATGCGCATGTGCGAGGTGGATATATCTAGTGCTTTAAGCACCGCCTCTGGCGGTCATCCAGGATTCATAGTACCGTAGTTACATCTGTAACCTTCGCCTGAACACCAGCTCAGCAACTACCATCTGCTCTCCAATAAACTATTGAACAACATCTACCCATGTCCTGTGTCGGAGGGCCCCAAGGAAAGCCACTTAGGTGGCGTGTGGCCAGGAGCAACCCTGCCACATTAATGCTTGCCCCAAACTTGTGGAATGTGCTGAATATAACGATGGCTTCTCGCATTTTACTCGTACATGCATGAAATGAACGTTATACTCCTCATTACTTCTTTCTGTGTATTGCAACAGTTAGTTAACGTTAGCTAACAGTGTTTCTAGTTCTATGTTGATAGATTAATTATACTGAACATGCGCTGTTTCCTTTAGATTAACAGCCAGCAACGAGACTCCCGTGTTGGAGAGACTATTTTTCAAGTAAATGGCAGAGACACGGTCGCCTCAGTTGTTAAACCTACCGTAGCTAACAAGTAAACAGGTGAGCTGGATAATGTAGGTAGGCTAACATCAAATACTTGAAAATGTTTATGGGTTAATATTATGCTATACATGCTATACATTCAATAACAGCTACCACAAAGACACTTTTGTTACAGTGACAGTCCACACGTTGCTTTTATTATTGGTAAAAGTATTTTTTTTTCCTTAAGTGGTCAAGATGTTGATAAAGGTAAAACAAGGAAGGACAACGAAATATGTGAAGCTGGAAGAAGTCAGCTTCTCAGACTTTATGAGTGCAGGTAAGTGATGTATGTTTTGTACAAAGTCATTAAAGAGGAAGTAATAATAATTTTGTTAATGAAATGTTGATTATTCTGCTTCAGTGCAGCAGAAGTTTCTCCAGAAAATACAGCGCTAAAAGTCACAGATGAGCAGGGCATAGAGGTGGATGAGGATGTCATCATCATGACTGATGATGGTAAGGTGATTGTAACTTTGTTATATTTTTTTGTTTTGTTTTGTTGCAGAGATGAGCGATTTGTATCTTGACTCTGAAAGAAACAGTGTTAATGTTTGTCTGATATTCTGAGCTAGCGGATAACAAAATAACAATTGTACAATTTAGTATTTTAACTCTCCTGTATCATGTGCATTTCAGACATCCCACTAGCAGAATCACACAAGAACACAGCTGACTGCTCAGACCTGACAGAATTTGTGACACTCACACCTTGTGGTAGGCAGGGTTATAGTAAATGTTCATAATGAAATACAAAATGGCCATCTAGTCTAATGGGGCAAGTTGTGATTTGGGTAAACTAACCCTTTGCTACATTTTGCTGGTGCACATAAATCTTTTGTCATGATCCAATGATTTTATAAAATATCTTCATAGTTTCACTAAAGTTTCTGCTTTAAATAAAAACACAAACATTTCAATGTTCTAAAACATTTAAGATTAAGATTTACTTTATTAATCCCACATTGGGGAAATTATTTTATCACTCAACTTTTTTTACACACACAGGCCTGAAATACATGCACACACACCCAAATACAGACAGGCCGATAGACATGCAAGGAGAGATTTACACTATTGAGGTTACTTTTATCTCTCAGTATCAGCACTACAGACTTCAGAAGAGCACATATTGAAGATTATTTTCCACAACCACAATTTAAACATGTTACCAAATGTATAGTGTTGAAGTGATCACAGCTTACCCCATGAGTGTCACAGTATCCAGATCATATTTGTCACAAAATTCCTAATGCTTAATAGGAGAGAATATTGGACTGTTGACAGTATACATCAGTGATGGGACACCATGTGTCTTGGACGATGATTTCACTGATTACACTCCTTCCAGAAGTTTGGAGGAACTTGCCATTGAAATCACCGGCTGAGGTGATCGGTTGGAATCAAAATGTGCCATTCGTTGGCCCTCCATTGCAACCTACTGTATATGGTAGTTTTGTGGTGGTTGATTGTTGATTGTGTATGCCCTCTATCCTGATATTTGTGACCTTCAGATTTTACTGTCCTGCAGCAAGAGGGTGAAGGGCCTCCCTCCCCAATTCTAACAGATACATTGTCCATCTCAACCTCAAGCACTCTAAGCAGCGACACAAGTGATCCTGGATGCCATATGGTTAAACCTGTCATGGGCAGCAACCGTGCAAGAAATGTAATTGTATTACTTACATACTTTTACACTTTGTTCTTTAGTTGGCCTGACTTCAAAACCAAGCTTAAACAAATTGGGGTTAAGGAATTGAAAAAGCATTGTAATTGATTATCTGTATGATCAATAGATTGTAGAAGAAGAAGAGTATGAAGAGACTGGGAGTTTGAAAGATTCCACCAGGCGATTAATGATGAACATCATTTTAGCTCACACACATGAAAAGGAAGGGTAAGAGGCTTGATGTTAATGACAGGATATTCTCATTTGTAGATGAGGCAAGAATCTTATCGCAAACAATACTTTTGCTTTTGCAGGAGAGCTGTAAGTGAAAGGAGTTCCATGCCCTTGGGATTGTGTCGCTCTTCCCAAGGGAATAGGAGTATGGGTCTTTGAAGGACCCATACTCAAAAAAGGGATATGTGAGTTTGCATTGTAGCTGTAGTGTGAAATAATGATGGCAGTTACATTTTGGTTCGTTGATCTTTTGTGTATAAGCAGCATATATGCACTAGATCCATCAAAAACTTGATATTGTCTGCACTCCAACCAGAAGTACTCTTTTATTTTCAGGAACATTTCTATGACATTCAGAGCAACAAAGGCTTTCTTGAGTGGCGTGTCAAGACTGTGTAACGTCAATCCAAAACCACGTCTACATCCCATAACAGAGTGGAGCTAAAAGGAGGTCCCACATCATCAAGAACATTTGGTTCCATTGATGAACAGCAAACAGGAGATGAATGTATGGAGGCCATGTCTCTTCTTCACCACACCACTGACTGTGACTTAGTCTTCCAGAAGATGAGAGAAACATTCCACTATCGTCAACAGATGCTCCATGATGCACAGCAATCGGCAGACATACTTCAAATGTTTCCTCGTTTCTTGGACACTAAAGGGACTGGTAGGTAACAAATGTGAATTCGAAAAACATTTGTGAAAAATACTTGATTTACTTTAAGTGATTGTAATGGTAGTCCTTCCCTTTTTTTTATTAGATTTTGCAAGACTTCTTGTTGATGTTTGGAGCAGAGACTGCTTCCAGGTTTCTGGAAAAATGGAACACCAGTTTTAAAGACAAGGTCATCTGAGAGGCTATGACCCTCAGAGAGATGCCTTTCCTGAAAAAACAGCTGAAATCTGCCCTGAATGAAGAATCTGACACTGCTGATGAGCCAGGTAGTATTACAACTAGGGCCGGGACTCGATTAAAAAATTAATCTAATTAATTAGAGGCTTTGTAATTAATTAATCGAAATGAATCGCATTTTAATCGCATATAAATATTTGACCTGAGAACAGTGAGAAGTAATTTTTTTTTTGGTGGTTGGGGGGTGGGACCTACGGCCGACGACGGGGGGGGGGGGGGGGGTTGCGCGCCTCGGACCTACGGCCGACGGGGGGGGGGGGGTTGCGCGCCTCGGACCTACGGCCGACGGGGGGGGGGGGGAGGGGGGGGTCTCAAAAAGGAGGACAAATACACGTCCGGCTTGATGCTGCGCTGGACGCCGGACAGGGCATTGAAAAACCGGACAGTCCGGCCTAAAGCCGGACGAATGGCCACCCTATACTTGAGGCTCGATGTGCTGCAGTGATATGCGAATTCCTTGTTGCATAGCTTGCACACAACCATGCTCTTATCGACGCTTCCATCCGTTCGTTTTTTGTAACAAAATTTCCCATCCACGGGGCCAACCAAAGCGGTCTCATCAGCTACTTCGTTCATGTTCACTGTGGTTTGATGTTGTCTGAACTCATGAACGCTAGTTGGTGCTCCAGTATAATCGGTCCGCCTGAAACTCATCCAGTGAGAAACGTTCCGCGGTGCAAAAATAAGTGCGATTAAAATGCGTCAATTTTTTTTTTACGCGTTAATTATTGTGTAATTAATTAATCTTAATTAACGCGTTAAAGTCCCGGCCCTAATTACAACATACTTCATTAGTGTAGTAATAAGTTGTCAAAAACTCTCAACAGCTTGCAGATGAAAAGGAGCATTTCTGATATTTCCCCAAAGACTTTTGTTCTTCCTTTTAATAATAAATAACTATTAACAATACATTTAAATAACACATTAAAATATTTTTTGAATACATAAAGGGATGACTAAATGTGATTTCAGCTGGACTTTAACATACAGTTTGACAATCCTGTCTGACAGTATCATCTACATCCTGTATGCTGTGTATCATGTTGTTGCAGCTCTTCATTGAAGCTCTATGATGTTTATACTGTGAAATATTCAAACTCAAAACTCGACTTTATGGCTGTGCTATTCTAATATTCTAGATAAACCGCACAAGTTTGGCCCACTCTGAGCAGTGAGGTTTAAGAGGTTAGATGAATAGCAGAAAACAGAGGTAACCTTGTCCTCCACAAGGTAGAAATGTGAAGACAGACATTCTTAATTAAATTGTGTTATTTACACTGTCTGCAGAGTGGGACGGCGACATGGCTTCTCTTCTTGTCTTGCTGCATCTTCTCACTCCACAACCAACTGGAAGGAAGCGGCCCAAGAAGATCAGTGTCGGAGAGGCAACAGATCATCTGGTGAAATTTCACAAGGTTTGTCAACACAATATGATCCAATTCCAAATATTGTGGTTCATGCAACATTTTTTAAACTAATGGCTTATATGGAGATGCTTTTCTTTGTGTTTAAGTCATGCCAGAGCCTGGAGGATCACCTCAAGACCATTGAAGGAAACCCCCAGCCATATCCTCTGGCCACAGGGACTTCAAAAGCACAGGTTTTCAGTCTTGGATAAGTCTTGGATAGAAAGCTTCTTCCGTGTCAGTCATGTACATCATTGGGTGCATTTGATGAGCTGTTCAAGTCCCACTTTTTTCAGTGTGAAATATGATGATGCACTGTCCAGTCTGTAGACATTTTTGCAGACTACTCTGTACAATATTGATGTAACGGAGGCTCATATGTACCAGACTGGCTTCTCTAATTGTAATCGCGAAGGATGCGTCGGTGAGAACGCACCCCCAAGACTTGAATAAAGAAGGATGCTGGAGACAGTCAATCTTTTTATGGCCGTTTAATCCATTGTGGTTATTTAAGTGTGTGGTTCTGCAATAAACCAAAACAGCCATCAATAAACAATAAACAATAAACTTACAATATGCTTGACTATAGCACACAATCCGAAATAATAATATAACTGTCCTTAGCATGAAATATGTGTACATATAAAGAAGGAATATACATGATATAATGTCACATATTTCAACTGACAACAATGAAAATGCATCCCGCAACTTAACAACGCAACTTACATTTCACTGGACGCACACTGAACCACAAACAGCAGATCATTCACTACAGCGTAGCACACACAACTCCTCTTGCCAGTCCTGGGCCGTGTTCCGATATCCGTACTACCCGTACTTAGTATACTTAGTTTGAGTATGTAGGGTGTTCCGATTATGATCGCGGCAAAAGAAGTGTACTTGAAAGGACCCGTATGTGTACTCAAAAAGGCCAAAATGCTGAGTGTGCAACAGTGTACACTATGCGTACTCAACGGCAGCCATCTTAGCTACGTAGCGGAAGAGGCTGAGCCGCACACAGAGAACGTCTAATGAATACACCTGTTTGGCGGGTGACGCAGCGGCGCAGCTGATGTCATTTCCGTTAAGTACGCCACAGAGTATTGCATTTGGAACAGCACTAACATCTGAAGCTCTGCGTACCTATTGAGTACAGATAGTGTACTATGTTTAAGTGTACTCATGACGGATATCGGAACACGGCCCAGCACATGTCTCACTGTCCTCTTCTTTATGAAGGTATATTTGGTGCAAAAGTCACGAGCACATTTAACTACAGATTTTGCATGCGCACACTAAAGTCACAAACGTGTAACTGTAAATTTGAAGTTGTATTTTTTTTTCTTCTTCACATCTCTCAAGCAGCGGACCTCTGACCGATTGAGCGCGATAGCGCCCCTAGTGGCTGGGTCTGGCTAAGCCACCTGCTTCTGTCCTGCAGCCTTCAGGACAATTGATATAGGTACAACAGAAGAAACTCCAAAAGTCAAAGAGTTGAGAGCAAAGCTGTTGAACAAGCAGTAATTAGCTTATGCAGTGAAAATGTTGAGATGTTTCCTTTGTGCTTCATCCTTTGATACAGTTTTACTTTTGATCAGGCACCTTAAACTAATTAATGTAATTCATGTGAATGAATCCTGGATTCATTCAGATAACAATGGCTTTATTACAGATTTAGAAGACATCTAATTAAGAGGGGGGGGGGGGGTTATGTTTTGTTTTTTAATCGCGTTAATCTAATTTTTAATCTCTAACTTAGTGTTATAAAAGAAACACTGTTAACCTTGTGCTGCTTTACAGATAATACAATACCGTAATAATCAGGCTTAAATATTATTTTTACAAGCACGCGCACGAAGCTGGCCGCCTATTAACGGCATGGACCAAGCGGTTCTGGACCAGGAATGAGACATGAACACTTTTAATAATCGTATTTAACCATATAACTGCACACAACTTTATTTAAAAGCAAGCAAATTGAAAACATGTTTGTATTTTGGTGTCCGGTGCGTGTGGGTGTGCGGCTCCTTCGGCGGAGCGATTCATGTTAATTAGGGATGAGCGAGTACAGCATTATCTGTATCTGTATCTGTTAACCATATGAATTATCTGTATCTGTACTCGGAGTGGGCGGGGCCTAACCCGGAAGTGGGCGGGATTTAACCTGGAAGTGGGTCGGGTTGTCTTGAAATGAGCGAGATTTTAACTGGTATGTTATTTTAAGCATGCAATTGATATGGGTTGATCAGAAATTGTAATTTATTGCTGATTAGAAAACTATTTACAGGACAGCATCAGCATTGAGCATTGAGCTATTTACAGAATAGTAGGTATATAGTAGAATAGTAGGTGATAGGTATAAATATGCGATATTTATACCACTACTAGCTTTATTTTTATACCACTACTAGCTTTATTTTTTCACGAAATACAGCAAGAAAGTGTCGGACACCGTGCGTGAAGTAAAAAAAAACTGGTTAGAGCCAGGCAGCCAGATGACGGTTAAAAAAAGAAAAAGAAAAAAAAATCTCCGACAGGCAGAAATGCAACGCGAGTCGGCACCACATCTGAACGAACCCACGTTTACCAGAACTCTGATTCATAAGTAAGTACCAACCTAAGTAATAACAAACCTGAAGCTGAAGAAACCCTAAACATTAACGGAAAACGACCCGCGAACCTGAGTGACTGAGGGAGAGACAGAGAGCTGTTCTGTGTGTGAGTGATCAGAGCGGGACACAACAACACATCTGCATTGTGTAGGGGAGGGGCGCTGTAGCCTATCACAGAACGCTGACACAGTCAGCTACCCAATGAGGATTTTCATTCAATCCGAGCACAGATATTGACTCATATTACTCGTATAATACTCATACTTGGCAAAAGTGCTTTATCCGTACCGGATACTCGTTTCAGCCGAGTATCCGGCTCAACTCTAATGTTAATAGCGGAGTCCGGGAGGGTTCACCTTCACGGCGTAGTTACGAGGGATGTGCGACTATCGTTTTAAAAAACACAAAAGTGTTTTTTAAAGTTAGAAAGATATTAGATATTCAACCGATATTCACGCTCCGAATTACTGCGATCAGACACGGCGAACTAAAGCCGCGATCACCGGTATTAGTCCCGCATGTCTAGCGGTGTCTACCTGCCTAGGTGTCTACCTGCCCAGGTGTATTGGTCAGTATGCCTGCAGCGATGAGTTAAATCAGGGTTTGTTGCGACCACGGATGTATTCGGTTTGCGATGCTCATTCCTTCTTATTTTTATGTTTTACTTTTTGCTCGACTAATGAAAACGTATTCGACTAAGCCTCCGTCGATCGACTAAGCCGACTATTAGGGGGCAGCCCTAGTTAACTTACAGCACTTTATATGGACCATTAGTTATATTTTCAATTTATTTACAGAGCAATCCCTGCAAAGTTTTTAGGTAATAACTATAGATGAGACTATAGGATTAGTGTGTGTCGGATGAGGGGGGCGTGGCATCACGATGGTGGCTCTCCATCGTGATGTCAGTCAGCCATCACGATGGACGATCATCGATCGTCCATCGGCACAACCCTAATACATGCTCCTACTGACAACACGTGTGCCTCATGAGACCCCTTCCGACCATGCCACCCAACAGCACAATAATTCTCAGTGCTTAAATGATGAAACACCCTCTACTTCATCTCAATGCCAAAATATTGAATCAGGCCCTTCAGTGTCAACTCACAGAAAAGATATGTGTGCCTCCATTATATCCAAACTTCTGGGAAGCGGTGTACCAAATAATGTAGTTCTTTCTACAATTGAGAATTTAGAGGAATTTGTGGGAGATTTGCAGTCTAATATCCAAGTATTGAACTTACTCCCAGCCGACAATCCCTCCAGATCAGCCATAGAAGAGTTATTTAAAAGTATACCAACAACCCTTTTAGCCAGTTGAATTCTGGTAGCAAGTGGAATAAATATTTCAGGGAAAAATGGGATATAGTACAGCCAGTTGAACTGCGCCTACACTGTAAAACCTCTTACTAAAAGAAGTAAGTTTACATAACTCAAATCTCCAAAAAAGTTGGAGTCACTCATTCCCATTAATGTACCATAACTCAAAAATGAATTGTTGAAGTAATAACTCAGTTGGTTTGAGTGCACTTAAATTTGTGTAGTATTTTGAGCATTGTTGATATAATTCCAGTTTTTTTTTGTATTATTTTTTTTTGTATTATTGTACAGTGTATCCAAATAATTCTTAATGACGCCTATAGAGTAAAGATTTATAGTCACATCACAATATGTAGGCTATTGTTACCGTATTTTACGCACTATAAGACGCACTTAAAAGCCTTTAATTTTCTCAAAAAACGAGCGCGCTTTATAATCCGGAGCGCTTTATATATGGATTAATTCTGGTTGTTATGGCTACCGTAGTCAGGAGCGTCGCAGAGTAATACACGTGCTTCACCATAATATTACAGTGTGTGTGTATAAAGACCTCAAAATGGCACCTGTCAAGAGACACGCTTACGACGCAGACTTCAAACTGAATACGCTAACGTTTGATTTAGCGATATCAGTCTGTTTTTTTTACGTGTTACAACTGAACAAGGTTGGGAGTTATTGTGAATACGCTAACGTTTGATTTAGCGATATCAGACTGTGTTTTTTTTACGTGTTACAACTGAACAAGGTTGGGAGTTATTGTGAATACGCCAACGTTTGATTTAGCGATATCAGACTGTGTTTTTTTTTACGTGTTACAACTGAACAAGGTTGGGAGTTATTGTGAATACGCTACCGTTTGTTTTAGCGATATCAGACTGTTTTTTTTTTACGTGTTACAACTGAACAAGGTTGGGAGTTATTGTGAATACGCTAACGTTTGATTTAGCGATATCAGACTGTGTTTTTTTTACGTGTTACAACTGAACAAGGTTGGGAGTTATTGTGAATACGCCAACGTTTGATTTAGCGATATCAGACTGTGTTTTTTTTTACGTGTTACAACTGAACAAGGTTGGGAGTTATTGTGAATACGCTACCGTTTGTTTTAGCGATATCAGACTGTTTTTTTTTTACGTGTTACAACTGAACAAGGTTGGGAGTTATTGTGAATACGCTAACGTTTGATTTAGCGATAGACTGTTTTTTTTACGTGTTACAACTGAACAAGGTTGGGAGTTATTGTGAATACGCTCATTAACATTTGAACAATGTTGAGAGTTATTGTGAACATGTTTAATAAAGTTTGACTGACTGACTTATCTGACTGTTTTGTTTCGCTTAATGCACCTTATAGTCCGGTGCGCTTTATATATGAAAAAAGTTTGAAAATAGACCATTCATTGACAGTGCGCCTTATAATCCAGTGCGCCCTATAGTGCGGAAAATACGGTAATAACTTCATTACAGCACTAATAATTAGATTAGTTGATCCATAGAAAATTAGGCAAACACTGTGATAATTGATTTATTGTCTAACATTTTCAAATAAAAAATACAATAAATTCATGTTTCCAGATTGTCTAATGTAAAGATTTGTTGATTTATTAAATAAGTTATTGGAATAATTTGGGGTTTCACACATTTTTCTTTTGGACTGGGGCGTTGAACTAATTTGAACACAATTAAGTAGGCTAATTGTTGCTGATTTAAACTTTAATAACTTCTCATTTGGGAAACAGAGATTATTGTATTTTTCCCGCTGTCCCGGCATCGCTTTTTTGCACAGAGACGGACTGAACAATCCATGTGACGGTTGGACCTGCTGCACCCAGTACTGCTTTGTTTATATGACAGTAGCACTGTAAACTTCATATTTGTAACAAAAATGACTGCATTGTGCGCTGTGCCCAGTACGTGAACGTGAACCTGCGAGTTGACGTCGTTGTCTTTGCACACGGCACAGAGAGGACGTAACAAGTTTGGACCTGCTGCACGCATATTAGCCGAGAAGCTACGGAGGACCACTGCTTTGTGTTTGCTGCTTTTTCATTTATTGTCGACGTTATCGTCTTGCATGAGAGGTAAGCTATTATTTTATCACTGCTTTACATGCTGTTAGAAATATAAAAGCGCGTTGTGTGAAACTTGTTAAGTTACCGAGTTGTAAAAACGTTAGCATTAGCTTGGAAGCACACCTCACCTCATTCTGCTTCTTTTTAAAAAAAAAAAATGTTAACGTTACTGTAGTCGCGGTCTCTCTTAACTCGTTCGTCGAGTAAAGCTGACAGAGTAACGTCAGTTTGTGAAATTTATGTTAAAAATGTAAAGGAAAAAAAAAGCAACTCTAGTCCGTTAGCTTGTTAGCCGATATCCTCATGCTTTTGAAACTAGAGTAGCTACGGTGCTGTTTTTTTCTTTCGGTTAGCTGACGTTGGAGTTGAATGAGGGAACAGCTAAACACCATATTAAAGAGAATAAGCATGAAAATATTTTGGTTTCTTCACATATACATGCAGGGGTTGAAACTAAAATTTTGGCTTACCAGACAACTGGCGAGTAGATGACAATTTTTACTAGACAAACAGATTTTTTACCAGACAAAAATAGGGGCGCTGCGCGAGTGTTGACGGGGGGGGGGGGGGGGGGGGTTATTGCGATTGTTGACCGGGGGGCCGAGTCGCCTCCTCCCTCGTTCACAACATTCAAACGAATCACGAATGCAGTTAAGTTACCATTCAGAGATCAAGTTACAGTTCAACTCCGACAAACCAACTGGGGGAGGGGGGTTGATGGTGTTAATAAATGTGTGAATAATAGCAAATACAACATTGTGTCTGTCTGGTTGAATATGTTAACATATGTATTTAATTTGAGTTCAACAGATTTATTTAATGTATGCATAATGACATGTCAGGATCAATATCAGCAAGATAATAGACTTGATTTAGCAATGATGAGTTTTAAAGTTAATGATGTACAGTTGTGTTTATTCTGGGCATATTTTATTTACTATTGTGAAGATGGCCATTGGCCACCCCCACTCAAGACCAAGATCAACCAAGGTGGGGGTCCCGGCCGGGTCGCGTGCAACGAGACAGATTGACGAGACATTCATAGTGGATAGTGGATATTCACGGTCACCGTGAATATCCACTATACGCGAATTATCCGCGTGACATCGCGCTGCCGTGAAGACTCGTTCGCTGGGGGCGTGTTGACTAGTGGATCAACTAGCTCCCGCCCGCATTGTGGTAATGAATCAGAAGGGTCAACGTCACGGCCCGCGCCCACGTCCTGTTTGCTGAATGGTGACCGCGTGGATTCGCTGCGCGAATATTTGCATAAAGTTGAAATCTCCCAACTTTATGCAAATTCAGAAGCGGAGCCAGGCAGCGCCGCAGCCGGCTCCGCGCCGCAAACAATCCCAGCGTGCTTTGCGCAGCGAATTGCTCGCGTCCCATAGAAAGTGAATGGAGGCGGCACATCGCGCGCGATCATTCACTTATAGTGGATATTCACGGTGAGCGATTGTTGACCGGGGGGGGGAGCGGGGGGGAGCTGCGCGATTGTAGACGGCGGTGGGTGCTGCGCGGTCGGGTCCGCGGCTAGCGGGTCCGTTGCTGGCGGGTCCGCGGCAATCGCGCCGAATTTTTAGATTACTCGCCAGAGTGGCGAGTGGTCTTCATAAATTACTCGACAAATACAAAAATTACTCGCATTTGGCGAGTAAAACAGCCTTATTTCAACCCCTGTATACATGTAAGGTCTCAGGGATTGGAAAGTGAAGTTGACAAGAAAACCCTCTTCATTCGATAGGTGAAAAGAGCCATGAACAGAAACAAAAACAAGCTTACTGGCCTGACTTTGACCAACTTAATTTAACTTTACTGTACTCAGCTGTTTTGACAGGTATAAATCATGTGGAAATGCAAATTGTGTGTTTTTTCTAGTGCCTTAAAAGTGCAGTTATTGAGACATTACAGACTCTGACATGGCCAGTATTCCACAGTTTCGCCTTTACCATGCCTGTATAACAGCTGCATGTGTACATTTAGTACTTTTAATTCACTGAAAGTACATTTGTCAAGAACACATTCAAAGAAGAAAGTGGCTGAAGGAGGCAGTGGAGATTTGACTAGTAATTGGGAATTTCATTGCCCTGTCTGTGATTTTAAGCAGCCATTTGTTGAGAGAGACATGTTCATCCATCTAAGGGGGCATTTAAGACTGAAAGAAATAGTACCATGTCCATTCAGGGCCTGTACATTTACAACAAATGTTTACTCCACGTATAATGCACACAAATGTAGAGAACACAAAAACGCATCAGACTATGATGTAGCAGTTGTAGTGCAAAATGTTTCAAATGCTTCACATGACAGGGATATTGAACAGGATCCAGCAGAACTGTCTGAAAATGAAAATGAAATAGCCCCAGAAGCAGGCAGTAGCACTGAGGGTTTGACAGAGCAGTTACAGTATAATCTGGCTTCCTTCTTCTTGAAAATGCAAACCATTCTCCATGTATCACAGAGGCCAACACAGGAAATTATTGAGCATATCGATCAGTTGTTTTCACTGACAGAACCTGTTGTCAGAGAATCTGTAACAAAGATACTAGAAAAGCATAACTGCCCTTTTACGGACGCTCTTGTAAGTGAGATTGTCCAGGCAGTTTCAGATAGTAATATTTTGTATAAATCTGTTACGTCTAAAGGACCACTGTCAACAGCTAAGAGGAGAAAATCCTATTATGAGGAGAAGTTTCTAATTGTTAAGCCTGTAGAGTACCTTATTGAGTCATCACAGCGTACCTTTACGTACGTTCCCATTCTCACATCTTTGCAGATGTTACTAAAAAAAACAGATGTATGTGAGAAAATCCAAGAAACCACTTCACAGTTGCCTGGACAGTATTTGTCACACTGCGATGGCTCCTACTACCAGGAGAATGCACTTTTTTCAAGTGAGGGTCAGAAATTGTCCATAATTCTCTATGTTGATGATTTTGAAATTGCAAACCCTCTAGGAACATCCAAAGAAATACACAAAGTCTGTGCGGTGTTTTGGACATTGGCTAACTTGCCAGTAAAATCAGCCCTTCACTCTATTCAACTGGCTCTTTTATGCAATTCAAATGATGTACGGCAGTTTGGATTTGCAAAAGTTTTTGCACCTCTCTTGAGTGACCTAAAAACTCTTGAAGAAGTGGGTGTCTACATTGAAACATTTGGTGACTGTCTCAAAGGAACAGTCTACTCTGTTGCTGCTGATAACCTTGCTGCCCATGGGCTAGCTGGTTTTAATGAGAGTTTCAGGTCTACATATTTCTGCAGATTTTGTCTGGCCACCAAACAGAAATGCAAATATCAGATGCTGTATCTGGTAGTTTTGAGATGAGGACAAAAGATCTGCATGATAAACATGTACAGGAAATACAGAACAATGACAGCCAAAAGAAATATGGTGTAAAACAGAGTTGTGTACTCTCTGACCATCTCTCTTATTTCCATCCTATCACAGGATTTCCACCTGAAATCCTACATGACCTGTTTGAATGTGTGGTTCCTGTGGAGTTGGCACATTGTTTGAAAGGTTTGATTGCAAAAAAATATTTCACTTTGGAAGAGTTGAATAGAGCAATACTGTCTTTTCCCTTCCAACATTCTGATAAGGTTGATCGCTCTCACCCAATTCCTCCAAATGTTGTCACTCGAGGAACAATTGGTGGGAATGGGCATGAGAACCACACCCTGCTTAGACTGTTACCTGTTCTCATTGGCTCCAGAGTCCCAGAAGGGGACACATTTTGGGAGGTGCTTATGAATTTAAAAGATATAGTTGAGCTAGCTATGTCTCATGCTTTTACTGATGATATCATTCAGTACATGTCCTGTAAGATTTCAGATCACAGGCAGCTACTTCAGGAAGTCCTCCCCAGCTTACGATTAAGACCAAAGCATCATTACATAGAGCATTATCCTCATCTTATAAAGTGCTTTGGTCCTCTGGTACATCTCTGGACAATGAGATTTGAGGGAAAGCACAAAGTGTTCAAGATAATTATTCGTCATACTCATAACTACAAAAATGTTTTGAAAACTTTGGCAGAGAGAAACCAAAACATGATGGCATTCAATTTGTCATCTCCACGATTTTTCAAGCCACCAGTACAGACTTTAAAAGTGGAGTCAGTCTATGTTGAGTCATTGCCTACTGATACACATGCGTTAATATCGAGCATCACAGACAGCAGTAGTTTATATGGCACAAAACAGGTAACCATTGAAGGCACAACTTTTGTTGCTGGCATGTTTGTTTGCACTGGGGCACATGCTGCCTTGCCTCAGTTTAAAGAGATCCGAAACATATTACTTATCAGGAATGACAGCTTTCTACTGAAAGACTTCGAGACCTGGTATATTGAGCATTTGCGGTCATATGAGCTAACAGATCATAAAAGCCATACAGTGAAATCTGTGTCAGCTAACTGACCAAATGCCACAGTTTGCTTACAAAGTTTTAAGCAAGCTAATTCTCACAACTTAACATTTCATTCCAGTGTCCGAGTAAAGGCACAGCACCAAATCAAGCAGCATTTTCTGCCTTGTGACCTGAGGGAGGCTAAAGATCTGTGTGGACCTTCCCAAGAACACTAGTGATTACCTGACTGGACACTGAACATAGGTAATGTCAATGCTAGGTCAATTTAACAAACTGCTGTCCGTAGCTTTGTATTTATTGTACAGACATGAGAGTGGTATCAGTCATCTCACCTAACTCAGCAAAAGGCCTAGAGTAGACTATATGCCACAAAATCCTTCACACTGGACCTTTCAATGGATAATATGTCAACTGTGTGAAGTGGTTACATGGTAAATTTACGTGTATCTAAGAAAGTTATGAGAAAAAATATGTGCTAACTGCTGCTACACACTGCTCACATGTGCTCAGACCATGTGTGTATGGTTTTGGTTTAATAATAAGAACAGTTGATATACTGATATCGGTGTAGTGTAGTGTAGTATCTATGTAGAAACTGCTAGTGAAAAACAGACCTAGCACCTTCAGTAGCTCTTTAAGTGTTATGTTACAGGTCTCCCCAACACTGTGTAAATGGAAATGACTGAAGCCCTGAAATTAAGGGTCATCCTCGACGACGTCAATGCAGAGAGGCTTATTTTGCCCTCTCGTCCTGAGACTGTAAATGCCCTCATATTTGAGGTGAAAAATAAGTTGAATCTGGCCTATGACTTTCGCCTTCAGTTTCAAGACCCGGAGTTTGACAATGCCCTGTGTAACTTAGTTAACATGGAGGACCTGCCATCCAAGGCAACAATTAAGATAGTTCAAGCCGTTGAGTCAGATCTGAGTTCGACCAGCACAGATGACCAGGGCTCCGAACCGGTTCAAGGAACGAAAACGAAAACCGAAAACGAACGGAATTTTACGAGGAACGGAAACGGAAACGAAAACCAAATGGTCTTCAACTGTTCCGGAACAGAAACGTTATTCTGAAATCCCCAAAACCGGTTAATAACGGGGTTTTTTTGTTCTCTATATAGCCTATAAAATTTCACAAAAGCATAGCCTATTTCATGAAAAAAAAAAAAAAATTCCGGTTGCCGCGTTCACTTCGCCGCCCACTAAGCTCAGCTGTCACAAATTCCCACCACCACCCTGGCGAGAGGCGATTTGGAAGCAACAGTTGCACTGAGCTCTATCTTCGAGTTTCTAGCCCACTTATCCAGAAATGATTTTGATACAAAACTATATTTATCATAGAATATAGGCTACAGTCAGCAGCAGTCTGCCTGGTATGTGAGATGGATATCGCGAATATTTTTGGATGATTTTTGCGCATTTAGACTACTGTGTAAATTAAGGGCAAATACCAATAACTAGGTCTATTGTAAGGTATCGACCACAAAAATAGACTAGGCCCAATAACACTGCCGGAACGTTAAGAACGAACGTTATTTTACGTTCCGAACCGGTTCAGGAACGATATGTTGGTGGCGGAACGCAAGAACGAAAACGTTAAATATACCGGTTCCGTTCGGAGTGGAACGATTGAAAAATAATTTCGTTTTCAAGCCCTGCAGATGACACAGTGTTGCTGTCTGATAACACTGATTCACCAGAGCGTCTTTGCCGATGGCCAGAAATCTTTGTTGTTCCAACATTCTCCTACGAGGTCGAGTATGCTCTAAGAGAGGGCAACTCTGCATTTGTGAAAGAGGGAAGTGAACTTCCTTCCCAATTATCCGCATGGAGAAACTAAGGACACATTGGAGACCCAGAGGATTGACATGGTGGAGCAGTTCAAGAAGACATCGATTGAAAGGGACATGATTCTCATCCACCAACATATGCAGCGCACCTTTGCACTCAGGCGTGAAGAAATTGTGAATTCAGCTCCTCCTATTGCTGAACTAAAAGTGAGATGGCCTGCACTCTTTTGTGAAGCTCAAGTGAGTACAATCTTGAAAAGGACACCGACACATTGTCAAAGTCATCATTGTAGTAATGCTTTTAATATGGTATGTCTAGTTGTCTGAAAATGTCCTGTGCTTTGTTTTCCATGCAGCTCTACAGTGAATTCCATAGAATCACAAATCAGAACTTACCATTTTCCTTCTACGCTGCACTTGACAAATATACACCTCAGCTGCTAAAACTCTACAGGAAGAGGAAGACTGGAAGTTTGGGCGAGAAGATGGATGCGGTTTTGATGGCATATGAGGAACAGGTATTATTTTTATATAATTAATATTTGTGGCAGGGTTGGTCCGGCCACACGCCACCTAAGTGGCTTTTCTTGGGGCCCTCCGACACAGGACACGGGTAGATGGTAGTTGCAAGATGTTTATTTGGAGATTAAGGCTGGTGGTATTCGCCGAGCTGATGGTACAACTGTCATGACTGGCTCCTCCTCGAGTGTGTGTTGATGACTGGTTTATCCTGGGTGCCATGATTGCTCATGCACCACAGGTGTGCAGCCCCACCCAGCCAGATTCCAATCAGTCTGACTCAGGCCAGGTGAGGCTGTAAACCAGCCATCAACAACACACACTCCACATACACCCTCCACAATATTATTTGGATGAATTTGTTGAATGTGAGGAGCAGACCCTAACATCCCCTGTGCATACGTTTTTGTTTGAGGAACAGGAGAAAAACATCACTACAGCAAGAATAGCAGCACTGGCCGGCCTGCCACTGTATTTAAAGGAGGACTCAACAGAGATCTTCAAAACATGCAAGGTATTTTTCTATTCTCCTTTACCAATATCCATAGCTCAATATCTTCATATACTTTTCAAAGACAAATCACTGATGAACATGAAATTATAAACTGCCTTTTGCTGTGTGTCTATTGTGTCTTTAACATTTTTTTTTTATTATTAGTACTATTAAGATTCAGATACACGTCTGTAAACTGATCTTTATCACATATTTTGACAAAACCTTAGTAACAAGTGAAGACACAGACTCGAGCTCTCTCCTCATCATATGGAAGGAGAAATTAAGGGTGATGATAATAAAATACTTAAAACACAATGTCCCTTTAAATCTTGTATTCTCAGTTTTGTATAAGATGTTAGTACAATGTAACACCACATTTCAGAACTAATACCTTTTTTATTGTTATTGCTTCCATTTGACAATTGCATTAAGCAGTGTCCAAATACACTGAAAACACTGAACATGTGTTCCCTTTTCAGGATGAGTTGGAAGCAACCCAAGAGGGGGCAGTGGCTCTGGTGGCAGTAGTGAATGAAGATGAGGTTCCTGCAGGAGTTCTCTTTGAAACTCACCATGTGTCTATCGTCCTCGAGAGTCAGGTTGTAATGGCTCACAGATCTTGGGCAGATTCACTTGTCATTTTGTTTGAACTGATCTACGCTCTCCATTTGAGCTACCCTGAGAAGCTCAGTGGCTTCTTTGAGTTCATCCAGGTGGTCCTCCTGAATCTGGATGATGGGAGAAAGCAGCTCAAACCTAAGTTACAGGCCTTGAAAAATGAGCTGGAGTAAATTGACGAAGCGGTTTTGTTGTTGTAGGTCAGCATGTTTTTGTTTTAGCTTGCAAGCCTAAAATAGTTTAACGAGTGAGAAACTTCGGGGCATTTTACTGCTGATAATAATTTGCGTACAGTGGACTAATGACCCCGCAGTTCTTTTCAATTCTGAATTTGTGTTTAAACATATACTGTGCAAATCACTGAACAAGGATGCGAGACTTGTTGATTCTAGTTCTATTATATTTAGTTTGATTGCATAGTTTTTTCTACAATATGTTTGTGTATTATGTGAGTTGTTCACACTTTCGGCATGTTTCATTGTACACATAAATGTGTATATTTATTCACCAGCTTCATTGTGTAACATTATGGCCACATTACTCAAGGGTGCACAAAGGTATCAAAACATAAAATGTAACAGTATTCTAAATCAAGTAATTAGAGTAAATAGATGTGAATACAATAACCTGCTGCTTGCAGGAGAGGGGGAACGTTTGGGGTTGAGGCAGTGTAATAATGATAGAGCATAATATCAATGTTGAAGGCCACAGCAGGCTCAACTATATGCTTTATTAGTTTTGCATTGCCTCCTTCCCCAAATTGTTCCCCTCTCCTGCAAGGTGCATCTGCTCCAGGAAGGCTTACTAGTATCGGTGGTATCATTATTATTATAGTTAAATCAGCAATTAAAGCAGCTAGTTTATATAAGGTACCATACAAATTGCACATGTATATGGTAGATGGTATATGTTTTTGTTTTTTTTACCTTGAACCATTAGGTAACTTTACAATACAATGGACTACGCAGAATTATTTTATTGTAGTGTGACGGAGCCCAAAGATCATAATACTCGTGTCCAAAATATTTACCAAAGAAGCTGAGTGAAATGGATGAAAAAAGATTGATTTGTTGATGATTGAATTACTTATTTAAGGTTAAAGAAATGTAAAAGTAAGTGTAGATTAGTACAGTTTCCTCTTAGTTGTAAACATTGAAATGTTGTGTATTCAATTGAGAGGATTCAACTAAATAAATAATTTAAGTATTGTCAGATGTGTTTGTTTGTAATGAGTTAATACAACTTAAATGGTTTAAGGCAATCGGTTTCCTCAAATGAAGTAAATAGCCACAACAAAGTTTGAAGTTGTCAGAACTAGAATGTAATCATTTGATTTAGCAGCAGGAAACCGTAAATTCAACTTAAGTATTGACATTTGCATAAAGAAGATTAATTTAAGTTGTTCTTACTTTATTCAGATGAATTCTGTTAACACATTTTAAACAAGTTTAGATAATTGCTGCATATATAAGTGTAAAATACTTACTAGTTTTGAGTCCTATTAACTGAATGGAATTATTAATTAACTTTACCCAAGTTAATTTAACAATAAATACTTGAGTATTTGTACTCAAATCAAATTTTATTTTATGCTTAAATTGTTTGAGTTAATAAACTTAAACCATTCAAGGCAATCGGTTTCCTTAAATGGTTTAAGTTGAACTAACTCATCGGGTTTTACAGTGTAGGAGTAAGGTATGATACCAGACGAAATAGCAAAACTGGAACCTATGAGCAAGTTCCAATCAATGACAACTTCATATATATTCCCATACTGAAAACACTGAACTCAGTTCATTTTCAAGAATGAAAATATTTGTGAGATGATGCAAACATGTACTCAGTGTGACAACTCAGTGTAAAAGTCATCCTTTCTTTTCAAGTAATAAGTTTGCCCTCCAAATCCAATTGTACTATTAGAGACTACTGGGGTTGCTGTTTCATTTGCTGAGGTTTCTGTACATGGCACACAAATTACTGGTGATAACCTGGGTATTCATAGCATTCTTGGGTTCTTGGAGTCATTTAGTGCAAATTATTTCTGTAGATTTTGCTTAATTCATAAATCTTCAGCTCATAGGACGATTTGACTTTTAGATCACCAGTTCTGAATGATAAACATTATACAAGTTACAAGATGATCCGACATTAACCTCATTTGGCATCAAGAGAAAGAGCATACTTAATACATTGCAATATTTCAATATTGCAGAAAATTATGCTGTTGACATCATGCATGATATTTTGGAAGGCGTTGGTCAATATGAGGTGAAATTGCTATTTGTATATTTGATTTAACATTTAATCTCTAAAGAAAGCTTGTTAAATAGGATGTATGCTTTTAATTATGGCTATCTGGAAAAGAAAAACATGCCAACAAATATTAACCTTGACTGTGGAGATCATGGAATAGGGTTAAATGATTCACAAACACTGTGTTTTATCACAAACATACCTTTGATATTTGGTGACCTGGTACCAGAGGATGATTTGCACTGGCGCTTGTTGCTCTTGTTGCTGAACATTCTAAACATTATGTTCTCATACTCTATCACTGAAGGGATGACTGTGTATTTAAAGTACCTTATTATTGAACATCACCAACTCTTCAAAGAACTGTACCCATCAAACAACTTGATTCCAAAACATCATTACATGGTCCACTATCCGAGGTGCATATCGAAAAATTGGACCACTCATTCATATCTGGACTATAAGAATTGAAGCCAAACACACATTTTTCAAAGATTGTGTGAATAACTTCAAGAATTTGACAGTATCACTTGTGCAGAAACACCAGTTTGCAGTAGCTTATCATTGGGAATGCTTGGCTTCAAAAGCGGTTGAGTCTGGTCCAGTCAAACTGTGTTTACTTGAAACACTATATACAGAAGATATATCTGCATATCTTCACATTGATTCACAAGCCACTGTCAACCTCACACACTGGGTAAAGTGTGGAGTTAAATATTGTGTTGGCCTATTTGTTTGCACAGGCACTGATGAAAACGGTGTTCAGCAAATTAACCTCTATCATTTTGCACGATGGTAATGTTTTTTTTGTTTTGGTTGAGCATGAAACTTGTTTCCATGACCATTTTCATGCTTTCCAAGTAAGAGAAAAGATCCCTAAGAAGATACTGGTTCTAGAAAAGGATAGATTAAGACATTTCAAATCTTTTGATGCCCAAATGTCCTATGAGTATGATTCACATTTTTATGTTGTGTCAGAGAGTTGTATTATTTAATTTGTCAACATTGTTGGCTTAATGGAATCTATATGGAATTGATCCTTGCTTTTATGTACTTGATTATGTACTTTAATTACAGGTTTAAAGTCTACCTCATGTTAACAATCCTGCGTTACAGAGAAGTTATTTTTTGTAATCTTATCAGACGTCTGTACAGTGAACAAGGTTGTTTATCCAATGTTTGCACTTAACTTTGCACTTATGCATTTACCTCTGAAGAGTATACAATACATAGGGATGTGGTATTGACAAATGTTTTACAGTTTTGTTGAAATATCCAAATGTATTTTTTATTTACTTAGTGTTATTTCCATTTGACCACACAATTTCCTAACTGTTTAGCTGCCCTTAGCAGTTTGTTTTAAATGTGAATGTTTGCTGTAACATGTTTACACTGTTAGTGAAGAAAGCACTTTATTCAAAATGTAACTTGTTACACAAGTATCCATGCAGCATAGATTGTTGAACACTATGAATTTCTTAAATAAAAATTTGTAGAAATAAATATGGTGTTTTTTTGTAGTCATTTTCACCTAAAACCTTCTTAGTGTTCTGAATTAACTCCATAAGTGTTAAATAAAAGATACTTTTAAGTGTTGACTGTTAAGACTATGAAAGAATTCACATTCAAATTAAATCAAGGTGAGAGTTGTATTTTACTCTACATGGGAGTAGTGTTTTAACTCTCACAAGAGTTCAGTTTTAACTCCTGAAAAGGGTTAAAGATCAACTCCCAGGAAAGAGTTACTTTAACTCAGCCCTAGAGTGTATTCGATGGTCTCACATGTACACTCAAATTGAGTTGATTTGAACTCACACAGAGTATTCCAAAGGCCAGAATTTGCTGTGTATGTATGTGTGTGTGTGTGTGTGTGTGTGTGTGTGTGTGTGTGTGCACACTCCTCTTGTGCTTTTCCTCACTGTTTGCATTATCTCAAGCGGTCACCACCAAAGACTGTGGATTCCATCTCTGTCTTTAATGCTCTACAGAACAGCAGGCCTCTGGCATGTGTGCTGCATATTGGCTTGATTTCGTATTTATATATCTGTGTGTGTTTCATGTGAACATCTGCTGCACGTGTGTGAGGGACTAAAGAGAAGAGTGTGCACAGCAAGCAAGAAAACAAAACAAAAAATAGAATCCCAGAGTTGTGATAAAAACAAAACCTTGACTTGTAAGAATATGTCAACAGGCAGCCGTTGAGTTAATTGACAGGAAAATGAAGATGCTTTTGCTAATAAAAAATATATTTTCCAAATTCCAAAGTTTGAATTACAAAACATAAACAAGCATCACACACTAACACATGTGTTGGCAAGTGATTGTGGTTACTAGTCATAGGCTTAGTATCCTCAGCCTATTACTTTTTTCCGGGGTAAGAATGTAAGATTTGTATTAAGTTGCTTTTTGCAGACTTACTATTAGTGTATAACTTGATACCATGAAAATGATAGTGACAGGATTTAAAAACGTATAATAAAAACATATCACAGCGGAATGTATCCACACACCTCCCGAATATCACCTTTGTTTGGCACCGTCGCCACCGTAGCCAGGGGAACTAGACTAACAATTAAATCAGCTTGAAGGAATAGAAGAAAATCGATAGACTGAAATGACGTGAAAATGTAATGGCTTTCATGGAACATTATTTCCGGAGGCTTAATGCACACCTTGATAACACTTAATAAAATAGTTAGAAATAAATTAAGGATTTCTGTTGTCCATCACTTTAAGAGACCTTATTATCAGGGCCAAGGCAGTTCTGTTTTCACTTGGTCTGCTTCTGGGCAAAACATCCTGAAAAAAAGTGCTCCCCATAAAGCTTAATGGAAAATCATTAAAGATTCATTACAAATGTGAACACAACAAAGGATGGAAATGAAATCATTATTTGCCAAGTAAAATACAGGGGCAGTGAAAGAAACTTGTACTTGATAGTTGTAGATTAAAAAAGAAAAATAGTTAAAGTACAGAGAAACCGAAATAAAGATAGATGAGCCACATTTGTGTGTGTGTGTGTGTGTGTGTGTGTGTGTGTGTGTGCATTTGAGTGGGGCGAGGATGAAGGCCATTCAGTCATGTATAGAGCAAGGCCCCTTTAGTACTTCACTAACAAGCACTGGCCTCATTACTGCCCCCCCCCCCCCACACACACACACACACACACACACGCACACACAGCCACAGCGCGCACACACACAAACAGACCCACAGAGCAGATGAACCCACAGAGCACACACACACACGTATCCACACACAGACCAACACACACATGGCCAGTACAGGTTGAGGGTAAGGGGTGGAAGAGGACCACACGGTTACTGGTAAAATGAATAAAGACATAAGATTTTTTTCTTTTTGTGTGTCCTGAGGGTTAGCATTGAAGCTTGATTATTTAGCAGCAATGCTTCAATCACTGAACAGTTTTTGTTTGCTCTGAGATAGAGACTAGGTATTTTATTGTCATGTATTTGTCTGTACACTTCATAAAAGCATACATGTGTCAACATAAAAAAGGCAAGAAGCAGCTGAGAGATAATAAATATGCATCAATAAAATAAATGATTAACTGTTTCTTGAACAAAGCCTCATAATACTTATGTAGTGCCTGTGGCTGTTGGTGCCCCTGCAGATTCTCACTCAATTAGTCTGCACGGTTAGAGAGTCACACATGTACGCATGTAGTTGTAATTAATTTTACCATGGTCATATACATTTGTGTTTCAAACTTTCAATCCCTGGAAAGTACAATAGACAATCCATTAATTACAGTGTAATGGGGCAGAAAGGTCACATTTTGCAAATTCAAAGGGAATCACACGCTGTGCAAATTCCATATTTAGTTTGGAGCTGGACTCGCTGGTAAAAAGGTATAGTAGTGGAAAATATACCCACTAGGGTGCATTCACTCATCACATTCCCCTTTTCCACAGGTTTTGTGTTTTATGTTTCTTTTGTTTTGAAGTATGGTAAGAGCATTAAAATATTTGCTGATCAACTCTCAAAGAAAATGTATGATACACAACGTGTCTTGTAAATGTAAGTGTACCTTGTTGTGATTGTATTAAGTTGTGAATGTTTTATGTTGTTTTTATGTTGTTCACTGAACTGTTTCACTGAATGCATTTGACAAAGAATGTGCTATGTACATTTAGAGTGATACCTGTGTGTGCCTTTTGGTTCACCCAGACCCATTTGGCAGTTTCTCTCGCTGTCTCTCTCTTTCACACACTCCAGCCACAGCCTAACCAGAGAGATAACGGGTAACGCCATGCAGGCTCAACAGCAGGGTGCTATAAAAACACCTTTGGGGGGGGGGCTGAGTTTGTTTTTAATGTGTGTGTGTGAGAGAGAGAGAGAGAGAGAGAGAGAGAGAGAGAGAGAGAGAGAGAGGGGGGGGGGGGGGGGGGGGGGGGGACTTCAATTTCACCATATTGTAGATTGGCTCATCAGAATTTCAAAGAATACTCCCACCCACACAGGCATCTCCTACAACCTTACATATCTTGTTTCAAATGCACCAGAGGTATGACTTCAAAAAGTGGAAGTACTTTATTTAGCCATTTGCTAATTTGGACAACCTGGAGTCAAACTTGGCTCTGAAACTGAATCAAAAGCATGGCTGGACTTTTACTTTCTGAAACAGGAAATTTCCACTTTTGCATGAACCATAGTTATGCTGGGTAGTAGCTCTTTGAACATTTAGCAATCTTTTAAAAGAAAATTGAAAACGCACTTTCTGTTTTTCCATCCACACTAAAACTATGTTTTCATTCACTCAAAACTGAGATTTTCAAAGTGGATACATTTGAAAACACATTGACTTGTAGCCAGGGATCAGCTTACACAGGGAATGGAGGGTCTTGAAAAAGCTAACATATTATTATGACGTGATCCAGTGAAAATGTGAAAAGGCAGATTGTACAGCGCAGAAAATGCTGGTAGGGACTGAAAGCTTTTGACACAAAAACATCACTACATTTAGCCTGCATAGTGTGGACTAAGGCTTGCTGAAATAGTTACCATTAAAATCTTTAATCAAAATGTTTGTTACCAGTTGTGGCTGTAGGCTTCCACCATTGTTCGTCGACTCTGTCCAACATGTCCATTTTGCTCATCTACATTTCAACCTTACAACTATCCCAATTTCTAGAAAGTTGGCCAAGATGTATCTGATGTTATGTTACATGTTCCAGAGGCCTAACCCTAACCCTGAGAAAAGCTAAAAGAACGTGTTGCCCAAAGTGTCCAAAGCTGTAAAAGTAGATATTAAAATATCTACTAAATACAATAAAATATATTAAAGTAAAAGAATGATAGAAAGACAGAAAAAGTTAAGATGAAGACAGATTGGGAAGAGATGAAAAGGAAGATAGCTATATTAAATTACACAAGAGACCTTGCAGAATTTGACATTTTAAGAAACTCCAACAGATTCAGCTCATGTACAAAATCACAATATGAGGCTTTCATAACTTGTTTTTTTTATTCAATTGTACCCATTGTCCCTTTTACAACTCCAACAAGGGAGATTTCTTCAGGGGCACTGGTGTGAATAAATCCCCCGAGTTGTCTCCTGAGACAATTCTGCAGGGTGGAAGTCAGTGGGGGTAAGCATGTGGAAGTGAAAAGCCAAAGGGAAAATGTAGGGGTAGTCACACATGCTAGGCATGATATGATTGAAAGTGTTTCAATAAAAGGCATTGGACACTGCCTCAATATTCATATCAGGGCAGGAATTTCATGAGGGCCACGAGGGCCATGGCCCTCGTGGCCCTCACAATTTGGCCTTGTGCCCTTGAAAAAAATATCTGCCCTATCTGCCCTGCCCCGCCCGCACTGCCCCAGTTGGTTTTGCGGTTTTCTAGTCTGCCTCTTTCCTGTCAACACAGCTTTGACACCTGCGTCTTTTGAGGAAAAAAAGCGTCTTTTGATGACATTCATCATCAGTGATGGGTTTGATTTGAGCCTGGCATGAACCGCTCGGACGGGCTATAATGACAGTTCGACACCAATCTATCACCGGCCAAGGAGACTTCATCAAACGCACCCCCCACCCCCACCGTCTTGTGTCCGCGTCTGCGAGGCTGTGACGTTGGGTCTGCGACTGAACTGAAGAGAGGGAAAAAGTCACCGGGACTGAGGTAAGACAGTGTGATAAATTAGCAAACGAATAAGATAGGAATTTCAACATATAAGTTAGTTAACGTTAAATTGCTTGTACAGTAACGTTATATCATTACAACGTTGACCCAGTTTTAACGTGCCGACCATAGCCTGTAACATTAACGTCAACAAACACTTGCTAGCTTGCCGTCAAGTTTTTCCTTTGTCGAGCTGCTTGTTCCTGCCGTAATGTGTAATTTTTATGTATTTATGATCTTGGTGTTGCTACTTGGTTAAATTACAGTTGGTTGATGTGTGCTGGCTGTTCATAGTCGCTTTTTTAATCTATGTTTGCTGTTCAGACGTACCGACGTGTAACTGCTGCCATCTTCAGTCATTTATTTATATCTTCAGACATAAAAAAGTATAGGAGATGTTTCTTTACCTGCTTGACAGTTTCGACAGACTCCAATCTCCAGCCTCAGAAGCGTAATTAGTCCTTAAATTAAATTCATTATGGACGTGGACTTAAAATCATTGTTTTATTTTATGGCCTTGGTGCCCTGGCTTTTGGCCTTTGTGCCCTCAAAAAATTGACAACACAAAAGGCCAAGTGGCCTTGCCCCTAAAATGACGAAATTCCAGGCCTGATTCATATTGAAGAAAAAATGTTACTTGATAAGAGCCCTGGCTATGAAAAGGCTCATGAAGAAAGTGTGGAAAGAGTAGCATATTGAGAAAGCTGGCATGTAATTGTACAGTTTTTGAAAATATTCACACCTTTATTAGCAACTCCACAAAAAACCATGAAGCATTTGTGCAAACAAAGCAAGATATAATTCCATGTCAGCGCCTCCTCAAGCTACAGAGGCTCTAAGGCTCTCGGTGGACCGGCAGCCCTGAGACCTCTCAGAAGGTCTTACCTGCTGATCTGCAATTTTTGGAGGATCTGCCAAAGAGCATGAGCCACCTGATCTGGCAGCATGAGAATACGGTTACATTGCAAAAACTTTAAATTGCTTGACTTTTTCGAAACATCTAAAAGAAAAAACCTGGACTTGGCTGCTGCAAACATGGTTGTTGATGGAGGACTGTGCTGAATGAAAGAACTGAGGACTGCAGATCAATTGGAAGAAATCTACCACAACACCATCATTCAAGCAGATAATGAGCCAGGACAAGCAGTTATTCTGGGGCATGCAAGACTCCCAAAATTACGCACAAGTGTAAGTACTGTTCCAAATCCGCAGGACCGCCGACGGTCACACAAAAACAATACAGGGGA
The DNA here is from genome assembly GCA_030340625.1 of Merluccius polli. NCBI lineage: Eukaryota > Metazoa > Chordata > Actinopteri > Gadiformes > Merlucciidae > Merluccius > Merluccius polli. The sequence goes on along the minus strand of JAOPHQ010003700.1, from coordinate 100,621 downwards.
AGGATGTGGGGAAGTAGAAATACCCATGGCATAATCTCAGATGCACTGGTTCCAAAATGTGAAAACAAGCAAAAGTATGAACAAATGTATGATGTATGTTTCTAACTTTTTTTTTCCAAACGCCAAAACCTATATAGAAAAGAAAGACTCTACTGCTCCTAGCCAGAGAAGGAACATAATCCATATAATCCTCCCAAATAAGCCTTTTCTTCACTTACGATATGAAATAGCTTACCTTGCCCTTTTTCTTTTCATTTAAATTAATGTCTTGTTGAAGGGACGTACCTTCATATATATACAGAAATTGCGCAGAATCTGATCTTATCCAATCCGTCCTGTACCTGCGACTGCAGTTCCTCACGCCTATTTCTCCATTGGTCTTCCTTATGCTACAGCTCCTGCATCTGTGTGTCTTTTTATCTCACTGTCTACTCTGGTGATCACTGTTGTTTGGTGCTGCTTCTATGTGGTGAGTTTTTTGCATATGACCGATTAGGGAGTACACATATGTATAGCTTTTCTGCAAACTAATTTACCTACCAACCATTCAATATTAGTGTGAAAAACATATATGATTAAAGGAAATGTAAATTGATCAATGATTCCAAAGCACATCTTTTTATGTGCCGAATTGGTTGTTCAAAACACATTTAAAAAATAATCACTTTCATGCATTTGTTGTTTGTTTTGATGAGGCTATTTTGGGAACTGTTAAAGAATGTTATTTAGCCCTACTACTTCTTGATTTCATGCAATTAAGATATCTAATCATTTTCAACCTGACATCCTTTCTTGTCTTACCCTACATATACATTGCATAAGGTAGTTTTTGTGGATACTACTGAGTGCATGTCAGATGCAGAACTGGTGATTGATTTGATATTTTCGAATACAATACAATAAAGATGTCACTATTACCTACCTGTAAATATTATTTATTTTTTGCTCTTTGTGCTGACGTCATTGTCCTGCTAATTAGTATTAAACTACAAAAGATGCTAATGCTCTCAGCTATAGGCTACCTCAAACTAACTCATACTAACTTTTTAACTTAAACTGTTGAGTGACCCTGACTCTGAAATGCAATAGAACATTCTGTACTGCATTATAACTGGCTTGGTTTGAGTTGAATCACATTTTATTCCTAATCAGTGTGAGTAAATTAAAGTCATTACACTTTATTTTTTTAATGTAAGATGTTTTATTTTGTGTATTTTGTGGTCACACGTCAAAACCACTGGTAAATAAAGTGCGTGCGTATGTGTGTGTGAGTCTGTGTGTGTTTGTGTGTGCGTGTGCGTGTGTGTGTTTGTGTGTGTGTGGTGTGGTCATCCATCTTCAAATAGAAAAGAAAATGACATGGTATTAATGCTCTGCTTGTGACTACATGAGTTCTGGGGATGATAAGAAGTGGAATCCCTACACACCCATCCTCTGTTCTGGGACCCCTTGTGTTTCCTGCCAGTTTCCTACAAGTGTTTGTATGTGTTAATGGAAGCGTATGTGTTTGTGTGTGTGTGAATAGATTGTTAACCCCAGACTAACTTTACATGTACACTCACACTCGCACACACACACTCGCACACACACACACACACACACACACACACACACACACACACACACACACACACACACACACACACACACACACACACACACACACACACACACACACACTCATACACATCAACAGCACATAGCAAAGAGGCCTCTAGTATGCTGCTGCATTCTTCTTGCATTCCTGTATTGCAGCTAACTCTCTGAGTGAGGGTTTAATGTCTGAGGGTCAAAGGTCATATCCTGTGCATTGATTCAGTATAGAAAATAGTAGAAGTAGAGCAGCGCTGCCTTTTTGAACATAAATAAATGAATTCAATTAAGCCCTCACCCTCAGGGTAGCCATGTGCATGCCAAATTCTGAAATTAATATTACAATAATATAAAACAGTATCTTATAGACACCTTCAGCTTTCAATGTTGATGATGAAGCAAATTACACAATTTATATTCACTATTGACGACCAGAAGCCATTTCTTTGTGGCTGCTCCATATTTAATTGGTCTATATTGGTCCATGTCCTTGGTATATGTAGTATAAAAATAATAGGATTCCAAAAATGTTCTTTAGGATATAGATTTTTATCTTGATTATCCAATTAATAACACAAATAAATGTGTTTAACCCCTCCATAAAAAGGATGTACTACACTCTCTTTGAGGAGAGTAACGTTGGCAATTAGGTTTTTCCCATTTGCATATTGATCTAAAATAATAGCACGCTATTTTCTAAGAAGAAATTCTGCTAAACTCGTTTTCTTCTGCCATTTTAGCCTATGAGGGTTGCATAATTGATAAACTACATATTGCTTTCTTGGCGGTGTATTCCTTTAAATGCATAAATTGCTGATGGATAGTTAAAATATAATTATGTTGTCAGGCAATATTTGCTAAGCAAAGCATTAGTATACCACAATTACACATTCAGATCCTGAAATGAACACACATGCACACACACACACACACACACACACACACATGTGCACATACACACACACATGCACACATGCAAACACACACACACACACACACACACACGTGGGGACACACATACACACAAACATCTGGTACTCTGGCCTTATTTCACTTTCAATTAAGGAAATCAAAAGCAGACAAATGGCGGGTCCACCCCACAGACCACATACATGTGTGAAAAGATGGATTTGTGTGAGAAATGGAAATGTTATATAATCAATCATAGATCTAGGTGAGGAGAATAAGAGGCTGAATAGAAAGGAATAAGCAGGGATAGCCAGTGATGGATGAAAAATACAGAAGAACAAAAGAGTGCAACTTCAAGAATGTGCAAGAAATACTTTTTGCATTAAAATACATAAGGTTATCCAGTTTGAAGCTATGTAGCCAATGGATCCGCTGACTGGTATGAAACAATGGTTTGATACCAGGCTCAAATGGGTATTGTATTGGAAAATATCAACAGGCTACCAATAGTGCTTTTGAGATGCACTCAATATCCAAAAAAACAACCTTATGCAATGTATTAGGCCTATGTAAGGCAGGAAAGGATGTTTAATAAGAAAAGGTCAGGTTAAACACATTCTTACCACAAAAAAATGGCAGGGCCCCAAAAACTACACCACTAACAATATATTTCAATTGCATGAAATCAAGCACTAGTAGGATTCATTTGGGGTAGGCCTACTTAAAGTAGCCTCATGTTGCACATTTATCTAAACCATACCCTATGTAATATCACACTATACCAAGAAACGCCATTCCCAAGGGCATTTATCTTCAGTAAGCAAAAAACGTGTTTGCGGAACTGAAATCCACGCCGAGCCGGACGGACTGGACCCCGCAGCGAGGTGGACCCCAGAGAGGACATAACTCTCCTTCCTCCTCCCCCCTCGGCGCGGCGCTTTCAACGTCTCAATTGGTTACAGATGCTATCACACACTCGACAAAAATGAAACTAAATACCAACTAAACGAGGGCACTTTCACCAAACTTTAGCGAGACAAAAGGTCGACCTTTTTCGTCCATGTGTCCCCGTGTGTGTCATGTGTTTTGAGACTGAGGTTCACCATGTCGGTCCACAGACGGAACCGTTATCCCACCATAAACGTACAGGTCTGCAGATCTCTTTTCCAGATGTAGCCTACTTTTTTTTCCGTCACGTCTCCTCTACCTCACAACCCCCCCCCCCCCCCCCCCCCCCCCATATGCCCAGATATGTTTTATATATGTTGGACACAAGACAGATGTGTCGTATCGGAAGCCACAGTCCGACATGTTAACGGGACCGAAGCCACATCCTGCTCACATATGGACAGCGACTTCAAAGCAACACGCAGCCATAATGCACCAATGAGAGGGGCAGCTATGCTCACATAGTTTCCCCAAAGAAACAGAAACAGATCCTATTTTAGCCATTGTGATATAAGTCGAGGACGGTCCGGTCAGTAAATAGCCAAACGGTGCGGCCTGTAAAACCTGGTGGGCGCCGTGGTTTAAGTGGCAAAGCAAAGCCAAGGCCAGTTGTCCTACAACAATACACGCTTGTTTGTTTGCCTGCCGACTTTACACCCTTGTGTTTGAGTGAACTAATTCACCACTACAAGGGGGGTAGGCCTAATGAGCACTGCCCTTGTCACGTAACAATGACGGCTCTGCCAACATCATAAAAATCAAGAAATATCACAAAAACGTTCGCGCAAACTCCTCCATAGTCCTTATAGTCCCCCAGACCATGAAGTAAGGAGTTAGTCATGGAGGAGCTTCATCATGACCCAACACCTCTCCGTTCATCCGCTATTCTGCCAGCGAGAAAAGTAGCATACGATGGCACTTCGCATCATGAAGTGATATAAAATGCAATATGAGACAACGCAATGCTCAAATGTAACTTTGAAAGTGGGACGTTTCTGTCATCAGAGATAGGTCCTTGCGGCGCCTAATGTAAGATGCGTCACTAGAAGAGTTAATGAGTAACAAGTCCTGTCTCCTGGCTATATCTACAGGACTTTGTTTGTTTTTTTGTTGTTTGTTTTTTACAAAAAAAGGTTGACGATACATTAAACCTACATCACGAGAAGCAGCAGTAGTAGAGAAAATCAATGATAGCTTTAACACATTGTATCGGCAGGACTTACCCTGAGCAAAGCTTGAATCGTAAAAGTTAAAGGCGACCAGGCAGCTGATGAAGTGGTAACACGTCCACCTTAACGCATTCAAAAAGTGCATCGTGAACAACAGGACGTGTAATGGTCTGGTGCTGTGGCCATGGGCTCCCCGGACCAGCCGCTCTCACTGCTCGCTCCGTGGGCGACAACACTTTCTGCAGATGTACGGCAACTCCCTATTCCGTTATAGGCCTACTACAGGCCGGACGGGCCGACACACGCACACACGCACGCACGCACGCACGCACACACAAACAGGGACGGCACTGTGAGAACGCACCCAGGACTATAATATTCTGTTCTTGTTCTGTTGTAAAACCATGACATTGTAGGCCTATTCATGGGGGAAGTTGGCTGTTGTTTAGTGTTTTTTTTTGTTTTTTTAAACAAAGTAGCCTCGTAGTTTTAGCTGAACGATATTGAAAATGTTAACCCGATGCGTCATTGTTATTAAACCTTTGACAATTTTCTACGTTTAGATTATATATATATATATATATATATATATATATATATATATATATATATATATATATATATATATATATATATATATAACACAAAACAAATAATAATAAAATGCTTGATTTGATTTTTATTAGGAATTTAAAAGTACAAACAACTCCAAGGAGTATCAAGATACAATAATCCCAGAGGATAGCACTTAAAAGCATTACAAAACACTTATTTCCAAAGTGGTCCTCGAAGCATTGTTGCATGCTTGTTGCACAGGGACCCCCCATTTAGGAATAGCATTGTCGCTGATAATGTCTGTGTCGACAGAGCCAGTTGGTCTTTTCCTCTTGCCAGCTGTGGAACAGTGGGGAGATCTGTGTTAGGGAAGACTTCTCTTTTGACAAAGGGGTCAGAGTGCATGGGCCATGAGAGGATGTTAAGCATCTGGTGTTGGCTGTGCTACATCTGACTATTAACAGGGATGAATAGAGTTAAGCAATGGGGAGGTCCATCATGGATCTTAGAGGATATTGAGTTGAACAATTAATTTGTTCAAATGCTAGGGGAGACCGCGGCGATGATTTCAACACGGGTTGTTTCACATTTAATTCATCCGATCCATGAGTCAGGTATACTTTAAGAAAATATACCTGAGACTGTCAAGTGGAAATCGAAGCTGCTTGAAACAATTACACTTTAGATTTTGAGGTGAGTAATTTTTTAATAAAAATGTATTTTTTTGTATTCCACAATTCTTTGTATTGCAAGAATGATCAAACTTAGATCAGGATAATCAGTAGATTCTGAGTTTCTAACTGTATAGATAGCTAATGCTAATGTTACACCACAAGGCCATGCTTGCTAGCCTTTCATACTGGTTTGATTAGGGATAGTTGTAAATAGCATGTTAAAATTCACCCCTTTAAAGTGTGAATTATATACGTGTTTTATTTTCAGCAGTGCCAAGGTATTGGGAAAGAAGACAGGTGTGTCTGAGGAAATCCTTAAAAGAGCTTCGGACCAGCTTGAGCAGTGAGAGACAATCGGATCAACTGCAAAACCCTTTGTCATATGCCATGTCACTCTATACCGCTATGGCAAAGCTGGAAAACAACTTTGAGAGCAGGGGTCCAATAAAAGCCCAAGAGTAGGGCTACCACAGTGGGAACAAGGTTTCCACAGGAAGTCAAAGTCACAGAATACCTGAAGGAAGCATCTGTATTATGGACTGTCACCAAGGGAGGTAAGAGTAGGCATAAGATACAGGTGTTAAGAGTTGAGCATTGATGGTGAAGTAGGGTCAATCTTGAGACTGTGTAAGGCACACGATAATGGAAAAAACAATGTTCAGTTAAAGATTTGCCTCCCAGCTGGCTGTGCAGTACAACGCGAAACGTCCCCCATCGTTGGATGAAGTGGCAATGGCTGGAACAGACATTAATGTCATTAAGAGGAACCAAACCAACTGCTAGTTTCTGCGAATGCACATGGCAAAACAATCCCTCCATTCTTTGTTTCCAAAAAGTGGTATCATGACCACTTTGTTAGAGATGGGCCAAAAGTGTCCAATGGAAATGGGAATGGATCATGCTGGATGGAGGATGACATGTTTCTGCCCTTCCTCAAGCATTGTCAATGCAAAGTTGAGCCAGACAACAAGGACCAGTCTGGTTCAGTTCAGGGGCCGTATTCACAAAGGATCTTAGGGCTAAAAGTAGCTCCTAACTGGCGAATTTAGGAGAAACTCCTAAAAATAATGGGCGTGTCAGTCTTAAATTTAGGACTCCTAATTGTTTTCACTAAGAGCAATTCACAAAGTATTTTAGGCCTAAAAGTAGCACCTAGGTCTAGGAGAGCTTAAAAGTCCTCGAGAGGACTCCTAACTCAGTAAGACCTATTCACAAAGAATCGGAAAATGGCTGCGAGACGAAATGTTTTGGAGACAATGGAAGACTGTGAATTGATCAAGAGATATAGGCTAAATCGTGAGGGTATAAAACTTGTTGTGGAATTAGTGCGGGATGCAATAAAATCCCCGACTAACAGGAATAACTCGATTAGTCCGGAAATAAAATGTTTGGCAACACTACGATATTTAGCAACAGGGAAAATGCAACTTTGCAATGCCGACGATTAAGGAATATCGCAACCATCAGTCAGCCGTGTCATAAACCAAACAATCAATGCGCTCTGTAGACCACATATCAATTCAATTCAAACTTTATTAAGGACACATCTCGTGAAAGGTCCATAACACCAACACAACACAATAATAATACAATAATAAAAATAGAATAAAAAATACATACACATATACAGTATATACACAGGGGTGAAAGTAAGCCGGTACGGTCCGGTACTGCGTACCACTAAAAGATTCAGTGGCGGTACGCAGTACCAGGAAGATGGGAGAGCGGCTGCCTGGTACAATCACGGCCGCACTCTGGGTCAGAAAATAGATCCGCTAGCAATATGCAGTCTTGAAAACTACTTTGTCTGTATAAAAATGGGTTTAATGGGTTACCACAGAAAATCAGAAAAACACCCAGTGATGAAGATTTTGAGCAAGCTGAGAGTCAAGGTGAGGAGGCACCATGTCAGGAAAAAGAAGCAGCTGCAGGACCCCCAGAAAAAAAGCACAGGTGATGATGATGCTACGCCTCCTGCTTATCCTTCCATTTGGACAAAGGGTCAATATGAACAGTTTAAAAGCAAAAATGAATGGTTGTATACCCAACATGGGAAACTGAGATGCACTCCATGCCACGATGTTAATCCCGTGGTGTCAATATTGCCAGCCAGTGGGCTGAGGGAAAGATAACCCCATTCGTTAATTCAAGAGATGTCCAGCTTTTATCACTGTGCAAAAAAATCCATGAGCACCGAAACTCCCAAGCACACAATGAAGCAATTACGATTCTTCAGACAGCAAAGAAAGACATTCTTCTGAACATGAATGCCACCAGTCAGGAGTCTGCATTTGAGTCCACTGCCAGGGTATTCAGGACAGCATATTATGTGGCCAAATACAATAAGCCATTCACTGACTTTGAGAGTCTGATTGAACTGCAGGAGGCTAATTCTGCTGATTTAGATCGTGTTTTGCACAGCAGAACTGTCTGTGTTGACATAATTGATCATGTGTCATCACAGATGAAGAAGGAACTCCTGAGGAAGATCATAGAAAATAGGTGTAAAATCACAGTACTAGCTGATGAGTCAACCAGTGTGGGGCACAAATCAACGTTAATTGTGTTTTTGAAAGCCAGTGTTGATGGAGAGATGGAGCCCATTGCTTTTCCATTGGACCTTATTGAGCTGGATAGCCTGTCTGCTGCTCATATCAAAGAACAGCTTATAAACTGCTTGTTCAAGAGTGGCTTCACCACTGATTTTCTGCAGGAAGTTTTAATTGGATTTTGCAGTGATGGAGCCAGTGTGATGCTGGGAGTGAAGTCAGGTGTTGGGAAGCTACTCCAGGATGACTTTCCAGGCATTGTACTGTGGCACTGCCTTAATCACAGACTGGAGCTGGCTGTGGACCAGGCACTGGAGGCAACAGGAGGAACAAAAGACTTCCAGGTCTTCTTTGACAGCCTATACTCATTGTATAGCCAGTCACCAAAAAACATGCGAAAGCTAAGTGAATGTGCTCACAATTTACACATCCAACTCAAAAGAATTGGAAGAGTGTTCAGTGTTCGCTGGGTTGCTTCTTCACACAGGGCAGTCACTGCAGTTTGGCACTCTTATCCAGCACTGGCACAACATTTCCGTGAGGCATCAGAGGATGAGACAAGGGACAACAGAGGGAGGGCTAAATTCAAAGGTCTGCTGTCAAAGCTGTGCTCTGTAAACTTCCTGAAAAGTCTGATGGCAGATGTCCTGACTGAACTGAAGAACTTGTCAGAGTTTCTTCAGAACAGGAAGACCACACTCCCAAAGGACCATGAGATCATGACAATGTATGTGCAACGCATTGAAAGTCTCAGTTCATACCCAGGACAACATGCAGTTGAAGCTAGCCAGGCAGAGGAAGAGATGAAATTCAGGGGAGAACAGTTAAGAGTTGGCAAGTCTCCCATCATTGACTCTGCACAGTTTAGTCAAGCAGTGGCAGAGAGTATGAACGACAGACTCTTCACAACCACATCTAACAAAGCACAGGCCAGTGTCACAGCCAACAGAAAATAGACTTACAATAGGCTTCTATATCAAATGACAGTCCTTAACCCTGACAAGTGGGACCATGACAATCCTCAATATGGAGAAGATGAGGTGAGGGCTTTGTGCCATGTCCTACATCTGAATGAACAAGAGGCACACCTTGGATTCATTGAGTACAAGGCCAGTGGAGGAAGAAGCATTCTTAACAAGATAAGGAAGTTGCTTGTGGCAGTGGATACATTGTCAGTAGGGATGTCCGATATTGGCTTTTTTACCGATAACCGATATTGTTCAACTCTTAATTTCCGATACCGATATCAACCGATACCGATACCGATATATGCGGCCACGTGAAACCTCCGCTTTACACTCATTGCAATAGGCTTTATGGCGAGCATCACGTGACCAAACCGGAAAACAGGTCTCCTGACTTCCGCTTGCCGGAAAAGTCGGTAGCAACTGACGGCGACAGCTATTGACTTGGCCTAGTTAGCCCTTTTTACTGTTGGCGTTTTATTTGATTTTAACATCTGAATGTTAGTGAGAAGAAAAGATGGATGAAAAAAAACTGAAAAAAACCCAGCGGTTAAAGCTAGCGAGTGAGTCCGGGAGAGGGCTACTCTCCTCGGACACATTACTCTGAAGCCCCGGTGACGGTCTGGAAGTGCGGATTAATAAATAAAATTAAAAAAACAGCAGTAAAAGCTAGCGTGTGTGTCCGGGAGAGGGCTACTCTCCTCGGACACATTACTCTGAAGCCCCGGTGACGGTCTGGAAGTGTGGATTAATAAATAAAAACAAAACAGCGGTAAAAGCTAGCGTGTGTGTCTGGGAGAGGGCTACTCTCCTCGGACATATTACTCTGAAGCCCCAGTGACGGTCTGCAAGTGCGGATTTAAAAAAAATAAATAAATAAAAAAACAGCGGTAAAAGCTAGCGTGTGTGTCCGGGAGAGGGCTACTCTCCTCGGACACATTACTCTGAAGCCCCGGTGACGGTCTGGAAGTGCGGATTAATAAATAAAATAATGTGAGCGCGGTACAGCGGACCTGAACCGGTTGTGATGAGACCTGTTTCGCAGAATGCGTTAGTATGTTGCGCATAACCCCTATTTTACTATTAAACGTAGAAACTTTGAAATAATTCCAAACCACCGACATAACTACAGCTACAACTAGCGTCCCACTACACGGCCGCACATGCCCAGGCTTGTTATTGAGACGGCGCGGCGCGTTTGATGATGTCATCAAACCACGTCCTCACTTGAAACATAACAGATGTCTGAAATTATTTCAAAATCGATTTCGGTATCGGTTAAAAAACCGATACCGATATTTTCCGATATTGATTTTTTATGTCAATATCGGCCGATAATATCGGTGGGCCGATAATATCGGACATCCCTAATTGTCAGCAAGTAATGCAGACTGTGAGCTCAGTTGAGCTAATGCAGACTGTGAGCTCAGGTTCAGTACCATGAACAGTATCATCACTGAGTACAGGAGCAAACTGACAGCAAAGAATGCTGCAAACCTCCTCTTTGTCAGCTCAGTTGGACCACCATGCATGCATTGGGACCCAATGCCCTATGTGAAGACCTGGCTGGGCAAAGGAAGAAGAGCAGCTCACACAACAAGTGGCATGGCTCGCCGCCACTCAGAGGAGGATAACTACTTTAGGCCTCTGTGGAAAATCTTTTAGGTGATATGTTTTGATGAGGGGTAGTTCCACTTTGAGCTTTTGCTCGTGACCTCATGATCTGTTCTTAGAGACTTGTATTCTGGATGTTTATTAATGTTTCAATTACAATAAATAGTTTACCATATTGTCAAGTGTTTTTAATTCCTGCCTACTCCATAGGCCTACAGGTAGCCTACAGTAAAATATTTAAATGTTTTTATTTGTTTTGACTTTGTTATTTTAAAATGCACGAAGTGAGAGAGAGAGATGAAGGTTTTGGTAATAGTACCGGCAAGAATTTAAAACTACTTTCACCCCTGTATATACATGTACATACATACAGTATATGTAAATACACATATACACACACACACAAACACACACCCATGATTCCACAATGATCATATATTTACATACAGGCTAGAGCGCCAGTGGTTCCACATTCTGGACGAGAGCCTGACAGAGCTCAGTTCAAAGTTGGTTAAGGCTGAAATAATACCATTATATCAACCAACAGTGTATCCGGTTTCCTTTGGACAATCAACAACTACACAGGATCAAAGCCAACTTCATGGCAATTGCAGGTATGCCCGGTGTGGTCGGTGCTATTGACGGGACGCACATAAAAATAATTGCGCCATCAAAAGATGAGGACGTGTTCGTCAATAGAAAGAAAGTACATTCCATCAACACGCAGATTGTTTTTGATGCAACTTTTAACATTCTTGATGTTGTTGCAAAGTGGCCTGGGTCTACCCATGATTTGCGTATTTTAATGGAGAGCGGTCTGAGGCAGCTTTTTGAGAGGCACCATGTACCAGTTTGGTGTCACTTGCTGGGTGACAGTGGCTATCCCTGCAAGACGTCTTGACACCCTATCTCAATCCACAACCGGGAGCACAGTTAATGTATAACATGTAAGTGATTACGCAGATTACGCTTAGTCCTATGCGTAAAAAACATTGTATTAGCTCTTTGTCGCCTTTTATTTGTTGAATCCATATTTATTATTGTTTACTGTTTTCCTCCATATATGTTACAGCACACAAAAATACACGAAATGTTGTGGAGAGAGGAATTGGGCAGATGAAATGTCGATTTCATGTCCTGCACGGCGAAATACGCCTCAGCCCAGAGAGGGCAAGTACAGTGATCACTGTATGTGCCATTCTCCACAACCGTTATGGGCTGTTATTTAAAGTGTTGAAGTGCTGGAGATATGCTCATTGGATAATAGTTTGCAGGGTGCTTTTAATTGCCTCCTTGATTTAATGCAATTTACGTATTTTTATTGTTTGCTTTTTCTCTCTCTTTAACGTGCATATAGGCTACAACGTCATTATCGTGGTCTGCACAAACTTGTCATCATGCGTGTATTCTGCTAACTGCACTGTCCATAACTATTTGATAGGAATTAATTTCTAGCCTAGGCTATTTCCTTGTTTTTCGGTGATTTAGTGGGCTCGTTTGTGAGTTTCACAGAGACCGCCTGCTCTGAACAACCAATCACCGTACTGACCGCTTCTAAACTCGTGCACGAGAATCAACGTAATCCATAGCAACGGCGCGTCACTCTTAGTGATTTATCCTTAGTATGAGTAGGTCTCAGCGGCTTTGTGAATAACTTTTAAGAAAAAACTCCTACGTAAAATGTTTTAGCGCGAGTTAGGAGCACTCCTAGCGGTATAAAATGCTTTGTGAATACGGCAACAGATTCAGAGCGGTTATTTTCGCGTTTCCATTGGCGAAAGTTGTGGATGGTACGAAAAATAACCACTCGGTTTTGTCCTGGTTTTCACTACCCCTCTGTTGAGGTTCCTAGCACATAGCACTGAACTGGGACTTAGAAAGCTTTGGAGCTAGAAACACTGCAGACTGTTGATTGGTCAACAAAATCATCACTTTGCACAACAAAGGACTCAAGGAATACACAAACCTAACATTTTTAAATATCCTATCGATTGCGATCTAAATAAATAAACAGCCCAAAGTGTTTATACCGACGAAGCCAAATTATTTGTATTTCATTTTATTGAAGGTAACGGTTTCAAGGGTACTATTGTTACACTACGCCCTGCTACACGGTCCAACACCCCCATCTAGGGGACGCTTGTTGCCACTAACCACTCATTTTCCTAAACACACCTGTTCCCAATTACTAATCACCTGTTTCCCTATTTAAGCCGGGGATCTCCTGCCAGCCGGTGCCAGCTCGTGCTTTTGGTTACCTAACTCTGTCCTTTGATTGATTACCCGACTATTGCCGAACCCCGCCTGCCTGACTACCCGCCTGTTCCTGTACCCTGTTGCCGACCCCTGCCTGCCTGACTACCCGCCTGTTCCTGTACCCCGTTGCCGAACACCGCCTGCCTGACTAACCGCCTGCTGCCGGACCCTGTTGCCGACCCATCGCCTGTCCGACTACTTGCCCGTTGCCGACCCATCGCCTGTCCGACTACCCGCCTGTTGCCGACCCGCCGCCTGTCCACCTGCCCCCCCGTTGCTATTTCCCGCACTAATAAATCCCCTGTCTTTCATCCCGTCTCTGCCTCCCTGTGTTCTGCGTTTGGGTTCACTCGTCCTGCCCTTATAACAGAACGAGCTGGCCAACATGGACCCAGCAGACACAGAGGCTCCAACAGGCTCAACTTGGTCAACACGACCAGGCTCTACAGGAGATAACCAGCTCTCTACGTGAGTTATCCCTAAGTATCGCCTCCCGACTCCCTGTTACCCCGGCACCAGCCGTCCCCGTTCCTAGTCCTCCGGTCTCTTTCCGAGAACCGTTTATCCCTGCCCCCGAACCCTACGGGGGAGACCTGGGACAATGCTGGTCTTTTCTTTTACAATGCTCCCTGGTGTTCGAGCTGCAGCCCCAGACATACCCCACTGACAAGGCTCGGATCGTGTATCTGATTGGTTCGTTGCGGGGAGAGGCTCTTACCTGGGCAACGGCCGTTTGGGAGCGCGGCTCCGCGGCCTGTTCGGACTACTTGATTTTCACCGAAGAGATGCGGAGGGTGTTCGACCACCCGGTCCGAGGTAGAGAGGCATCGCAACGTCTTCTGCTGCTCAAGCAAGGTTCACGCAGTGTTGCCGCCTTCGCGGTTGAGTTTCGAACCCTTGCCGTTGAGAGCGGGTGGAACGAGGAGGCTCTGCAGGGGGTGTTCTTGAACGCATTGGGTAGTGATATAAAGGACGAGTTAACCACACGGGAAGAGTCCTCTGATCTTGAGCACCTGATCGCTCTCGCCATCAGGATGGATAATCGCCTGAGAGAACGCCGCAGAGAGAGGGCTAGTCGCTCTGCTCCAACCCCTTTTTCCATGCCACCAGCGGCATCTCGGCCTCCTTTTCCGGCTTCTTTTCCTCCGCGTCAAGAGCAGAGACCTGCTTTTGAGTCCGAGGCAATGCAGATAGGACGCACGCACCTCTCCCCCGAGGAGAGGGCGCGCCGGATTCTTGCCCGAGCCTGTCTTTATTGTGGTCAGACAGGCCACTTCCTGTCGGGATGTCCATCGCGTTCGGGAAAAGGGCAGGCTCACCAGTAACCCGGGGGATACTGGTGAGTCGTGCTCTGGACCCCTCGGTTTCCCGTCCCCTACTGTGTGCACTGTGCCACCCTCCTGTGGCAGGACCAGACGTCTCCGCTGACCATACTCCTGGACTCCGGAGCAGACGAGAGTTTCATCGACCGGGAGCTGGTCCGTCAAATGGGTATCGACACCGTCCCTCTGAGTTCTCCGATTGAGACCCAGGCACTCGATGGAAGGCCCATCGCTCAGGTGGAGCGTCGTACCGTGCCGGTCAACCTGCTCATTTCGGGGAACCACCACGAGTCCATATCACTTCTCATCATTTCTTCCCCTCTTTCACCTGTCGTGCTGGGCTTTCCGTGGTTGAGGATTCACAATCCGCAAATTGATTGGGTAACGGGACGAGTCATTTCATGGAGCACACACTGCCTTTCTCACTGCTTGCGCTCCGCCCAGTCCCCTCGGGCGTCGGAGCTCTGTTCTGTTTCTGCACAAAATGATTTGTCATCCGTCCCGAAGGAGTATCACGACTTAGGAATGGTGTTCAGTAAGGCCCATGCCCTGTCCTTGCCCCCCCACCGCCCATATGACTGTGCAATTGAACTTCTCCCCGGATCACCTCTCCCTAGTAGCCGGCTGTTCAATCTCTCCCGTCCGGAACGGGAATCCATGGAGAACTACATCGGAGAGTCCCTCGCCGCCGGAATCATCCGCCCGTCTTCGTTGCCAGTAGGGGCGGGGTTTTTCTTCGTGTCTAAGAAGGACCAATCACTTCGGCCCTGTATCGACTATCGTGGACTTAATAGTATAACGGTAAAGAATAAGTATCCTCTACCCCTCATTAGTTCCGCCTTTGTTCCCCTTCATGGAGCCGTGGTCTTTTCCAAGCTAGACTTGCGCAATGCGTACCATTTGGTCCGCATCCAGGAGGGCGACGAATGGAAGACCGCTTTCAACACACCACTGGGTCACTTTGAATATTTAGTTATGCCCTTCGGGCTCACCAGCGCCCCCGCGGTTTTCCAGTCCCTGGTGAATGACGTGCTCCGGGACATGTTGAACCGTTCTGTCTTTGTATATCTTGATGACATCTTGATTTTTTCTAAAACGGTAGAGGAGCATCGAATTCACGTCCGGCAGGTGTTGCAACGTTTATTAGAGAACAGACTGTACGTCAAAGCGGAGAAGTGCGAATTCCACGTCCCGTCCATCTCGTTCCTAGGCTACATCATCGGCCAGGGCCAGATCGAGATGGACCCCGCCAAGGTCTCTGCGGTGGCCGAGTGGCCTTCTCCCCCAACCCGCAAGAGATTACAACAGTTTTTAGGTTTCGCTAATTTCTACCGGCGATTTATTAGAGGGTATAGTCAAGTTGTGGCACCCCTTACGTCCTTGACCTCCACCAAGAGCGTTTACGCATGGACGCCAAGGGCGGAGACCGCATTTCAGGATCTCAAGAAGCGATTCATATCTGCTCCTATCCTTGTCCAACCGGATCCAGTTTGTGGTGGAGGCCGACGCTTCCGACACCGGAGTGGGTGCGGTACTCTCTCAACGCTCCCCCTCCGACCATAAGCTACACCCCTGTGCCTTTTTCTCCTGCCAGTTATCTCCTCCAGAGCGTAACTATGACGTCGGCAACCGCAAACTACTAGCTGTCAAGCTTGCTCTGGAGGAGTGGCGGCATTGGCTTGAGGGGGCGGAGCATCCGTTTATCGTATGGACGGATCACCGTAACCTGGCCTATATACAGTCTGCCAAGAGACTGAGCTCGCGACAGGCCAGGTGGGCTCTATTCTTTGGACGATTTAACTTCTCCCTCACCTATCGTCCCGGCTCCCAGAATGTCAAGCCGGATGCCCTGTCCCGCCTCTATTCCCCCGAGAACCCCAGTACTGGTCCCGAGAACATCCTGCCACCAACCTGTATTCTCGCCACTCTCATCTGGGAGGTGGAGTCCGCGATACGCCTGGCGCAGAGGCAGCAGCCGGATTCCGGTATGGGTCCACCCAAGCGGTTGTTCGTTCCGGACGCGGTATGGTCCAAGGTACTGGTCTGGGCCCATTCTTCCAGGCTCACCTGTCACCCAGGAATCAGCCGCACACTGGACTTCATCCGCCGGCGTTTCTGGTGGTCCACTATGGACGCGGACGTTCGTTCCTTTATTGCGGCGTGCGCAACATGCGCCCGGAACAAAACCTCGACTCGTCCCCGTTCCGGTCTACTGCGACCCCTACCCATCCCTAGCCGGCCGTGGTCAGACATCGCCTTGGACCTCGTTACCGGCCTGCCTCCATCCGAGGGCAACACCACCATTCTCACGGTGATCGACCGTTTCTCGAAAGCCGCGCATTTCATTGCTCTCCCCAAGCTCCCATCCTCAAGAGAGACCGCGGACCTTCTGGTGAAACACGTTTTCCATTTACATGGCATCCCTACAGATATTGTCTCTGACAGAGGACCTCAGTTCACGTCCCAGGTGTGGCGTGCGTTTTGCGGGACTCTTGGGGCCACATCCAGCCTTTCCTCAGGATTCCATCCCCAGTCCAATGGCCAATCGGAAAGGGCGAATCAACAGATGGAAGCAGCACTCCGCTGCGTCACCCACGCCAGTCCCACTTCATGGAGTTCTCAGCTTCCCTGGGTGGAGTATGCAAGTAACACCTTGGTCAATGCTTCCACGTGGCTGTCTCCTTTTATGGCCTCACTAGGATACCAACCACCCTTGTTCCCAGAATTGGAGGAGGAAATAGCGGTCCCGTCTGTCCAGACCCATCTGCGCAGGTGCCGGCGCATTTGGACACGCACATGCGCGGCATTAATCCACGCATCCTCACGCTCTCAAGTAGAGGCTAATAAACATCGCCTGCCTGCCCCTCAGTATGCTCCCGGACAAAGGGTTTGGCTCCAGGCAAAGGATATTCCCTTGAAGGGGGCTCCCCCCAAACTCTCCCCCCGTTTCATTGGGCCTTTCGAGATTGAGAGGATAATCAACCCCTGTGCCGTGCGCCTACGACTTCCTCCATCCCTCCGTGTGCATCCAACCTTCCATGTCTCCCAGATCAAACCCGTCTCCACCAGCCCGTTGTCTCCCACCGTTCCGCCTCCACCTCCTCCCAGGGTCATTGACAATCACCCAGCGTGGACAGTACATCGTCTCCTGGACGTGCGGCGTCGCGGTCGGGGACACCAATACCTTGTCGATTGGGAGGGGTACGGGCCTGAGGATCGTTCCTGGGTCCCCCGCAATCGGATTTTGGATTCCTCCCTCATTCGGGACTTTCACCGGGACCACCCGCCCCTCCCACCCGAAGTATCCTGCGACAGAGTTCCCGCCTCCAGGCCCCCTCCACCCATCCCGGCCAGGGACAACCAACCATCGTTGTTGAGCGTCCGCTGAGAGGCGTCCGTAGAGGGGGGGGTACTGTTATACTACGCCCTGCTACACGGTCCAACACCCCCATCTAGGGGACGCTTGTCGCCACTAACCACTCATTTTCCTAAACACACCTGTTCCCAATTACTACTCACCTGTTTCCCTATTTAAGCCGGGGATCTCCTGCCAGCCGGTGCCAGCTCGTGCTTTTGGTTACCTAACTCTGTCCTTTGATCGATTACCCGACTATTGCCGAACCCCGCCTGCCTGACTACCCGCCTGTTCCTGTACCCTGTTGCCGACCCCTGCCTGCCTGACTACCCGTCTGTTCCTGTACCCTGTTGCCGACCCCTGCCTGCCTGACTACCTGCCTGTTCCTATACCCCGTTGCCGAACACCGCCTGCCTGACTACCCGCCTGTTGCCGACCCGCCGCCTGTCCGACTACCCGCCCGTTGCCGACCCATCGCCTGTCCGACTACCCGCCTGTTGCCGACCCACCGCCTGTCCACCTGCCCCCCCCCTGTTGCTATTTCCTGCACTAATATGTAATACTGATAAATATCAGTGGTATTTATTTCATTATTTCCATGGGAATAAGTTAAGGATAAATTGCCAGTTCATGGTGAAGTTAAAATCTACATAAATAACTATTTCATATAAATGAGGTATTAAAATGTATGAATAATTAATGTTTAAAATTAGTGACTTTAAAAACATCATTTCATGGGATGTGTATGTCTTTAAAAAAGTTAAAAGTAATTCTATTACGTTACGTTACGAGCGTGAGTTCAGCAGTCGGTTGCACCAGTAGAACGTAAGGTCGATCGTAAGTTTAGGTGTAAAGTTGATCTTAACCTTACGTTCGACGTAGTTAGTTTCAAACTAGCGCCGTTCTAAATTCAGGTTGCACCACCATAACTTAAGACGGAACTTAACTAGTAGTGCGTAAATTACCTAGGGTGAAATAAGTGTCGCATTTAATGACGTTTAGATCACATCAAGCCAATCATTAGTAGCTTACAATGAAAACAGGAAGTGTGACAGTAGCTACACTTGTGTTGAATGAAAACTTCCAGCATCCAATCTGGAGGAATAAAATAACATTTCTATCGTTATAAAGCTTCAACGTTAGTTGTCCGATCACCCTAGTTCACTGTAGGTTTGTGTCTGAAGATACTCGATGGTTTATATTTCACAATAAAGTGCTACTTACCATGAATTTGTTTTGTTAAAGCAATATTTTATTGTGTGGGCTATCGAAGCTTTTTCAGGGTTTGTAGGCTACGGTGTGTTTTCTCTTGAGTATGTTTTCTCTCGAGGTGGTGAGTTTGGTTGTCTAGCAACAAATTTAACTGAATTATTTTTAAAAACATTTTAAAAATTAACGTTATTTTCTATAACGTAACGTTAGTTCTAGACGAACTATAACTTAACGTAGCCTAAGTTGTTGTCAGCCTGAGTGTGTGTCCGACAGGGCTGCTCTCCTCGGACACATTACTATGAAGCCCCGGTGCACCCCCGGAGTCCGTGCTATGCCTCAAGTCATTGGCAATGAGGTCCGTAATTTTAAGAATTTTGTTGCGCCGAAATCTAAATCTCATATATAAATCGACATCGTCGTACAGGTCTAGTGGATTTAACCTGTCGCGGAGAATGCGTCGTCTTTGCAAGCCATACTCCAATTCGTTTTCTTCGTTTTGCAGAAGGTTTTCTCTGAGCTCAAAGCGAAAAGCCATCTTAACTGATTTTTTTTGTATTTACGGTGGAGGTTACACCTACCTAGTACTAGGTGTAACTTAAGGTGTAACTTAAGGTGTAACTTAAGCCTACGTTGAACGTAAATGGTGTGGTGCAACAGTGTAACAATTAGTAGTTTGTAAACTCGAACGTAGTGCCAGTTTACGTTCAAACTAAGCTAAGATGGAACTTACGTTCAGCTGGTGCAACCAGCTGCAGGACTTGAATGTTAACACTTCCGGGAGGGGACCCGCGAGAGGAAGAAGAAGGAGCAACTTGTTAATGGCGTAGAGCAGAGACTCCGAGACTGTGTGTGTCGCCAGTGTGGAGTTTCTCAGTGAGTGACTGAACTGTAGTTGAGCGACGTGTTTCGAGTGTCGGAGTCGGACTCTCCACCACTGCTTGTGTTTTGGTGAACACGAAGACGAGTTCTGTTCCGTTAGCTAGCAGGAGCTAGGCTAACACCACCACGGTCCTCGCTGAGGGGAAACGCCGCTTGTACGGACAGGAGGAGCTTCGGTGAGTCGTCTCGGGAGAGAGTCGTCGACAGAGGTCGCTTCGCTGCTGCCGTGGGAGACGGAGGTTCGCCGCTGCGAGCTGCTGCGGGCGGAGACGGTTGCTACCGCAACGAGCGAGCGATTCATCAGCTGCGGCCTGGTCTGGCTGACTTCACAGACACACGGGAGTACAAAAAGTTTTCCATCATGAGCTCCAACTAAAGCGCGCCAACGAAAGTAGAAAAGAGTGCACTCAAAATAAAATGAGATAGTTTGAGAAAAGACAAAAACTCTAAACCCCGGGGTTCTAATTTTTTATTTTCCATATCTCTCTTTTTCAAAACCAAAGGTTTGAATGTGTGTGCAAACTGTTAATACATTTCTGAAACTGAGATCCTGTGTTGGTTTTATTAAACTGTGTTTCATTATTGAAGTATTAAGATACATACAGGTCAAGTGTATTCTCACAGTCTCCACCTGGTTATTTACAAGTGAGAATCATACATTACCCTAGAGTCTAGACTGATATTTACTATTTTGAGATGTGACTTTTACCATAAAACATTTGATAGGCGTTAAAGCTTCATCTTCATAACATAAGGCAGGTTTTAATACACGAGCCGGTGGTAAAAGGGTTACAAATAAATCCCCTGTCTTTCATCCCGTCTCTGCCTCCCTGTGTTCTGCGTTTGGGTTCACTCGTCCTGCCCTTATAACAACTATACCGAAAGTGTTTGGTGAAAACGCGGCTATAGGCTACAGCTGTTAGACAGAAGTGTTAATGGCCCATTTTAGAAACAGGTCAATTTAGTGGTTGACGCATGGATGCTAATGATTCCAGGAAAGACCATGACCATTTATAATACACCTGGTAGTATTGTTAAAACAGCCTTTTCAGTTGCAGTCTCTCCTACCAATATTCAAGCAGGATTTCAATGCACTGGAATATGGCCCTATAACAGGGACATTTTCAAAGATTATGAATTTGCATCCTACCACCTACCACATCCTACCACCATATCTAAACCTCCGGACCTCCTCTCATCAAACCTCTAGGGCTGCACAATACATGTAGCTGGCAGTGTCCAGGAAGGACTGGCTGGACAAAGACAAAGCACAAACAAAATAAGGAGGAAGAGGGTATCTGACACATACACCTGTTAAAATACACTGGAAGAGGATTAACAAAGAAGCAAAAGCTGAAGGCAGAAAACAAAAGAACAGAAGAAAAACAGGCTGGGAAGAAAACAAAAAGCAAGTCCAAGAAAATAAAGGAGCCTTAGACCTCATCTGGTGCGGATGAAGTGCCCTCTGCAGGGAGCTCTTTTCAAATTCTAAACCAAAAGAAGTGTGGATAAAGTGTCAACTGCAGTAGATGCGCCCACCAAGCATGTACTCAAACCAGGAACATTCTTTTACATCTGCCAACACACACACACACACACACACACACACACACACACACACACACACACACACACACACACACACACACACACACACACACACACACACACACACACACACATCTGTGTTCTTTGGGGTCAATTTGATCCCAGGGTATTTTAGCTGTATAAAACACTTAAATATGAACATTTTACTTGTTTTTTCATTTTATTTGTTTTGGATGATATTCAGTTATATCAGATATATCAGTATAACATGCAATTTTATAATCTTCAAAAAACTTCCCTCTGCTTTAGGGCCCTAACTAACCTAACCTAACGTAAATGTGAAACACTTGCATCAGTGAGATTTTATGGTGATTTGAATATTTTTTCATAGTCACGTAATAAGTATTCTGGATGTATAGGGGGTGGGTTGTGTATTATTTGAAGGAATATTTTGGTAGTCAACAAAGAAACCTAAGGTAGGCTACCTGACACATAAACTTGGGTAACAATTTGAATTATAATCATTTTCTGGAGGTTTAAATTGCTGAGGTGAAATTGACCCCAAGGATAAAAGATGTGAAGTAAATGTGAAGATAATAGTATATCACAATAATTACCATATTTTTTACACTTTAAAGGTAACTTGGACAGCATTTCAGTGATTTTCTGCATAGTAACGTGAAATATGTTTGACTTCTGTGATTACATTTGTGGTACTGCTCCTTCGTACACACCCCTCAGCAAAACATAATTTGTATTTGTACTCTTAAATGTGTGCCCTCTGAACCCCAACCAAACTAAAGTGGAAATGTAGTATATTCTTCTCGGCTGCCAGAATACTGGTTTGTGGATGATGAAATGATGGAGGTCCGCTCCCAAAAGTGTCTGAGTAAATAACTTTTTATTTAACAGAGAACACAAGCGGGACGACATTCTATGCATCTGAATGGTGGCCGAATCTTCTCCGAATCTGAGTCCGAATCCCCCAATGGGGTCCGAAACTCTGCATCCTCTCTAATGCACACACTTCTTATAGGCCTCTCTAAGCCATACCATGCGTGACAGTCCATCAAGCTTAACCAGAACACCTAGACTGTTTAACTTTACAACACAACAACTTCCTATCGTAAACCAGATACGGAAACACTTTCTGAGGTCTTCAGGGCATCTTGTTGTTTCAGCAGCCTGGGGTCATCAGGATTACCCCTAATAGCTTACTAGGAGACACAGGAATGTTCTCCCATGACACATCAGTATTCTACATATAAAGAATGAGTGTAATATAATGAATAAAAGAAAGAAGTAGAATAACCTGTAAATGTATATCAGAAAATACACTACAGAAACAAACCAAAAGTATGAATTTAAATTTGATTCATTTCATACTAACCAAACAGACTTGTGAAAGTGTCCTTAAGACCCAATCACTTTTTTGTATGTAGCCTACAATGGAGACAATAAAACAACTCAGGTATGTAAGAGACAGAGTAGTGTAGAATTTGATTATATCAACTTGCAACAGAGCTATGATCCAACATGTTATAATCACCGGTCTCCCCTAGATATACATGCTTTTAGAAATGTCTGTTAGATTACAATAGTTACAGTATGTACTGTGTAGTACCTTTTTAGTGGTTGTACTAAGGAGGAAGGAATACAATGTTACCAGTTATAGATTTCTGCATATGTTATTGGACCATTTTCCCAGACATGGGTTTGCCATGTTACGCCTTCAGCTCAGTAAGATATTGTTTCTGGTGATACATTATATAGAATACATACCAAACCCTGTCACAAACAAAAGCATTAATTCCAGTAGTAATTAGTTTCAATGCATACATTCGCTTTGCAACTTTACTAAAAATAATTCTGCTTTCGCCTTCTGCATGCTCATTGTAGGAGCTAACATAAACAACATAAACACACACACCATCAGTTTGAGTTCAATAGACCAAATTGTTGTGACACAAATCTGGCTTGAAGAGTAAGGTCCTTGTTCGCTGTCAGTCAGGGACTTAAGCACAACCACCATCAGTCACTGGATGACCAAATTTCTCCCCAAAACATTGGTTCCATTGTCTGGCATATGGATAGAGAAAACATAATGCATTTGTTGTTGCTGTTGTTGGTTATTGGGTTTATCATGGTTAATGAATGTGGCATCCACAAAGAAACAGCCAATGAAATAAGGCTTCTTATGCTATATTGTGAAAACCAAAGCATTTTGCATAACATGTATGCATGTAGGACAATATATCTAACTGAGGAATAGGGATGATTTTTTCTGTATATTTGAAAGCTTCATGACTTAACGACCACTTTGTTATTTTGATGGAATGATGATTTAAAGGTCTCATTCCGCGAGAAACAGTTTAATACTTGTTTTTGTTGAAATACTATAGGTCTCACCGAGTTGCATGTGCGTGCTGCGCGTGAAAACGTTCTTCTACCCCCATTGCCTGTATTTGGCAATGAAAGAACAGAGAAAAAAACACCGAAAGTCAGGAAGTAGCAGTCGCGATTCTCGACTCGTCTCGCACTAGTTGAATATGGAGCGGAAAAATCCTCACTGCGCACTGGAGGTAGCGTCACAGTGCTGTTAGCCAACCAGAGGCGAGTTCATTAGCATGTCATGCATATTCATGATGAGAGGCGAAATCGTGTCGTTCGCCCCCCCCCACCTCCCCCACCAAACTAAAACAGCATGAAACAGGCGCGGCAGAGCATTTTTTTTAACCAAAACCGGTACTGAGGGTATTTATTAACACTAGAGACCACCGCAAAATTAATGAAAAAACGATGAGATGAGACCTTTAAGGAACAATCAAACAGACTGGAAATACATACACTAATATGAAGGATACCTTGATATGCATGGTCTTTTAGAGGTAGTTTTTCAAACTTTAAAATGGTGACCCTAACAATAATTAAGTATTTGTCAGCCGGGAAACTCAAGGAGAGGACTCAGACGCAGAGTTCAGGAGAACGCTGACAAGGCTTTATTCTCAACAAGAACCGGGGAACAAAAAGTGCCTCAAACGAGGGATGATCAGAAAAAGCGCTAACTAAACTAAGGAGCTATTAATTACAAAAAGGCAAAAGGCCAACCAAAAATCACTCTTACGAGGAACTAGAAAATAACACGCAGACTATAAGTACACATGGAGGGAAATGGGGAAGAGGTGGACACAATCAGGAATCAGGGAAGACATTCAGACTGGTGACACATGAGGAAAGGCAAGGAACCTGAAACGAGAGTAGAGTTAATTCCCAAAATAAAACAAGAAGTCACAAAACAAATGTGGATTGAGCTAAAAAGGCACCGTAAGGCTAGTGCCATTTTTTTCTATCTTGTTTTTATTTTTGAGAACGAGGGACAGATAGAGAGTGGCGGAGCTCTCCAGGGAAAATCTTTCAATTACACTAGCTAGAGAGAAAAAACATTTGTTTTGCTTCCTAGTTAGCAGATGATGACATGCTAATTAAAGACTAGCTAACTAATTGTTCATCCAGAAGTGTGCACTCTGGGAGGCGCTGGGGTATGACTATGACTAAGTGGGTCGCAGATTATTTTACGGCACACTAATAAGACGTAATGTCGTACTTTGTATCAAATTAGACAAATACTAGAAATATGTTTATTAGACAGTAAACAAACAGTTAAACGGACAGTGATTTTAAAAAAAACCAAGTCATGTTGATTACTTAAAGGGATAGTTCGCATTTTTTGAAGCGGGGTTGTATGAGGTACTTATCTAGAGTCAGTGTATTACCCACAGAGAAGGCAGTTGGCGCGCTGTGGGGTTGTGCTCCGAGGAAGAAGGCCGCCGACAACAGGATCGCTTTAACTCACTTTATTTGTTTAGTATTATTATTTAATCTATGAAGCAGAAGGAGGGGTATTGTATAAGTTCACGCGTGGAGAACCCCAAGCGTTGCATCCTCAGTAGCTTTGCATCCTTCCGATGCGCTGCCTGGAGGGTTCTGACTTGAGCCGGCGACTTCCGCCGGTAGTCACTGGGCAGGAGGCGTGGCCTCCATGACGCACAATGGCTAGCGTTAAGCGCCGCCCCCAGTATATTGTTTGCCGCCATCATGTGTTGAGGTGCAGTTACTACAACTTGTATATTTATTACTACTCTTTTGAGCTGCTGATACATATGCTTATTATTTATCCGCAACAGTGCCCCCAGTTTGGAGAAGCAGACAGCTGTACCAGCACAGACACTAAGCAATGTACTGCTGTGAATGGGGTCAGCAGCAAAACTTATTGTCGCTTGCCAGCGGAACCTAGTTTATGCTAAAAACAAAGCAAAATATATTATATAGAATGGCAACGGTGGGTTATGGCGGTAATGGCAATGGTTATGGCAACAAGTGCACTGGGGTTTGGAGTAAAAGCCAGCTAAAATGATCTATCTTTGAATGAGTAAATTACTGAAGTGCACTTTTATGGTGATGAATCTTCAGGATGCTTTGCTCCCAGATGTGTGTCTTTTCCTTTTAAGTGTTAACCATTGCAATAAAAGGTGCACGTGGTTAAGAAGTATTAAAGGAGAACTCAGGTGTAAAATGGTTCTGGGATATGTTTAGTATGATAATGAGTTCGAACGTTCCATGGAGAGCAAAAAAAAGCCTATACGACGCGAAGCTAAGTTTGCTGTTTTTAGCCGATTCTACCAAACTGCTATACGTTTGAGTGCTACGGGCATCTCACCTGGTAAAAAATAAATCGCTTATAAATCGCGAAGACAGCATCGAGAGGAAGAGAGTCAAGTACGCCGAGCTGGCAGAGCAGTGCCACTCCCACCATGTCGGGCCTCAATGTTGTGACAGATACATTTTCTGGCATTTTCAACCTCCAGGTCTTGTGCTGTTGAGAGCAGGCAGGAGGAGGAGGTCCTGGAATCTGCTGTTGGCCTCTGACCAGCTCTGGTTGAAGTGATAGTTTTCTTCACTTGGCGGATGGTTAATTTTGCTACAGATGGTGTCGCGATGACCTTAAGGTCTTGGTCATGACACCAGTGGTAGCGCCCCTCCCCCAGGGCTTTTGAGCAGCAGCTGAGAATAGGCACAGAGGAGATGGATGACTCGACCTTCCCCCAGATGTGCACTCAACCTCAGCAGACTTCACCAGCATGTTCATGGCAAGCGCAAAGAGGATCACTGTCACATTATCACTTATTTGTCACAGCCTCTGCATCAGGATCTCTGTCTGTCCGTCTGTCTGCAGGCTCCTGCTCTCACGCACCTGTGGTTCATCATCATCAACACCCTCCTGTATTAAGGAGGGTAATTTAGTCTGACATATCCGTAGTACTGTGCTTACCTCTTTCTCTGCAAACCAGTACCCACACTGCTTGCTGACCTGCACCCGCTTCACCAGCTATTCCGCCAGCCCGGTGCAATTATCCTTCATGGTTTGTTTGTAGTCATCTGTCTTGTCTCTCACCGGTCCGCCTTGTCCGGCCACCGGTTTAGCTATCCTTCGTGGTTTTTTTGTTCATGGTCGTCGGCCAAGCTCTCTACCGGTCTGCCTGGTCCGGCTGCTGGGTCCATGTTCGCCAACGGGCTTCCCAGCCACCTACCCCTCTCCCAGCCTACACCAATGTCCCCTTCCCAACTGCACTAACATTATTTTAGTTTGCCATGCATGATGTCACCATGATTGCCCACACCTGCAGCTCCTTACCACCATATTAGTTGACCAGCATATATACCAGTCCATTTCCCTTTGTTCTCTGCCAGATCATCTTGTTTGTTTACTTCAAAGTTTTCCTGCTTTATCCTGTATGTTGTTCTTTAGTTATGAACTCTGCCTGTGTGATAAGCCTGTGTATGACCAACCCTGCCTATTTATCTTGACTCCGGATTACCTGCCTGCCTCTCATCGGAATTGTTTGCCTGCCTGCCTTATTGGAACCAACCTCTCTGCCTGCACTACCTGATGATGTCTCTCTGCCTGCCCCATATCTGTACTGTTACCCTGTCGGACTGATTGCCTGGTTTATGATCCTGCCTGTAAACTGATTACTGAGTAACTTACTGAGTTACTCCTCTGTCCTCTGTGTCATGCTTTTGGGTCCACACCGCCTGTTCGAGTCAAGTCATTACAATCACTGACATTGTACATCCAGTGATGAAGCTCAAGCTTGATCCATTCCGATGTTATAGTCAGTTCAGTTCAGATCTTTATTTTCCCTTAAGGGGAAATTTGATTTGCAGTAGAGGGCAAAAACACAACACACAGGAGGACATTAATCACAACAGTTACAGCAAACAACCATCACCATATCAAACCATTGGAATAAAGTGCTGCTAAGCAGTGCAGTCTGGATTTAGTGCAAATTAAGCATACGTATTGCACTTGGAACAAAGGAAAATTTAAACCTATTACCAAGAGTGGGTGGTCAGAGATGGCCAAGATCGACCGTGCCTTCCGCAAAACTTGTCTGTCATAGATATCTGCTAAAGAAAGCTGCTGTGTGCCAATTATTTTGCTGGCTACTTTAACAATATTGAACAAGCAAGTTTTGTTTTGCACTGTAAGGTTCCCATACCAAGAAATTAAACAAAAGATTAAAAAGGACTCAATAAAGGATTTGTAAAATAAAAGAAAGTAAAGTCTCTGTAGCCCTTTTTGCAGATTGCAGATGTGTTGAGGTCATGGTTCAAGCTTTTGTCGATCACCGTTCCCAGGTACTTGTAGCACTCAACTGTCTCAACAAGTGAGCCCTTAATTATAGCTGGTAAGGTTGAGTGGGGGGTTTTCCTGAAGTCGATGGTCATATCTTTCACATTGATGGTCCAACTTTTACGTTTTTTTGGAAACAATGTTGATACTGCAGACTGCAATTAATTTTACAATATGGGTATGAAGCAGTACTTCCTTCAAGGAGAAATTGAACCTACTTACAATGTTTCCTCTTCACACTATGCTTTACATGCCTGACATTGTTACTGGTAAAAAATGTGAAAAATTATCCTCAATACACTTACAAGGTTTGAGGAAAACCCTAGAAGTTGTTTTCTGATCCCAACTACTACAGTGGTAGTAGTGATTCTGCTGCTGTAAAATCCAAAATCACCTACTCCTTATCCACAAATTCTATGTGTAACTATATTATTTGAATTATGATTTTTTGATTTTCTCCATTTGGTGCTGCTGGTGTTTTAATGACACCAATATTCTCCTCATGGGTGGAACTTCCTGGAGTGAAGGTAGCAGTGGTCTCTGCCCCATCGTAGTCTCTTATCCCACTCATATGGATCCCTGGCTCTTGGAGTATTCACGTAACTCTGCTGCAAACTGGGCTCTCATCTCTTTGGTAGGAGACTTGTGTCTGCTTGGGAGCTCGTCTCAGTGGTAAGGGTCGTCTCCTCCTACTGGGGATCGTGTCTTGGTAGTGGCCTTAGCCTGGTAGCATTGAGCATGCTAGGGTTTTGTGGTGGCTGCCGACAAGGTTTGTCAAGTCACGCCATATATTTATGACACCCCCTAAACCTAGCCCCCCCAAATGGCAAGGAAAAACTCCCTTAATGATGAAGTGGGAGTTTCCCTCCTTCCAGGGATAGTTAGGAGTGCAATGGGTGCCATAATTGATAAACATAATAGTTTGTCTCTCTGTGCCCCTGAGCAGGGACTGGCAGTGAGCCTTTTGGTCTGTTCCTAAACGTGGTAAATCACACATGCTCCCGACTTGTGAAAGGAATGACTTACATTTCAATCACGCACAGTAAAGGTCCAATGACCAGGAGAAAACACACATCCTTGTAGCATGCTTCTTCTGCCCGCAATAACTGTTGCCAGCTCGATCAGCTGGCCTCTCCACTGCCAACATCGTGCGGATGATGGCGGACCCCCTCAGGATCTTTTGTAAAGCCTCAAAGACCCTCTCTGGTTCCAGCTGGGGCCACCTGGTGTTGATGTCCTCTGCGATTAGCTGCAACCCCCAACGCCGATGACCTCCAACGTGGGTGAGCTAGCTCAGGCCGTCAAATCCCACTGTCAGAGGGAGGAGGTGGCTGTTAGGGGTTACTGGCTTACCTGCCCGCCAGTGTTCAACCTCAATAGGGAAACTGCTCCATCGGATGACCATCAGTTCGGGTTCTTGGTAGTCCTCTGCAACACCTAATGTTTCGCAATGAACATAACACAAGCATGCGCTACTTTTCTTTATTATCACAGCTTACTTGCCTACCGTTTAGGCAGGTAACGGGAATTGGCCATCAAGCAACGCATACATTTAAAAATTGTCCTCACCACCTCCAAAGAACTTTGCTCGCTGGCTCATTCCTACCTCACTGATCTCCCACACCGGCAGCCTTCGATCCACTGACGCCAACCTTCTCTCTGCCCCCACCGGATCAAAGCACCAAACCTGGGTGGACAGGCAGGGCCTTCCCGCCGCCGGTCCCTCCCTCTTACAGCTTTGCAGACTTTTCCATCTCAACAGAATAACAAGCTTTGCTTCTATTAAACTTGCCCTATGTATCCCTTACTTTTACAAGTGGAACCCAGAGCACCAGGAGAATTATGTTAACCCAAGGGAGAACGTGCAAACTCCACAAATGTGTATGTTTAATGCAAACAACATGCATTCACATCTCCTGACCTACTATTTATCCTAGCGTAGCGTTTGGGAATTACGTTTGGGATACTGTTTTACTTGTGAAAGTTGTGGAAATGTGTGAACTGTGACAAAATTCCCTTCAGAAACAGTCAACAGAGGATCAAAAATACATGCCAATATGTGGAAACATAGAGTGTAAATGAGACATGGTGTTCAGGAAGGTGGATGACCACCAGATGACCAGGTCATGCTGTCATCTGGCAGCAGCAGCATGGTGGGGTACAGCTGTGTTCCCATGGAGGTTCTCTGTGGAGTTCCACAGCACTCCACTCCTCTTCCTCCACCCTGATCCTCCTCTTCTGAGCCTGACAGAAAGGCAGAAGGAACTGAGCACTCACCGCCATAACGATACATTTCAATGTGCCTCTTAGTTACTTGTAGTGTTCTCTCCATCTTCTTTGTCTCTCTTGCTGTCTTGCACCAGCAAACCTGAAAACAAGATCGAACGAGAAACAAGAACACTGACCAGGGGTCCGTTTCACAAAGCAGGTGCAACAACCTCTGAGTCTAATCCTAAACGCTGAGTTGATCTACTCTGAAATAGAAAACTGGGTTTTCGGTTCCAGAACAGCGGATTTGAGTTAATTTGATCAACTCAGAGGAGTTCCACCTAGGGTTAAGCGCGTGCACCACAACTATAAAAAGCCAGCATCAATGGAGCCCGGTTCGACGAGTCACCATGGCAACGGGGAAGAGGAGGTCTACGTTTTTCACCAACCTCGAATTGGAAATCCTAATGCGCTCATATGGCGAGTTTCAACACGTTTTTAGAAAGAAGTGCAACACTGCTGCGTAAGTTTAAATGTAGTCCTTTGCAATCACAATAATATTACAGGGGAAAACTGCTTGAATGGTAACTATTCATTTATTTCATTTAGGTGCAATCCCTCGGTGGAGAAGCGCACTTGGCAGCAGCTTAAGATGATATATAAAAACATTGTTCAAACAGATAAGACCTCGGCATGATCATTTTGATCATGTTTTACACTGTAAAGTAAATATTAAGTGGCTATTTGACTGTATACAGTTGCCTTGCTCAAGTGCTCTGCATCTCCGACATTGTACAAAAAACATCCATTTGCAAAGAAACGCAGTGCAACACACAATATCTGCTGGGATGTGAGAGCATGACTACGGTTGGTAATGTTGCAAATGTAAGGACGGATTAGGTTGTGTATGTA
The DNA here is from genome assembly GCA_030340625.1 of Merluccius polli. Lineage (NCBI taxonomy): Eukaryota > Metazoa > Chordata > Actinopteri > Gadiformes > Merlucciidae > Merluccius > Merluccius polli. Next base: position 69,259 of record JAOPHQ010003700.1, on the reverse strand, counting down.
AATGATGGACTGTGACGTGAAACGGTACCGCTGAAAAAGATAATTGTCTGGAAATGATAATTGTCTGGAAAGGCTACATCTATGCGCGGTCTGATAACCCTCTCCCGTCGAATATTTAATTATCTGCGCAGTAATGCTGCACCGTCATCCACGGGATCGTTGTCAAAAGCAGTGCTCGAAGTGGGCCGGTACTCACCGGTACGCAGTACCGGCACTTCTACATTTTACCCTTTAGCGTACCGGCACTTTTTCTTGCGTACCGGCACTTGTCACAGGCTGCCGGTACTCTACTTTGCCCTAACCAGGGGCGGATCTACCAGCATGGTGGGGTACAGCTGTGTTCCCGTGGAGGAAGGTGTCCTCCCCCCCCCCCCCCCCCGTCGGTCGTAGGTCCGCGGTGGGTTACGATTGCGCCCCCCCCCCCCCCCCCCCCCCCGTCGGTCGTAGGTCCGGGGTGGGTTAATATCGCGCGCACCCCACCCCCCGTCGCTTATATGTGAATAAGGGAGTACCGGCACTTATTGTTTTCCACTTCGAGCGCTGGTCAAAAGGACATGTTCGTGAAAAAAGTCGCCTCCTACTGTGCCTAATGGACTTCTGAAATAGCCTACTGACTCTGATTTTTTAAATTATTTTTGACACACGGCTACGCCAAAACTCGCCTGCTGACTGAATGAATGAGGAAATCAAATGGCGTGTGTGGCTGAAAGAGGGCGGAGACAGATTGAAACTCGATGTTCATTGAGAAAAACCTGGTCCCGACCAGGTTAGTTTCATAGAGTCTGTTACTACGGTAACTGACCGAGAGTGTAAGTTATCTCTCTGTGAAACAGGCTAGAGTTACCCCTCTTTCTCTGGTTTGAGTTACCTCCCTTTGTGAAATGGAAAACTCAGCGTTTCCCTCATTTCAGGGTTAATAAACCCAGGGTTTTCACTAAACCTGCTTTGTGAAACGGACCCCTGGACTACATATTTAAACTGAGCACATACATGAGCAATGTTTTTTTTTTTATGATGACAAAAAAAACTCAAAGAAAGAAAACTTGTAGTGTAACGCATTCTGTTAATATAGCTTGTTCACATATTCAATATGTGTACTAAAACGAATTGGCCACACGTAACCTTTAATATGGTGATACTGAAGCTAAACGGATTAATTCACTATGTTTTCCTTCACCCTATTGGTGATGCTGTTTGAATCGGGTGTCTTACATGTGTACTAAAACAAATAGGCTCTGTGCACAACTCGCGTGACGTACTTCCGTTTTCCCCGGTTGTCGGCAGAAGAGTTTCCGGTTTTCTTCCTGCTTCACTACAACAGCGGTGAATATGAATCAAAACGAACAAATGAGAGCTGTAACTGTACGAAAGAAGAAAAAAAATAACATGAGGGATGGATATAAGTTGCAGAAGGTTGTAGGGGGCTCAAATGAGCATTGTTGTGTGCCACTGTGTACTGGATCGAGTCGGTATAACACCGAACTCAGCTTCCACCGGTTTCCTAAACATACTGGCCACCGTACACAGTGGCTTCACAAGATCCGCAGAACCGGGTTTACCATTACTCCGCATACAAAGGTCTGCAGCCGTCATTTCACCAAGGACCAGATCCGCACCACTGCAAAAGGAAGACGGCTTTTAACTGCCAACGCCATACCAACCTTGTTCGAGTGAAACGCTTACAGCAACAAGACGCGGGCCGCTGTTTGGGAGCGCCGCACTCGTCCGACATCGAGTCCGGAACCTGGCCCGGCGGAGACCGAGGAGGAGATTGTGGATATGGTCCCGATGCCCATAGACCACGATTACGTGGTCTATGGATTTATGATCTATGATCTATGGTTTATATCTATGATCTATGGTCTATATACATTTCTAATGTATATAGACCATAGGTCTGTCAAAGTTACTGTAAGGGTTCCGAGCCGACCACAAGAGACCGTTGTGCGGGAAGCGGGTTTTTATTCTCTTCAGAAGTCCCAACATAACATAACCCCTCTTGGGGTATAAAACACAAAATGAAAAAGGCCGATCCGGGTCAGGACTGCTCGTCCTCCGCTCCTCGACCGTGCAAACACAATGTTCATGCAACTCCCGTTCCCGCTTAGGACTACTCGTCCTCCGCTCCTCGATCGTGCACAAAACACAACTCCTCTCTCGACTGGAACACAAAGCAGACACATAAGTACACTTCCCTGATTGGACCTGATCGCCGGCACCTGCCCGCAACCAGGTCCACTCCCCCCAGCTGATCCGGCGTGCTCCCAACCGTCCTCTGCCTCCCCCTGCAGGCCAAACGTCGCACGTCCCCCCCCACATACCCCCACCGCCCGACACAGGCCGGGGCCACCTCCGGCCGCCAACTTACTCCCCCCCCCCGGGACGGGAGAGGAAGTCCGCCACGGCCATCTGCGACCCAGGCCTGTGTACGACTCGAAAGTTGAAGGGCTGCAACGCGAGATACCACCGGGTGATCCTCGCGTTGACATCCTTCATACGGTGGAGCCACTGGAGGGGGGCGTGGTCGGAGTAGAGGGTGAACGCGCGCCCCAGCAGGTAGTAGCGGAGGGCGCCGACCGCCCATCGGATGGCTAGGCACTCCTTCTCCACGGTGCTGTACCGACCCTCCCGGTCCGAGAGCTTCCTGCTCAGGTACAGCACCGGCCGGTCGACCCCCTCCACCTGCTGGGTCAGGACTGCACCCAACCCCCTATCCGACGCGTCCGTCTGCAGGGAAAACGGGAGATCAAAGTTAGGAGCACACAGGACCGACTTTCCACAGAGGGCTGTTTTAATAGCCTCAAACGACACCTGACATGGCTCCGACCACTGAACTGTATCTGGGGCCCTCTTCCGGGTGAGGTCGGTTAAGGGGCTGGCCAGGTCCGAGAAGTGTGGTACGAACTGTCTATAGTAACCTGCCAGCCCCAAGAACCGTCTCACCTCTTTTTTTGTCCTGGGCCGAGGGGAGGCGTCGACCGCTGCGGTCTTCGTGACCTGCGGTCGGACCTTCCCCTCCCCCAGGTGGAACCCCAGATACTGGATCTCCCTCCGCCCGATCACGCACTTCGCCGGGTTGGCCGTGAGCCCCGCCCGTCTCAGCGACTGAAGAACAGCCGCCACCTGGGGGCCGCAACACCCGGTCCATCAGCCGCTGAAACGTGGCCGGGGCCCCGAACAACCCGAACGGAAGCACCTTAAACTGGTACAGACCGAGCGGAGTGGAGAAGGCTGTTTTTTCCCGGGCTGCTGGCGATAGCGGAATCTGCCAGTAGCCCTTCGTGCAGTCCAGCGTTGTATAAAAGGTGGCCATGCCAAGCCGGTCCACAAGCTCGTCGATCCGAGGCATTGGGTAGGCGTCAAACTTGGAAACCGCATTCACCCTCCGGTAGTCTACACAGAACCGGACAGACCCGTCCGGCTTCCCCACCAGCACGACGGGGCTGCACCAGTCACTGTGTGACTCCTCAACCACGCCCAACTCCAACATGGTTCCTAATTCGCGCCGCACCACATCTTGTTTGTGGACGGGCAGCCTATAGGGGCGTGTCCGCACCGTTAACCCGGGCTGCGTCTCGATGTTGTGAGTAATTAGCGAGGTGCGACCGGGCAGGGGCGAAAAGACCTCGGTGAACCGGAGTTGAAGGTCGGCCACGTCCCGCGCCTGACCCCCTGAAAGACCCTCGCCCTGACCGACCGGAGGGGTGGGGCCTGGGCTGGGGACGTCCGGCCCGAGCTCCTCTCTCTCCGGTACCATCGATGCAAAGGCTACAGGGGCCACATCGTTCCACCTCTTTAAGAGGTTGATGTGGTAGACCTGTTTGCTTTCGCCCCTGTCCGAGCGCTCTACCTCGTAATCCACGTCCCCGACCCGCCGTGTGACCACAAAGGGCCCTTGCCACTTTGCGAGTAATTTGGTGCTAGAGGTGGGCAACAGCACAAGGACCTTATCCCCAGGGGTGAAATCGCGCAATCTAGTCCCTCTGTCATACAGGCGTCTCTGACTCTCCTGGGCTCGGTGCAAGTGCTCACGTGACAATACCCCTAGTGAGTGAAGCTTTGCACGCAAGTCCATGACGTACTGGATTTCGTTTTTGCTGTCACTAGACCCTTCCTCCCAGTTTTCTTTAATGAGGTCCAGGACGCCCCTGGGCTTCCGCCCATAGAGCAACTCGAATGGGGGAAAACCCCGTGGAAGCCTGGGGCACTTCCCGCACTGCAAACAACAGAGGGTCTAGCCATTGATGCCAATTCCGAGCATCCTCGTGTACAAATTTACGGATCATGGACTTTAACGTCCGGTTAAACCTTTCACACAAGCCGTCCGTGGCTGGGTGATAGACGCTTGTGCGAATGGCCTTGACCTTCAACAATCCGTAAAGTTCCCTAATCGTGCGTGACATGAAATTGGTGCCCTGGTCAGTGAGAATCTCCTTTGGGATTCCCACCCGCGATATGACGTGAAACAACGCCTGCGCAACACTCTTCGCAGAGATGTTGCGCAACGGAATTGCTTCCGGGTATCGGGTTGCGTAGTCGATCAGGACTAACACAAATCGATACCCGTGTGCAGAACGTTCTAATGGCCCGATAATGTCCATGCCGACCCGATCAAAAGGGGCTTCCACCAGGGGAAGGGGCCGTAAGGGAGCCCTGGGGATGGCCGGGGGATTCACCAATTGGCACTCGGGGCAGGATGCACACCACCTGCTCACCTCCGCCCGAATCCCCGGCCAATAGAACCGGGCCATTATCCGGTTAAGTGTTTTCTCATATCCTAAATGGCCCGCCATGGGATTATAATGCGCCGCCTGGAAAACCATTTCCCGACGGCTCCTGGGTACCAGCAACTGGGTGATCACCTCTTCACTCTGGGTGTCACGACTCACCCGATAAAGTCTGTCCCTAATCACCACAAAGTGTGGGTAAGTCAGTGCTGCATCTGGCCGGACCTTACTCCCATCAATAGCTATCACCTGGTCGTAGGCTGAGCTTAGGGTGGCGTCACGAGACTGTTCGAGGGGGAAATCCTCCACCGGTGGGAACGTTGGCGCTGGGACCTCGGGTTGAGGTTCCCCCGCCTCCCCCGATCCCTGAACAGCGTCGGTCGCCCCCGCCTCGGCGCAGAATACCGCACATGACTTACATGTCCCTACCGGTCGTGTCCGCACCCCCACAGTCCCCCTAACTGCCTGCGGAAACCCTCCCCAATCCAACCCAAGAATCAAGGGGTGCGCGAGGCTCGAACTAACCGCCGCCTTAACACTATGCTTCTCCCCCCCCCAACGAATTTCGATAGGGACCAAAGGATACTCGTGCACATCCCCGTGTATACATCTCACCAACACGCTTGACGCCTCCACCAATGCCTCGGATCGCACCAGACGCTGGTGGATCATGGTCTGCATGCAGCCCGAGTCCAACAGCGCCTGGTGCGTACCCCGCTGTATCCTCACCGGGATACGGTACGCCTCACCGGGACCGTGGGGAGGAGACGGGGCACCGGTGACGCGGACGACCTGGCCCACCTCCATCATGGGGCACTCCCGCCGGAAGTGGCCAGGCCGCCCGCACCGCCAGCAACCTTCCCCTGCCGTTTGAGTGCCCGTCTGTGGAGTGGGGGGGGGAAGTGACTCATGTGCCCGCTCTGGACCGCTCCCCCCCCCATCTCGCCCTTGGTGTCGGTGTCGGTCGGTCCCGCCGTGGGGCCGCCCCCCCCGTCCGTGTGCCCGCCACTGGCGGTCGCTGACTTGATCCTGGGGGCGGCAGGTGGCTCTCCGCCAGGGTGACCGCAGTGGCAAGGCTCTCGGGCCGGTGGTAGCGGACCCAGGCGGCTGTCCTCGCCGGCAGCCCCTCGATGAATCGTTCGAGGACCACCTGGTCCACCACTTCCTCCGCCGTGTTCTGGTCTGGGACCAGCCATCTCCTGGCCTGGTCCCGTATTTGTTGGGCATAGACGAAGGGCCGGTCCCCCCTCGCCGAATGCCAGCGCCCGGAACCGCCGCCGGTGTTCCTCCGGGTACAGGCCCAGGCGGTCCCGGATGGCTTTCGTGATGGCCTCATAGTCCCGCTGGGCCCCACCTGGCAGACTGTGGGCGGCCCGCTGCGCCTCTCCGGTCAGGAGAGGTAGGAGACGGTGTGCCCACTCCTGGTGAGGCCACCCCGAGACCTCGGCCACCCTCTGGAAGGTCTCCAGAAAGGCCTCGGCGTCGTCTGCCTCCCCCATCTTCGGGATGTGGATCTGGGGGTTGGCCGGTCGGGGTCCCTCGCCGCCTCCCCCGGGTTTGATGAGCTCCCGGAGCATGGTCCGGTCCTCGGCCAGAGACTGGGCCAGCTCCGAGAGCACCTCGTTCTGGGCGAGGTGCAGCTGGCTCTGCCTCTCCGACATCTGGGCCAGGTGTCCCAGTATATTCCCCAACGGGGATTGGTCCATGGTCGCCTGCTCGACCCACGTTGGGCGTCACTGTAAGGGTTCCGAGCCGACCACAAGAGACCGTTGTGCGGGAAGCGGGTTTTTATTCTCTTCAGAAGTCCCAACATAACATAACCCCTCTTGGGGTATAAAACACAAAATGAAAAAGGCCGATCCGGGTCAGGACTGCTCGTCCTCCGCTCCTCGACCGTGCAAACACAATGTTCATGCAACTCCCGTTCCCGCTTAGGACTACTCGTCCTCCGCTCCTCGATCGTGCACAAAACACAACTCCTCTCTCGACTGGAACACAAAGCAGACACATAAGTACACTTCCCTGATTGGACCTGATCGCCGGCACCTGCCCGCAACCAGGTCCACTCCCCCCAGCTGATCCGGCGTGCTCCCAACCGTCCTCTGCCTCCCCCTGCAGGCCAAACGTCGCACGTCCCCCCCCACAGTTACATTTTCTGTTTTGAATGCTATTTTGTGCAAAGTAATGTACTTCATATGTGAACAAAATACTGCATGTTTTCAGCAGTTATTCACTCATGACAGATGCTAGTTTATGATGTCATAATCACTCAGCAGGTGTGCTACTTACTGGTGAGAAGCACACAGTTTTTCACTGCCACTTTGTGGCCAATATTTGAACCTTTTGGTGTTTTTTGCATACTATGTTATTTGTGTAATTCAAGTGTGTATAGATCGGCGAAGGTAATGTTAGGCAACCAGAATATGAATAAATGTATTGTTGATACTGCCCGGATGTCTGCTGAGTCTACTTCTCATTCAATGGACCCAAAAATCAACTCACTACATTCAATGTTGCATCATAAATTTATACCAGTAAATAAACATTTACATTACATTTCATTAGAAATGTATATAGACCATAGATCATAGATCATAGATATAGACCATAGATCATAAATCCATAGACCACGTAATCGTTCGCCTCCACTACAGTCATGATCAGTCTGAGATTAGAAAAGCACATTTCGTGATTCATGAATATGAGCCAAAACTAAATTGTCCTGAAGTAAATGTCCAAAAGCTTGTCGTATCTAACTAGAAAGCACCATGGCTAGTGTTTGTTTGGATCACTGGTGGCTTGGTGGTCAAGCGGCTTTCACAACAGCGCGTGTGTGTTTGACTATTACGGTTCTCTTTCATATGTATTTAACTGTGACTGTGTCGCTGACCCTTTTGAATTTGTTTGCGAATCCTGTTGTAAGAAGTCGGATAGTAGCATTGTGCAGCAGGAAGGAACTTTTATTAAGATAGAGCAGGTAGGGTTTTGTATACACAGCAGGCCATATCTGATTAGAAAATCAGAATATCTAATTAAAATTTGATAGCCCTGACTGTCTGCCCACATTCAAATTTGTCTTGCCAGTTAATTTACAATGTATGTACCAGGCTTTAGTCTGTGGGTTTATGATGCCATCATATTTGAGTGTTATACACTACTGGTCATGTGTGTTTCATTGAAAACATTTGACCAGTAATGTACAATACTTACTCTATATTGAAACCTGATATACTGTTGATTACTCTTTTTTTTTTCTTTTTCTTTTTTACATAGGTCTGTGCATCATGTGGCTACCACCGTTTCTGGCAAAACCAGCCAATGCTGGTTTTTCACATGTTACACATTTTGACATGGCGCACAAGGCATCTGTGATCAGTGACGGCGATCTTTATACAGTATTTTATCATTATTATTATTATTATTATTATTATTATTATTATTATTGTTATTATTATTATTATTATGTCTGCAGGTTATGCAACATCGTTAATGGAGGCATCTGTGATCAGTGACGGCGGTCTTTATACAGTATTTTATCGTTATTATTATTATTATTATTATTATGTCTGCAGGTTATGCAACGTCGTTAATGGAGGCATCTGTGATCAGTGACGGCGGTCTTTATACAGTATTTTATCATTATTATTATGTCTGCAGGTTATGCAACGTCGTTAATGGAGGCATCTGTGATCAGTGACGGCGGTCTTTATACAGTATTTTATCATTATTATTATGTCTGCAGGTTATGCAACGTCGTTAATGGAGGCCCTTCGGGAGAGCTACACAAATTCCCCAAAGGCTCTTCAAGAGGTTGGCACCAATTTGTCAGCCTCGGCACCTGCCCCCATCGCCAAAACATTCACACAAATTCCAAAGGAGGAGGCCGTCAGCCTCTACCTAGCCCAGCAGTCACGCTTCAACAAAGCTAATTAGAATGTATATTTTTTTCCCAGACAGGTTGTTGTAGTTACTTTGGTGGTGGTTTTCTGCATGCTGCATGTTATGTTTTCTCTTTGTGTGCTGTTTATTGCTTTGTTTTTTTTACTTAGTTGTTGGTGGTGGGACCTTGCCGCTCTTGTGCCTGTCTTGTGGCACTGTACCCCATGTGGTTTTGCAAGGGGTTCTGCATGCTGCATGTCTTTCTGCTGCTAATTCTGTGTGCTGTGGTTTCTTTCTTTTGTTTCTATGAACATATTTCAAGCATGGTAGTCCATTTGTCTGCAGTAATTCCTGACCATTAGGCCTACTATCTTTTTGAAATGGTGTCTCGTATTTCGGATCCCACAATGTGCTCCAATGTTCACATATCCCAATACCTTTAAACATTTATCATTCATAGTTACGTTTATGCAAAATACCAATTAATTATGGGTGTGATAAATGCCCACAAAGTTGAAAGTTTAACTAGATACAAGACAGATTGTACTTGACAGTATGGATATGATCTACATCCAAGTCCAAAGCTGTTATATAAACTGAATTTAGAATTGCTCAAGTTTAGGCATTGTACAGATTCAAACAGACATTAATTGTTATTGCGATACATAGTCTCCCTAGAAATATTTTACAGCATAAAACTGGCTAATGCTGAACCAGCAGTTAGCTAGCAACGGCTTTGGTGGTGGTTTTCTGCATGCTGCATGTTATGTTTTCTCTTTGTGTGCTGTTTGCTTTGTTTTTTTTTACTTAGTTGTTGGTGGTGGGACCTTGCCGCTCTTGTGCCTCTGTACCCCATGTGGTTTTGCAAGGGGTTCTGCATGCTGCATGTCTGCCTGCTGCTAATTCTGTGTGCTGTGGTTTTATTTCTTTTGTTTGCATGACATTTCTTTTATATAATTCAACATAGCTTACCAATCATTGTACCTGGTAGTGCCTTGTCTACAGGTCCTTTTCGGATTCTGATTTTCGCACAAGATTACAATCAAGGAAATGTTGCAAAATGCTCCCTTTACATCTCCATTTGACACTTTTCCCCATAATTCATTGTAGTATTAGTAGGAAAGGGAGTAAGGAATGATAACCTGAAAAGGACCTGTGTGTGCTTTTGTCTTGGGTCTTGCTCTATGTGCTTTTGATATCACTGCATGTATGTATGCATGCATATTAGTGTGTGTGTGTGTGTGTGTGAGAGAGAGAGCTGACCCTCAGGTAAGACCACACTATTACATGTTGACCACACTTATACATGTTGATTTTTTTGTGCCTAACCATTTTTTGAGATTTGTTTACTTTATCAGGAACTTTCCAACCTGTCTCTTTGTTCAGTAATATACTTGGGATAAACTAATAAACTGTTTTCATTGGAATTTACGTGTTCTGTGTATTTTATCACATTTTAAGGGCAGTTGAGCGATCACAACAGAACAAGCATGACATAATTCTTGAACTGAAAAATACTTGATTTTATTCATGTTGTGCCAATATGGTTTTTATTCATTGTCATCCAAACAAGGCCATTGAAAGCCATGATAGGTCTCATCACCACTCTGAAATTATTGCCCGATGGTTGAAACCAGACAGGAGGGTAGAGGCTTCCTTATATGAACGCCATAAGGCCAGCGTACAGCCTGCCTGTACGCTGTGTACCGGAATTGCCTAGGGATAAGTAGGTTGGAAACTTAATTGTATACCTGTTTGTTATGCATGTTTATGCAACACATCTCTAGTCTAGTAATGGTAAAGTAAACATAAACAATGAACATACTTGTTGTGATGTTCTTTGAGGAAGAAGGCCGCCGACACAGGATCGCTTTTAACTCACTTTATTTGTTTAGCTTTAGGTATATTATCTATGAAGCAAAAGGAGGGGTATTGTATAGTTCACGCGTGGAGCGACTCTTAGCCGGATATCTAACATACGTGGCCTCTAGAGTTTCTGCTCTCCCCCCGGTTGTGTGGTTTGGTAGTACCTGGGCAGGCGTGGCCTCTATGACGCATAATATGCTCTGATTGGCTAGTGTTGAGCGCCCGCCCCCAGTGTAATTGTGTGCTGCCATCTGGTGGCCAGGTGCCGTTAATACAGCTTATATATTTGTTTCTATTCCCTAGTGGCTATGTGTAGATATTACAGTCTGTTGATATATGCTGTTATTTATTCGTCACATACTCGTGCCTGCTGGCTTGAAGGGGACCATGATCCTGCCTGAAATGTGAGTAGGCTATCTTTAGCACAAACGGATTCAGGCAGCATGCCTCAAATCCTGGATGCTGAGTTAGGCACGTTACATCTGCTGGCCGCGGGGTGAGCTCCTCGACCAGCAACCAAAACGCACTTCCCTACAACACAAGCTCTCCACCACAGTTTCCATGGGACGACACCGCCCACACAGACACCTGCCAAACACAGCGACACAGACACGCTTACTACTCTCTCCCTCTCCCTGTAAACAGTACCCTGACGGGAAAAAAAAGTGTTATTGTATGCACTGCTGTTCATAGACTAGCTCCAGCGCTCGTTGCTGCGTTCTAAATGGTAGCTAGCTCACCCCAGGGGCCTCATTTATAAAACTCTGCGTGAAACCCTCCGTAGAACATTGCGTACGCCCAAACCTCAGAATGTGCGTACGCACAAAAACATTCCGATTTATAAAACCTTGCTGCGCACTGTACACCTGTATGCACTCTTCTCGTTATAAATACCAACGTGCGTCTAATTTGGCGTGCGTGCACGAGCGCTCTGCTCCTCCCAAGTCCATCCCTTAATAGTCCTTAAAAGGTCAATGCTAATTAATCACTTAATATTTATAAGTAGGAAGGAGCCTTTTCTGACCAATCATTAGACGGAAAAATGGATGCACCTTTTAAAAAGAGAGCGCGTTTTTCGGATTCGGAGATCGAAGTGCTTCTAAATGAAGTAGACCAACGCAAGTCTATTTTGTGGCTTATTTATCAAGCTCATTATTTAAATGTTTAAGTGATACAGTTTGTCTGGCCGAGGATTGTGATTTGAAAGGGCTGTAGTGTGTTGAACATAATTTTGCTTTAATTCATATAATGGGTGCTTTTCATAAAATAAATATATAAATGAATAAATAACTCATATGTGGTGCGCAATGTGCGTTGGGTCCGCAATGAGCTCCGGGGGTTACAGCATCTTCTTCTTCTTTTGGCGTTATTGGCGGTTTGCAAACACATATAGTGCATTACCGCCACCTTCTTCCTGTGGTCCTCTCCGGAGTTCACTGTTTGAAAAACTTTGCGAGCTTTACTCCAGGGTGAAAGGATGTGTAGAACTGCGCACTCTTTTCCGCAAGGTTTTTTTCTATAAATCACGACGTTGGCGGTGAAAGATGCGTACGCACATTTCATCCCTGTTTCCGCAACATTTTCGTGCGCAGAGTCCTTTATAAATGAGGCCCCAGGACACTTCACCAACTCTCCACTCATTCTCCTCTGACCATGCATTTAATTGTCTTTGACGGCCATCGGCTCTCGGCAATTCCTCATTCGCCCTCTCACGTCTGACCGGTTCGAAATTATATGGCTGTGGGCCATCATAAATGTTAATTGTGGGTCTTGCCACCTCTTCCTCATCCCAGTTACGCCATAGTTCTAGTACAATGCTGAGGCTACTTCCACCACGTCTCCCTCATCTGACGTCATCGCCGAATTGCGCTAAAAATAACCGTTACGACCAAAAACTGCACTTTAACACCATTTTGGAGACATTTCTAACTTTATATACATATCTTGAGTGCTTTATGTAGCCTACCCATTAAAGGCCATGGTGCAGGTTTAATTTTCTAATGAATCTGCGTATTTGCTTGTTGGTAATAAACATTTAAACTGTTATTCATTGTATTTGATGTTGTTGGGTATCACAAAACGTAATATAATACAAAAAGGTTGGTTTTTAGCCGTCTATATTTTAGCAGTTCGCGATTGATTCTCATTTCCCCCACAATGCATTGCATGACGTCACATCGGGGAGACGACAGACCAAAGCCCGCCGTGAGACCATTGAGAGAGACGAGTAGAGAGAGGCTAGTAAGAGATTGTTCAGCAGATTATACAGATAAATACATATATATAGCCTAGATAGATAGATAGACAGATAGATAGACAGCATAGAATGATAGATAAATAGATACATAGAGAGAGATAGCCAGATAGCATAGCATAGACAGATAGCGTAGATAGCTAGATAGATACACCCTCGAAGCGGTATAATGCCGGGCTACTGTGCTTGTGCCGGTTGTAAACTGGACACAGCTCCATGGCTTCCCGAAGGACAAGGCAACCCTTCCACAGTGGGTCCACTTTGTCCGAGTTAGGCGGGCACATTTTTCAACTACCTCCGTCACCGCCAATACCAAGATTTGCAGCGCGCATTTCAAGGAGGACTACGACGAAGGGGATGCCAGAATGGTATCACTCGGGTTGAAGACCAAGAGGCTGGCAACGCTGATTCCGACCACCGAGCCGTCTGCACAGCACCTCTCTGCCTGCCCGGCTACAACACCGAGAGGCACCAAGAAAGCAGAGATGCTACGGTAAGCCTCATGCTAATGCACGTACTGTTTATCTGCGCGTTAGCTAACCCTGTGCATACTACATACTGTGTTCCCTTTGACACCGCCGCCACTACAGTCATGATCAGTCTGAGATTAGAAAAGCACATTTCGTGATTCATGAAACTAAATTGTCCTGAAGTAAATGTCCAAAAGCTTGTCGTATCTAACTAGAAAGCACCATGGCTAGTGTTTGTTTGGATCACTGGTGATCGTCAAGCGGCTTTCACAACAGCGCGTGTGTGTTTGACTATTACGGTTCTCTTTCATATGTATTAAACGTGACTGTGTCGCTGACCCTTTTGAATTTGTTTGCGCAAGATGTTGATCGATGCTGCACAGCAGGAGACCGCGGACAGTGTCGACGTGAATGACCCCTTGCCCTCCACTTGTGACACTGGGACACAGTGCAATGTGAAGCCCCGTGGAAGGTCTCACGGTAAATGTTGTATTTTGGGTGGTCGATATGCTGTCTAAAACATACGTTTCCAAAATCTATGCATACAGGACATTTCCATACACAGATGAAATTAATACATAGCCTATGTCAAAACATAACCACGTAGATTTGCCATGATTGTCATATGTTTGGGTATGTTTACTACCTCTGCCACAGCTGTGCAGGTGAACCTGAAGCCCAAGATGGTCAGTGTGAGGACACAGACCCAAACTTCCCCCCCCCTCACTAGTCCTGAACAGACCGATGATGAAGATGATCCGTCTGTCATCAGCGATTCATCGTGGGTGCCTGGAGGACATATGTCTGAGGATGAGGAGGAATTGTGTGAGGAGGAGCCATCTCACACCTGTGACCCCCACCAAAAGTGAGATAATTTAAAGCCAACATAGACCAACTTTGCAATTTCCTTTTTGTGTATCTGGTAGAATTGAATTCCCCCCGCTCTCTTTTTTGTTGTAGTGGCATTGACAAATTCATTGTTTGCCAAGAGGTGCTCATGAGCCTGTTTGCCCTCTGTCCGGCCTGTTGTGAGAAGTCGGATAGTAGGTTTTGTATACACAGCAGGCCATATCTGATTAGAAAATCAGAATATCTAATTAAAATGTGATAGCCCTGACTGTCTGCCCACATTCAAATTTGTCTTGCCAGTTAATTTACAATGTATGTACCAGGCTTTAGGCTGTGGGTTTATGATGCCATCATAAACATCATGTGTGTTTCATTGAAAACATTTGACCAGTAATGTACCGTACTTACTCTATATTGAAACCTGATATACTGTTGATTACTCTTTTTTTTCTTTTTTTTTTTTTTTACATATCTAGGTCTGTGCATCATGTGGCTACCAACGTTTCTGGCAAAACCAGCCAATGCTCCACAGGAACATGGTGTCTCGTATTTCGGATCCCACAATGTGCTCCAATGCTCACATATCCCAACCAATACCTTTAAACATTTATCATTCATAGAGTTACATTTATGCAAAATACCAATTAATTATGGGTGTGATAAATGCCCACAAAGTTGAAAGTTTAACTAGATACAAGACAGATTGTACTTGACAGTATGGATATGATCTACATCCAAGTCCAAAGCTGTTATATAAACTGAATTTAGAATTCAAGTTTAGGCATTGTACAGATTCAAACAGACATTAATTGTTATTGCGATACATAGTCTCCCTAGAAATATTTTAAAGCATAAAACTGGCTAATGCAGAACCAGCAGTTAGCTAGCAATGGCTTGGTGGTGGTTTTCTGCATGCTGCATGTTATGTTTTCTCTTTGTGTGCTGTTTATTGCTTTGTTTTTTTTACTTAGTTGTTGGTGGTGGGACCTCGCTGCTCTTGTGCCTGTCTTTAGTCACTGTACCCCATGTGGTTTTGCAAGGGGTTCTGCATGCTGCATGTCTGCCTGCTGCTCATTGTGTGTGCTGTGGTTTTATTTATTTTGTTTGCATGAAATGTCTTTTATACAATTCAACATAGCTTACCAATCATTGTACCTGGTAGTGCCTTGTCTACAGGTCCTTTTCGGATTCTGATTTTCGCACAAGATTACAATCAAGGAAATGTTGCAAAAATGCTCCCTTTACATCTCCATTTGACACTTTTCCCCATAATTCCTTGTAGTATTAGTAGGAAAGGGAGTAAGGAATGATAACCCGAAAAGGACCTCTGTGTGTGCTTTTGTCTTTGGTCTTGCTCTATGTGCTTTTGATATCACTGCATGTATGTATGCATGCATGCATGCATATTAGTGTGTGTGTGAGAGAGAGAGCTGACCCTCGGGTAAGACCACACTTACATGTTGACCACACTTATACATGTTGATTCTTTTTGTGCCTAACCATTTTTTGTGATTTGTTTACTTTATCAGGAACTTTCCAACCTGTCTCTTTGTTCAGTAATATACTTGGGATTTAAACTAATAAACTGTTTTCATTGGAATGTACGTGTTCTGTGTATTTTATCACATTTTAAGGGCCGTTGAGCGATCACAACAGAACAAGCATGACAATTCTTGAACTGAAAAATACTTGATTTTATTCATGTTGTGCCAATACGGTTTTTATTCATTGTCATCCAAACGAGGCCATTGAAAGCCATGATAGGTCTCATCACCACTCTGAAATTGTAGCCTGATGGTTGAAACCAGACAGGAGGGTAGAGGCTTCCTTCTATGAACACCGAGAACGCCATAAGGCCAGCGTATAGCCTGCCTGTACGCTGTGTACCGGTATTGCCTAGGGATAAGTAGGTTGGAAACTTAATTGTATACCTGTTTGTCATGCATGTTTATGCAACACATCTCTAGTCTAGTAATGGTAAAATAAACAAACAATGAACATACTCGTGCCTGCTGGCTTGAAGGGGACCATGATCCTGCCTGAAATGCAGTAGCGTGCGGCTCATGTGGGCAGGTGGGGCGACGAACCACCTACTTGCAAGAGCAGGCTCCCAAAAAAATAGTTCCTCCAAAAATCCTTGCTCCAGCTCCATGAATCTATTTCTAATAATATTTGCATCACATTAACTATCTATAGTTTCTGTAGACCTATACACTATTTTTGGTACGTTGACATCAAGTTTTGGATGGTGGCAATTCTACTTGAGCGTAATCTTTCAATGTTGGGGCGGTTCAACTCAACGGTCGCGCTCCTCCGTATGTTCATCACGTAACCCTGCAGGCTGCAATAGGGATTTCAGCCCGCGCTAATAGAGTCCTATATGGTCGTCAACTTATCCGCCCCATGGTCAACTAGAATTACTTCGCCAATAGACCCTTTCATTGTTTGTAAACATTCCAAGCCACGAGAGTGCGCACACGTCTTTTCGCGCCTAATGGGGTCAGAAAACAAAGTGAAGAACATGGCTGTCAATGATTCTCCTCAGAATATTTCCGAATATGCTCTCTCGTTGCCGATTAAGGACCGGGAACAATATCTCAACAAATTGGTATTGTCTGACGGCGATAGTTTGCCAGACCCAGCTCCAATAAAGATTGGGTTAATTAGCGTCAAGGGAAGAAGACATGGTTGTACAAGGCATGATCTACAACAAGGAGAAGTGCTACGTTCACACGGCTAACTGCACCTGCATGGCGGGGTAAGTTTATTTATTTATTCTTAAACCAGTGGACAACGTCCTAATCTGGTCAACGCCACTGCTGGTCCTATGTTCACATCCAACAGCGCTACAGGTCGGCATTTTAGACTTTTTGTTTGGACTTCGTTAGTGGAAGTCTATGTGAGTAGGTGTTTTTCTGACCCCAAGACGCGTGCGCATATTTCTGTGACGTTGCACTCGAAGGGGTCTATACACTTCGTTACTGTATTATACAGCTCGAGCTAAAGATGATTCCAGACCTGGTTGGTGTTTCCATTGCACATACTAATTCGCCCGACATCATGCATGTGTTGCGGCTTCGCCCCACTGAAATTGAGGCTCACCGCACGCTACTGCTGAAATGTGAGTAGGCTCTTTAGCACAAACGGATTCAGGCAGCATGCCTCAAATCCTGGATGCTGAGTTAGGCATGTTACATCTGCTGGCCGCGGGGTGAGCTCCTCGACCAGCGACCAAAACGCACTCACTTCCCTACAACACAAGCTCTCCACCACAGTTTCCATGGGACGACACCGCCCACACAGACACGCTTACTACTCTCTCCCTCTCCCGGTAAGCAGTACCCTGATGGGAAATTGTTATATATATATATATATATATATATATAAAAATGTTATTGTATGCACTGCTGTTCATAGACCGCTCCAGCGCTCGTTGCTGCGATCTAAATGGTAGCTAGCGACTGACCAGGACACTTCGCCAACTCTCCACTCATTCTCCTCTGACCATGCATTTCATTGTCTTTGACGGCCATCGGCTCTCATTCGCCCTCTCACTTCTGACCGGTTCGAAATTATATGGCTATGCTAACATAAATGTTATTTGTGGGTCTTGCCACCTCTTCCTCATCCCAGTTAGACGCCGTAGTTCTAGTACAAGGCTGAGGCTACTTCCACCACGTCTCCCTGACGTGACGTCATCGCCGAATTGCGCTAAAAATAACCGTTACGACCAAAAACTACACTTTAACACAATTTTGGAGACATTTCTAACTTTATATACATATCTTGAGTGCTTTATGTACCCATTAATCGAAAGTGGTGTTTAACCTGCACCATGGCCTTTAATCGAAAGTGGTGTTTAACCTGCACCATGGCCTTTAACAGGCACAAATAGCCCAGGTTGAGTCCAGTTTTGTCTGTTCTCTTAACCACTTTGCAGCAGTTGCCAAGTGCTTTACGGAATGGCCCATAGGTGGCGCCCGTGTCATGTAGCTTAGTTTTATTTTTATTTTTATTCGGTGTCGGCTGCAAAGCTAAAGGGAGCACATGGCTTGTGCTCTGTAGGAAAAGAGACGGAAAGTTACTATTACTACTATTTCACCTGGGGATGTTATAAGCAGTGTCTGAATAATTATTCTTTTGGAATAGTGTGGATGTACTTCGTGAACTGCGGTGTGTGTGACGGGAGGTGGAGCAGTAGCCCGCTACCAGCTTGTTGAGGAGAGAAGGAGACAGTGTGATTGGTGGACATCGGACCGGACTCAGGACTCGAGTCAAGACTTCATCTTGGATTCTGCTGTGCTGGTGGGTCCCGGCCATTGCGTGGGAGCGACAGAGAATGCGCATAAATATTTGGTTCAGAGGTACAGGGGGGTTGTGCACAACCAGACAAAACTTAAAGCTGCAGCTATATTTATTTTGCTGGCCAGATGTATTTTTTTTATTTTATGTTATTGTTTTGGGAAAATTTGAAGTTCCAAATAAAAGGAACAAATGTGGAGTTGTGAACTGATGTAAAAGTTACACTGTGAAATAATAATTGAAAAGAAAGAAACTGAGTTTGTGTGAAGTGATTTTTCTTACAGCCAAAGATTTATTGAGTGTTGGTCATTGGATTTCAGAATCAGAATCAGAAAACTTTATTGATCCCCGGGGGAAATTGTTTAGTTCCAGGTGCTCCGTACAAATAGAAATTGCAATCATAGAAGATAAGATTATAAATAGAAAATTATAAATAAAATACAATAAAATAAAAGTAAGAATAAAGTAGTGGACATCTTTTAGTGAAAGTGGACATCTCTTAGTGGGTTATATTCACAAATTTACAATACAATATTTACATTCTGTTTTATGTGCAAATAGCAATGAAAATGAAGAGTGAATGAATAAATTATAGTTTGTTTATTTTAAATAGTCATTTGTCAGATTATCAGCGGGAGGAGTTATAGAGTTTAATGGCCACAGGCAGAAATGACTTCCTGTGGCGCTCAGTGGTGCATTTAGGAGCAGTGGCTGCGTTTCAATAGTGGGTTGAGTTTCCCTCGCTCACTCACCCTCAGCCCTTGGTAATACGTCACACGGAGGCCACTTGGAGAGCCGAGGGGAAGTGGGCGGGGGAGGATGAAAAGGGATAAATGAAACGCACCTGCCCTCGCCCAGTAACAGCCTTGACAATCATGGATCGGCCACACGTTGTCGGAGTAGCGCTCTATTGCCTATTCCAAATAACGCGTAATATACGGAGACTCATATCTTTGAGACGAAGACATCTTCTGCGCTTGATAGCAATACGCCAGCACCTGGTAATTTCAGAATTATTAGTTTTGTTTTATATTTTATTCAGACAATTCATTTATTTATTTTTTTACCTTATTTGTAGAAAGTTTGGTTGTTTAAACACATTTAACCTACTTTCAGTTTAGTTCACATTAGTTTTAGATTGTTATTTCTGATAGTTATTAGGCCTGTTACCACCACCATCCTCGTCCTCATCATTGTCTTTAAATGGCCTTTATTGTTCAAGATTGTGGTTCCGAAAACTATACAAACACAACACTTAAAGTCATGTAGGATAGATGTTACAGGGAACAGTAGTCTATAAAGATTTATAGTGGTTGCTTCAATTTCAAATGAGAAAAAAGCATGTAGTTGTTTGTGCATTCTTTATGCATTCTTATGTGATGCTCACAGTTTTGTCTTTATCTTTTTTATATGAGTGAATTTGTTTTGCCAATTGTGCTGTTTCTATACACATTTATACTAATTGCCTTATTTCTTTTTTAGGTTTTCCCATTTTTTGGCTGCCTGTGTTCCTGTCAGCCTTCCCTGCAGACCCATCCTCTGTACAATTGTCCTGTTTGACAATAAAATAATTATGTTATGCACACCAAATACATTAAAAACATTATATAGTCTCCCACAAATAAAATTAGCACCACAACAAAGAAGCAAGTCTCTAGAATCAGAAGTAATAAGCTGAGCTGCCAACTCTCTGCCTTTTCTCATTCTAATTTTCCCCTCTTTGCGAATTTTATACGGAATCGTCTCGTAGACTATTAAGAAAGTAAAGACGCACTTTTTACAAAGTCAAAAGTTTGCGGAATCTCAGGCCAACCTGACGTCAAAAGTTGGCATCCCTGAATAAGTAACAGAAATACATTCATATGCAATGACACAGTAGGTTACAAACAAACTCACTCCCAGGCCAGCTTTGAGGCATTTCTCTTCCCGGTAAATAAACATTCATAGCTCATTCTGAGCTTAATGAGGAGCTCTGTCTCCTCATCAGACCCTGTAACACTATGGAAACAATCCCTAAACCACACAGAATGCACAGTAAAAGATGTAACATCAGATAGATAGGCTATTTAGATACACTATTTTTAGTTTATTTTTATTTTTTATTTGTGACAAATAGTAGCCTATAATAGCAGTATATACTTACACTTGTAAATTGTTGGCTCTGTCATTACGCAGCAACAACGGGTAGTCTAATTGCATAATTACCCTGGCCGATCCGTGCTGGCTCCTTTAATTCATTTTCTTCTTCTTTGGTGGTAAACAAACAGCAGACAACGGTGTTTGGGGCTCATTACTGCCACCGCATGAATGTATTTTTTGTGCACCACTGCAGTGCATTGTGGGTGATATACAGCTCTGGAGTGACTGTCGATGTTGACTCGATCCCTCAGCCCTCAAGGGTCGATCTCACCAAGGTCACTTCAGCTTTTTAGAGAAATGGAATAGCCCTTATGATGGCGATGGGGATTCCCCCGAGGGCAAGGGCTGAGAGCAAGTGAGCGAGGGCGACGCAACCCACTATTGAAACGCAGCCAATGAGTCTCTCACTAAAGGAGCTCCTCTGTATGACCAGAGCGTTGTGGAGAGGGTGAGAGCCATAGTGCAGGATCGCCCGCAACTTCAACAGCATCCTCCTGTCTGACACTGCTGTCAAAGTGTCCAGCTCCACTCCCAAAACGTCACTGGCCTTCCTGATCAGCTTGTTGAGTCTGTTGGCATCTGCTACTCTCAGTCTGCTGCCCCAGCACATAACAGCAAACAGAATAGCACTGGCCACCGTAGACTCATAAAACATCCTCAGCATAGTCCGGTAGATGTTAAAAGAGCGGAGCCTCCTCAGAAAATAGAGGCGGCTCTGTCCCTTCTTGTAAAGGACTTCAGTGTTCTTAGTCCAGTCCAGTTTGTTATCGATGAACACCCCCAGATATTTGTAGTGTTCAACGAAGTCCACGTTATGACCCAGGATGGAAACTGGGGTCATTGGTGTCTTCTTGGATCTCCTCAGATCCACCACCAACTCGTTGGTTTTAGTTGTATTGAGCTGCAGGTGGTTCTGCTCACACCATGTGACAAAGTTGTCCACCACAGCCCTGTATTCAGCCTCCTCACCCTTACTGATACATCCAACGACAGCAGAGTCATCAGAGAACTTCTGAAGATGGCAAGACTCTGTCTGGTAGCTTAAGTCCGTGATGTAAAGGATGAAGAGGAAAGGAGAGAGGACAGTCCCTTGTGGGGCCCCGGTGTTGCTGACCATCGTATCCGACACACAGTGCCGCAAAGCGCACGTACTGTGGTCGGCCAGTGAGGTAATCCACAATCCAGGACACAAGGGGGGGATCCACCAGCATCGCCGTCAGCTTGTCACCCAGTAGAGTAGGCCTGATGGTATTGAAAGCACTGGAGAAGTCAAAGAACGTGACCCTCACAGTGCTCCCTGGCTTGTCCAGGTGGGCGTAGACGCAGTTCAGCAGGTAGATGATGGCATCCTCAACTCCAATCCGGGGCTGGTAGGCGAACTGGAGGGGATCCAGGTGCGGCCTGACCATTGGCCTGAGCTGCTCCAAGACGAGTCTCTCCAGGATCTTCATGATATGTGCAGGGGTTAAAGTTTTCCGTCGCTATGACGGAAATCCGTCAACTCGGCTCTCCCGTGGTCCCACCAGAAAGGCAGAGTGAGAACCGCATATAAAAAAAAAGAAGCATTTCGAGAGCCTTTAAAAATTCCTACAGTAGTACAGACCATGAATGCAACACTCCACGTATCCTAGCAACATTCAACCCATAAGTCCGTGCGTTTTTGTTGACAGAAGTGGTAGCTCTAGTAGTCGCCGGTAGTAGAAAACTACACGTTTTTCTCAAAGCAGAAACGTACAATTGAAAATGAAAACCGTCGGTTTAACCCCTGGACGGATAAATATTTATTTATGTTACCGCCAAGTTTAAATGCCAAACCGATGTGTTTAATTTGTAATGAGTGTGTCGCGGTTCTGAAAGATTACAGCGTGCGGAGGCACCACGTTGAAAAACACCCGACTTTCCGCGCAAACTTTCCAGACGGATCTCAGGAGAGGGAGCCGTGCAAACGCACAGTTTGGTGCATCGTACAGTACGGAGCTGTACTACAATGGTACGTTCATGCACAGCCCAAGAGAGAGCTACAGAAAACAACAAACGTTACTACTAATGTGCACTAGTTTGTTTTTATGCACTTTGAGATGCTCCTCGATCAGGTATGACCAAAATGTTTATTTTTTTAATTTCAAAAGTAGAAAGAAGTGTTGCTACTAGGGATGGGCATAATTAATCGATGATCGGGTTAAGAAATGTGTCGATCAATTTATATTGTTATCGATCAAAAGGACGTTGTGTTGCATACTGTGAGTCTTGAAGCGGTGCCCGGTGATCGCGGCTTTAGTTCCCCGTGTCTGATCGCTGTAATTCGGAGCGTGAATATCGGTTGAATATCTAATATCTTTCTAACTTTAAAAAACACTTTAGTATTTTTTAAGACGATAGTCGCACATCCCTCGTAACTACGCCCGTGAAGGTGAACCCTCCCGGACTCTGCTATTAACATGAACCGCTCCGCCGGAGGAGCCGCACATCCACACGCACCGGACACCAAAATACAAACACACATGTTTTCCATTTGATTGCTTTTAAATAAAGTTGTGTGCAGTTATACGGTTAAATACGATTATTGATTAATGAACGATCGCGTACTGCGGTCAAGACAGCCGTCTCTCGGTTTCGCGTGGTCAAGCCAGCCGCTCCAACATTTTCAATATTTCCATAACTGTGACATTTTAACAAAAAGTTCAGCCACATATATGTTTTCTGACTAAGGTATTTCTTTTAGATAGTTCATGCAATTGTTTCTAAATGTGTGGCTCATCTTTTCCGAGCGCCGGCTGCAAATTGTGTCGGCATATGTCGGCCTTTTTTCCCCTTTTTTTCAAAACAGTTATACAGTTTAATGCCCACTTTTACTGCTTTTACTGCACTTTTGATGGCCTATATATATATATATACGTATATATATATATATATAAATACTGGTTTCATGCCCTGGCTTTGAACTAGAAGGGATAATGGACCACGTGGTGTTTAAATATCGAGGCGGTAACACTTTACAATAAGGTACGCAAAAACATGGGTAGTTACTGAGGAACGATTGAGTAACGAATGATGAACGACCAGGGCCCTAACTGGGGCCCTAACTGGGCCCTAAGTGACAGTTACTCAGTAACGAATACAGTAGTCCCCTAGTCTGTTTACCAGTAATTCCTCAGTAGTTACTGAGTAACTGTCACTTAGGGCCCTGTTAGGGCCCCAGTTAGGCCCCTGGTCGTTCATCATTCGTTACTCATTCGTTCCTCAGTAACTACCCGCGTTTTGCGTACCTTATTGTAAAGTGTTACCATCGAGGCAGTATGCGGCCATGACCCAAAGTGATACCTAAATAAATTTTCAGTCAGATGATTTTTTTTTGCTTTAACCCCTGTATGTGACGTCAGTGCCACCGGTCGGTAGTCCGAGAAACCACTGGGCTGTGGCTTCTTAGGCACTGGAACGAGGCAGGACGTCTTCCATATCACAGGGACCTTCTGGAGGCTCAGGCTCATGTTGAAGACCCGATGAAGCACTCCACAGAGCTGTTCGGTGCAGACTCTGAGAACCCGTGGGCTGACACCGTCAGGGCCTGCAGCCTTACCGGCGGGGAGTTTTCTCAGCTGTCTTCTTACATAAAGAGGTGTAAACAGTGCAGACTGGGGAGGGGGAGAGTTAGAATCCATAGTGCGAAGAGGGCAGGTAGCATGGGTCCCTTGCTGGGACAATGCCGTCCACACAGACATTTATGTAGTCCGTAATGCACTCAGTAAGCCCATCAATGTCCTCTCCATGTGGCTCACAGCACATTCGAGTCAGTCACCTCAAAACAGCCCTGCAGTGCCTCATAGCAATCCTCTGACCATGTCCTCACTGTCTTTGTGGTCACAGGCAGCCTCTTCACTAGAGGCACATAGCAGGGGGTGAGAAGCACCAAGTTGTGATCTGATCTTCCCAGCGGGGGTAGAGACGTGGAGCGTCCTTCACATTAGCATACAGCAGGTCCATGGTCTTCTCCTCCCTGGTTCTGCAGGTCACATACTGGGTGAATTTTGGGAGTGTTTTTTAAATGGAGACATGGTTAAAGTCACCCGAGATTATAATGAGAGCACTCGGGAGTGCAGTCTGTAGTCCAGCTATTGCAGAGTGGATGACGTCACATGCCGATGTTGGGTTAGCGGACGGGGGAATATACACAGCCACTACAATAGCATGTGAGAATTCACGGGGTAAATAATGACGGAGACCCACAGCTAAAAGTTCAATATCCAGGCTGCAGATGCCGTCTTTGACGGTAATGTGACCAGGGTTGCACCACCTGTTGTTCACATAAACAGCAAGCCCCCCTCCTTTGCGCTTACTGCTCTTCGTGCAGTCCCTGTCAGCCCGGACAGTGTGGAAACCCTCGGTGGAAACATTGTGGTCAGGAACATCCGTGTGTAGCCATGACTCCGAGAAAATCATCAAACTACACTCCCTGTATTCCTGATGACTCCGGGTTAGCGCTGTGAGCTCATCCATCTTATTCCCCAGTGATCTCACGTTACCCATGATGAGAGATGGGAGACACGGCTTGTATGTCTTCCTCTCCATAAGTCTGCGGTGTTTTGCTCCTTTCCTCCGCCGTAGCGACCCATTTCCTCTGCATCCCCGGTGTGTTTTGTTCCAAAGTTCAGCAGGGATATCCTCCATCACTGTAGCCAAGCCGGTCGGCTTCAGCTCCATCAGCTGATCCCTGGATTAAAAAATGCGGCGTTGCTGCGCGACGGTCGAGTGGCAGAGTAAAAGGAGCGATTCTACCACAAACGAAACAACAAAAACTCTCAACACAAACATGTTTAGAGAGGACGTAGCTTAATAAATAACTAAAGTAAAAACAGAACAAGTGAGATAAAGGAAAAAAGTTGAAAACAAAGTTTAAGTAAGCAGGAGCGACTGAAACAGGCTGCATACACCTCGGCGCATGCGCACTTCCCTATAATATAATCTTTACCCCCGAACCAGGGCACCCCTTAGGTGTGGTGACCCCTAGACCTTGAGATTCAATTTTACTTATGTTAATGTTACAGGCTCATTATACTGGTTACATACTGTAAAAATTTGGCGCCCAACCTGGGGCTGTAAGAGATCTGACTTTCCAAGAAAATGTCTTTATTTGTGGTGATATTTGATGTAAATGGTACCTGTGAATGCTATTGAACTTAGTATACCATTAACTACTCATTGATTCAGACTTAAGCCTAGTCATGGAGTTTTGTGAAGAATATGGTTTTGATCCTGAGCGATCCGTGCTACTAAGAAACATTAGCAGGTCAACAAATCTCAGTGAGGTACGTAAAGCTTTTGCACAGGAGGATAAAGTGTCTCAAATAGCATGGGTGGGAGATGGTTTCAATGGAGGCATGCTATGTGAATTTGATGAAGGTATCACTCCATTTTTGCTTGATGGAGAGCACCTCAATGCAGATAGTAATGGCTATTGGAAGGTTGTTCAAATAGATGAGATCTACCAACCCAGTGAGAGGAGAAAGGCTGAGGAACAAATAGACCAACCCCTTTCAGATGACATTGTAGCCGGGTTAGTAGATCACATACATAGCTTAGCTCAACGAACTAAGTTGGGAGCTGATGAGATCAGCCGACTTGTCATGCAGCGCATCTCAGGTAGTGGACCTAAAGAGTTCCAGCTTGCTGCAGAGGGGTCAAAACACTCTACCTCCACGCCATATCCTCGCACCCCTTGTCCAAGTCCTGAAGTGTTCTCTCCCACTCTCGGTGCTGAAGCTCCAAGCCTGAAACACAAATACAAAACTCACAAGGAGGAAACAAGGGAACGTGCCATGGATGAAGAAGGTGCAGCGAAGTCACCTTTAACCTTCACTATCCCCAGTCAGGCGCAGAAAGTGATAGTGGAACATGTTGTTAAACATGATATGAGCCACACAGAGTATTTTCCCTCAAAACACGAAATGCGTACGTTCTCTGGCAACTCTTCCAAGACTGGTGAAGTAAATTTCAGCATCTGGAGGCTCTATGCTAAACAGCTCATGAGAGACCCATCTCTGACAGAGTCAGAAGAGGAGACTGACTCTAAACAGCCTCCTTCCCCCAGCTTTAAATGTAGCCCTCAGCGTAGGTGATGATGCTCCACCCAAACTTTATCTGCATGAGTTGGAGAAAGCATATGGAAATGTGACTGGAGGAGAAGAGCTTTACATCCAGTTTGTCGAAACACATCAACAAAATAATGAATCATCTTCTGAGTATTTACGCCGCCCCATACTCTCATGCAGGAAGTCATGGAAAAGAAAGGATTGGCTGGCAGACACATGGACACCCAACTGTTAAAGCAGTTCATCCGTGGATGTTGGGATGAAGCACTGATATCCCAATTATGGCTGAGAGAGACCCTGTCTGATCCTTCGATGGACATGATTGGTTATTCAGATCTGCTGTTTAAAGTGAGGTCCCGTGAGCATGAAAGGAGAATGAAGGAGAACAGGAGAAGCAGGTGTTTAGGTGCCACGCCAGTCCAAGCCCGCAGCCACATCCAGCATAGCTTGGATCTGTCTGAAAAATGCACTGATAACACAGACTTAATGGGGAGAGTGAAACAGTTGGAAGATGAGATAGTTAATCAGACTTCTTCTGTTACAACAGGGATACAAGCAAAAGCCCAAAATAAAGCTATAGACAGAGCAAAGAAGGCAAGTGAGCCGAATCAACCTGATTTGAGAATCAAAAGGCAAGCACAAGGGGGAAAACTGAGGGGTTTCTGTTACAGATGTGGGGAAGAGTCCCACTTCATAGCCAACTGTAATAACCCGTGCAACGCTGATTATGAGTTGGTGCAACAAAAACTACTACAAAGACATCGAGATAGGTATCAGACACAGGCAAACAACGCCACTGCAGATTAACCTTTAAACCGGAAGTAGCTGCTGTTGTGAAATGAACAGCAGCTGAAGATGGAGAAAGTTCCAATGAGAAGATGAAACAAATTAAAGAAACAGTGCAGGTAAATACTCAGGTAGCCCAAGAGTCCATGATCCCTCCAGGTTTAGTTGGGGAACCCAGTGAATCAGCAGCATGGCTAGATGGTGTTCTGTGCCAGTCCTTAATAGATTCAGGGTCACAAGTAACATGCATATCCCAGTCATTTTATCAGCAGTGTCTTTCCCATCGCAAGCTACACACGATAAATGATATACTTGAAGTTGAAGGTGCAGCAGGGCAGCGTGTCCCCTATTTGGGCTACATTACAGTTGATGTGAACTTCCCCAAAGAGGTATGTGGTACCCATGCAACTATCACGGCCTTAGCCTTAGTATGCCCTGATCAAACATATAGTGCCAAAACACCCCTTCTAGCAGGTACCAACATTCTCCTCCCGCTAATATGCGAATGCAAAAGAGAGGGTGGAAATAAATATCTTGATAAGATGCAGATACATGCTAAATTTATTGCAGCCTATATGGCTTGTGAACAAAAGACCAAAACTAACAAAAGAGATGCCAAACCCATGCCAGTTTGGTTTCAGATCCAAGCATTCCACTAAGATGGCTACATGCCTCCTTATTGAGAAAAAAAATAATTTCTCGATAAGGGTGGAGTTGTAGGGGCGGTGTTTTTGGACCTCAGAAAAGCATTTGATACAGTAAATCATTCTGTTCTTACCAAGCTCTCAAAATTTAACTTCTCTCAAAACGTTGTGAGCTGGATTGAATCATATCTGCATGATCGAACACAATCTGTATCAGTTAACAACTGCAGATCTGACTCTCTTAGGCTAACCTCCGGAGTCCCTCAGGGGTCAATATTAGGCCCCCTTTTATTTAGTCTTTATATTAATGATTTGCCTACTGTTTGTCCAGAAGCTGAATGCTTAATGTATGCAGACGACACGGTTTTCTTTGTTCATGGCCACACCAAAGACACTGTTGCCGCTAAACTCATTAAAACAATGTCCTGTGTTACAACTTGGTTGCAGGAGTGCTGTCTACAGCTAAACATTTCTAAAACTGTAGGCATGTATTTCACTAAAACAAATAGAGTATCACTTGACCCCGACATACATGTTAATGGAGAAAAAATACAAATTGTCAGCCAATATAAACATCTTGGGATAATAATAGATTCAGAGCTTTCCTTTAAAGCCCATATTGGCAAATTGTGTAAAAAAATCAAGTTAAATCTTGCAAATTTTCGTGCAATTTGGTGTGTTCATTGAGGAAGGAGGCCCCGACACAGGAACGCTTTAACTCACTTTATTTGTTTAGCTTTAGTTATATTAATCTATGAAGCAAAAGGAGGAGTATGTATAGTTCACGCGTGGAGCTCCCCCCTAGCTGGACATCCGTCCCGATGCGCTGCCTGGGGGTTTCTGCCCCCCCCCCGGATGTGTTGCCCGGTAGTAACCGGGCAGGCGTGGCCTCTATGACGCATAATGGCTAGTGTTGAGCGCCCGCCCCCAGTGTATTATGTATGCCGCCATCTGGTGTTCAGGTGCAGTTAATACAGCTTGTATATTTATTACTATTCCTTTGTGGCTATGTGTAGATATTACAGCCTGCTGATACATATGTTATTATTTATTCTCAACAAATTCGAAATGAAATGTCAACTGAAGCCGCAAAAATGTACTTGCATTTGATGATTTTCAGTCACTTCAACTATTGCCTAACCAGCTGGTCCCAGGCTGGTCAGAGTTAAAAAAAAAAAAACATTGGAAATCTTGTACAAACAAGCAATTAAGTTATGGATAAAAAACCTAGGCATTATCATCACTGTGCAATTTTTAAAAAGTACAGTATTTTAAATTGGGACAGTCTTCACACATTTGCAGACTTAAAACTGACCTATAAAGTACTGCATAAATTGGCTCCAGATCCTCTGGCAGAATTCATCAGCCAAAGAAACAGCCTTGAGCGTGTCACTCGAGGCTCTGTCAGAGGTGACTGTTATATTCCTCTGCGCAGGAGCACTTTCAGTAAGTCGGCCTGGTCAGTAAGGAGTGCAAGTGTGTGGAACTCAGTACCTGAGGAGGTTAAACTGCTCACAACATACAAGGCCTCCACAAAATAATTGAAAATGTGGCTTATCAACACCTACAGCTGCCAACACTAAAAGATAAGCCTGTTGTGATGTTTTGATATGATAAAATGTTATGTTGTGATGTTGTATTTTTTCTTAATTGTACAGTAAGTGTTTGCATATGTATTTTGTATTATATTGTACATGTATTGTGTGCTTTTTATTGCCTTTTTTACATCATGGCCAGGGGACTACAGATGAAAACTAGCCTTCTGGCTAATGCTACTGATGCTATGCATCAGAAGACTTTGAAAAGATTTGGAAAAGACTCTTGGAAAACTATCAGCTCACACCTGCTCACATCTAAAGACAAGTGTTTAGAGTTTTTGGATTCTTTTATTCTTTTTTCCCACCATGCAATTTTTTCCCATCATGCCCTTAGTACAAACTGTCAGGTTTCCTGTTTCCGCTTTTGTCAAGGCTCATCTATTGGTTGTTGATTGTGTTACGTCACTGCGACTTCCGATAATATCAAACACGTTTGATATTATCGCAAGCCCAAGACTAGGAAAAGACTGACCTGAAACAGCGCAGATTACTACCTTAAACTTAACGACCGAGATGACGGGAGCACGCTGTGACTCCAGTAAAACTCAGAGATTTACTAAAGACTTTCAGTTTTTAGTCTGGGACTGTGAAAATCTTTTGGTGTAAGCCCAGCATAATTCTGGCTTTTTTAACCATGTGTAATCATGTGTTATATGAAATTGCACTGTCCCCTTTTAAATAAACTTAAATTAAATGCCTGTTCGACTCATTGGAAGCAAACCCGTGAAAATCCGACCAGGTGAAACATGTGAGGTGACTGGGAGATACCATGTTAAAACCTCAGGACAAGAAGACACTGGCTTAATAGAAGAACCTGTAATGCACTCTGTCCCAGGGGGGCTTCTAGTAGGCAGTCATCTAATACAGGTTCAACCTAGGTCATGTGCAAAGGTCAAGCTACTCATCCAAAATGTGTCAGATCATCCCACCTTGCACCTTGCAACCCCAAAGAGTCATTGCTGAATGTTCTTTAGTTGATTGGGTTAAACCTGTTAAGGTCCATGCAAGTAATGTTTCTAACAAAGCTTAGATGTTCACTGTCAGTCAGAATGAGAATCATAATGAAAAGTCTGTTGATTTAAACTTTGAGGATTCTCCTATTCCTGAACAGTTTAAAGAGCACATCATAACAAGAATCAACAAAGAAGTACCAAATGCTTTTGCCAAGCATGATCTGGACATAGGACATATGACTGGTGTTAAACATGCTATTGAGCTAATAGATCATGTCCCCTTTAAAGAGCGCACTCGCCGTGTGTCTCCAGAGGATTTTGAAGATCTGAAACAACATTTGAAAGACCTTCTAGCTGCTGGAGTCATAGAGGAGTCTAGTTCTCCATATGCATCTCCAGTGGTTTTGGTAAGAAAGCGCAATGGTGAATTGAGAATGGTAGTTGACTACCGCAAACTAAACAATCTCACTAAAAAAGATGCATATCCTCTTCCACGGATAGAGGAAACTTTTACTCTGTTGTCTGGATCTAAGTGGTTCACAGTGCTGGATCTAAAGAGTGGCTATTATCAGCTCGATGTAAAGGAAGAGGATTGTCTTAAAACAGCTTTCACAACTCCTTTTGGAACTTGGCAGATCAAAAGACTGCCACAAGGCCTTACAAACTCTCCAGCCACTTTTCAAAGGACTATGGAGAAGGTAATGACTGGCATCAACCTGGAGGAAGTCATTGCCTTCCTGGACGACCTAATCATTTTTTCAGATACACTCGAACAACATGAGGAAAGATTGATGAAGGTCTTGGACAGAGTCTCACAGTTTGGATTGAAACTGTCACCTTCTAAATGTATTTTTTTTCAAACAGCTGTGAAATATCTGGGCCATGTAATCTCTGCAGATGGTGTACAACCGGATCCAGAAAAGATAGCCGCGGTTCGTGATTGGCCAGTCCCAAAGACTGTGAAAGAGCTCAGGGCTTTCTTAGGATTTTCTGGGTACTATAGGAGGTTTGTAGATGGATATTCAAAAATCGTGAAACCATTGAATGAGCTGTTGCAGGGAAACTTTTCCACCAGAAGAAAAGACAAATCACATACTTGCCAACGATCCAAAACACAGTCCCTGGTTAACAGGTGGAGTGAGACCTGCCAAGCCACTTTTGAGACAGTTGTGCAGAAGCTGACAAATGCCCCTGTTCTAGGGTTTGCTGACTGGAAGCTTCCCTACATTCTCCACACAGACGCCAGCATCAATGGGATAGGTGCTGCACTGTATCAGATCCAGGATGGGAAAACCCGGGTCATATGCCAGTCAAGGACTCACAAGGAGTGAAAAGAACTATCCTGTGCATAAATTGGATTTCATAGCTCTTAAATGGGCTATATGTGACAAATTTCATGATTATTTGTATGGTGTCTCCTTCCAGGTTCTAACCGACAACAACCCACTGTTTTGACTACGGCAAAGCTTGACGCTGCAGGGTATAGGTGGCTTGCTGCCCTTTCCCTGTATGATTTCAACATAAAATACAGGACAGGGAAAACTAATGTCGACGCGGATGGCCTGTCAAGGATACCACATGAATGCTGCCTGGTTGATGAGGAATCAGAGGAGTTACACAGAAGAGTGAGTAACCTGATGGACAGAGCAGTACACTCTACATTAAGCTTTGAAACAATGAGCCAGGATGTGAAGAACGTAATATGCCAGTGGCATCATGTGGTCAGTGCAGGCATGCAGGCAACAGATATGACTGAAGTTGAGCAATCCTCACATGAGGACGAGGATGATGAGCACATATCCTCAGTTGAAACGCTCCTCTGTGATGAGACTGCAGTTCCGTCCAGCGTGGAGGAACCAGAAACATGGCTTGGAAGTTCTACTTTGCCCGGCTTGACACCAGTTGACTGGCAAAGATTTCAAAGAGATGATGTCACTATCAGGCGTGTCATAGCTCTCATGGAGTCCAGCACAACATTATCAAGTGTAGAAAAGCACCAGATGAGTCGTGATGTACACCTCTTTTGGAGAGAGAGACCCAGATTGACTTTTATTGACAAGGTTCTGTATCGTCAAGTCTATAACCAATCTGGAAAGAGACATTACCAACTTGTGATCCCTGAAAGTCACAGAGCAAGGGCCCTAGAAGGAGTTCATGATGAGACGGGGCATATGGGATATGAGAGAACACTGGAGCTGGCTCGTGCTAGGTTTTACTGGCCACACATGGCAGTGGCTGTTGAAACAAAATGTAAAACCTGTGAACGATGCCTCAGAAGGAAAGCACGAGTTGAGAAAGCAGCTAAGTTGGTGAACATAAGTGTCTTCTCCATTAGAGTTGGTATGTATAGATTTTCTATCCTTGGAGCCCGACTCAGGAGACATCAGAAATATATTAGTAATAACAGACCATTTTACTAAATATGCGATGGCGTTCCCAACAAAAGATCAAACTGCAAAAACAGTGGCAGCGATATTGTGGGAAAACTTGATTTGCAACTTTGTGACCAAGGTGCAAATTTTGAGTCTGAGGTTGTGGCTGAACTATGCAAGGTAGCTGGAGTGAAATCTAGGACCACCCCTTATCATCCTAGGGGAAATCCTGTCGAGCGATTTAATCGCACTCTCCTGGATCTCCTAGGGACACTGGAGGACAAGAAAAAGGAACACTGGCGAAAGTATGTGTGTCCATTGGTTCAGGCATATAACTGTAGGCGTAATGACGCTGCTCGAGAGTCACCATTCTTTCTCATGTTTGGGCGTCAGCCACGCCTGCCCATAGATCTTTGCTTTGGTATAAGTCCAGCAGGCCATGACTCAAAGACCCACTCTCAGTATGTAACCGATCTCAAGAAGAAACTAAAGTATGCTTATAAGCTGGCCACAGAGTCAGCTGAAAAGCGACAGTTGCTTAATAAGAAAAGGTGGGATAGCAAAGTGACAGCTGCCAGCATTGATGTGGGGGATCGTGTTCTGGTACGAAATGTCAACATCAGAAAGAAACACGATAGCTGATCGGTGGGAGCCCACAGTGCATGTGGTAACAAAGCAGCCAAATACAGACATACCAGTGTATGTTGTCGTACCTGAAGATGGTGAGGGAAGACAGCGAGTGTTGCATAGGGATTTATTGCTCCCTTGTGGATTTCTGCCTGTCAGACAGGATGTTGGAGAAGAAGAGGCACCCACAAGGGTTGAAAAGCCCAAAACATGCTCCAGAAGAAAGGGAAGGCAAACCAGACAGGAAAGCAGACAGGAAGTACTTCTAGATCCTGAGGCCTCAGAGTTCCAGATGCCACAATACGAGATTGGTGGTGACAGTCTCGTGGTTAATGAGGATGGTCTTGGTTTCCTGAGTGAGGGAGAAGAAACAAGCTTCCAAGCTGAGGTTGACCTAGCCTGTGGTGAAGAACAAATCTCAGCCTGCCCACTTACCTGCTCTGAGGAGATCTGTAAAGGTGATGAATCTGAATGGACTGGTGCTTCTGAGTCTTGGGATCGTTCTACATTGATACCTACCTGTACCAGTGACAGTGGAGAAATAGGTGAGAGAATCTCATCAAGTGAAGGTTCTGCTGACACGCCAGCCCTGCCCCAAAGACCCAGGCGTGAACAACATCCACCAGTGAGACTCCATGATTACACTGGGTGGACAGCAGGTTGTAAGAAGCAGATGGTAGATAGCAAATCGATGTTGCAGGCTCTTACAGCAATGAGCTGACTCAGACTGCTATGATGATGAACCTCATGAATGTAGGCCACTAGATAAATATCTGACGAGGACGTCAGTGTTTAGTGGGGGAGGATGTAACCCACCTCAAAAATGGTGGTTTTGTGTATTCCTTTTAAACAGATTATTAATATGACGTTAAGTATTGAGTTCCCTGTTTCACTGTATTAACAGGCACAAATAGCCCAGGTTGAGCCCAGTTTTGTCTGTTCTCTTAACCACTTTGCAGCAGTTGCCAAGTGCTTTACGGAATGGCCCATAGGTGGCGCCCGTGTCATGTAGCTTAGTTTTATTTTTATTTTTATTCGGTGTCGGCTGCAAAGCTAAAGGGAGCACATGGCTTGTGCTCTGTAGGAAAAGAGACGGAAAGTTACTATTACTACTATTACACCTGGGGATGTTATAAGCAGTGTCTGAATAATTATTCTGGAATAGTGTGGATGTGCTTCGTGAACTGCGGTGTGTGTGACGGGAGGTGGAGCAGTAGCCCGCTACCAGCTTGTTGAGGAGAGAAGGAGACAGTGTGATTGGTGGACATCGGACCGGACTCAGGACTCGAGTCAAGACTTCATCTTGGATTCTGCTGTGCTGGTGGGTCCCGGCCATCACGTGGGAGCGACAGAGACTGCGCATAAATATTTGGTTCAGAGGTACAGGGGGGTTGTGCACAACCAGACAAAACTTAAAGCTGCAGCTATATTTATTTTGCTGGCCAGATGTATTTTTTATTTTTTATTTTATTGTTTTGGGGAAATTTGAAGTTCCAAATAAAAGGAACAAATGTGGAGTTGTGAACTGATGTAAAAGTTACACTGTGAAATAATAATTGAAAAGAAAGAAACTGAGTGTGTGTGAAGTGATTTTTCTTACAGCCAAAGATTTATTGGTTATTGAGTGTTGGTCATTGGATTTAAATAATATAAACTTTACCCCCGAACCAGGGCACCCCTTAGGTGTGGTGACCCCTAGACCTTGAGATTCAATTTTACTTATGTTAATGTTACAGGCTCATTATACTGGTTACACTTCCAATGAGTTATTGCAACCCCATTGTAATGTTGTATTTTAGCGAACATATATAAGCTTAAAATTTCCCTGTTGGTTGTGCTTTCTTCGGGTACCTCCACAGCACCACCCGCGGATGCTATTTTACACTGATAAACAATGTAATCTGGGGTTCACAGAAACGTTCAGTGTCAAGGAATCCTTCTGGCCCCTGGGTTGATACTTTAAACCAGTGGTCACCAACCCGTCGATCGCGATTGACTGGTCGATCTCGGAGGCATTTCAAGTGGATCGCAAACATGAGGACGAAAAAGTTACAAAAAACTAAATATTTAAAAAAAATCCTTGCCTGGTAAAATGTATTTTCGGCCAATCCCCTTGTTTGGCATTGTGCGGTTTAGTGTAATGTGGCCAGTTAAATTAGACGTGTCAATGTCATGTGGTTATGCACTGGGCTTACTACTATTGTGGGGTTGTGCTCCGAGGAAGAAGGCTGCCGACAACAGGATCGCTTTAACTCACTTTATTTGTTTAGTATTATTATTTAATCTATGAAGCAGAAGGAGGGGTATTTGTATAAGTTCACGCGTGGAGAACCCCCAAGCGTTGCATCCTCAGTAGCTTTGCATCCTTCTGGATGCGCTGCCTGGGGGGTTCTGACTTGAGCCGGCGACTTCCACCGGTAGTCACTGGGCAGGAGGCGTGGCCTCCATGACGCACAATGGCTAGCGTTAAGCGCCGCCCCCAGTATATTGTTTGCCGCCATCATGTGTTGAGGTGCAGTTACTACAACTTGTATATTTATTACTACTCTTTTGAGCTGCTGATACATATGCTTATTATTTATCCGCAACAGTCCCTCCTTGGTCATCACTGATGACCATACTATAAATTAATAATGCTATGTATCATGTAAGGTCTAAAAATGGTGAGTATAAATTCAAGCGAAAAGAAAAACATCAACATCACCAATCGACTTAGTTCGGGAAAACCCCTTCTGAATAGGTGGAAAACCTGTCGCATCTCTAAATTGGATGGCATTCACCTTGGTGTGTCTCAAAGAATACATGGGCCGTAGCCAACAGTAGACAAATTATCATCACATCATACAATTAATATGTCATACCATCATCACAGTATCATGAGGACAGAAAGGCATAGTAGTTAATGCATAGTAATTAAAGCACAGGAATATCAACCCACATATCCACCACAGAAATGAAGGCACATTTTCATCACCTCAGGTCCCTTCAATTACCTCTAGGCATGAATTTCACATCTTGAATACTTCTAGGTAAAAAATAACAGTAAACTTTAACACTTCCAGCATGCATTGGAAGTCAAAAACTAATAAAATCAAGTAATGTATGAATAAAAACAAAAAACAAACAAAAAACGCCCTGTATACATGCATGGTTTCCAATGGCTCAGGTAGTCTCCATATATGCAGTTTCTCCAACATCATCACAGTGTTATCACCCGCATCCGTAGCCAACCTCAAGTCGGACAGTTCATGAATTCAATGTTCATCTTGTGATCCATAGGCAAAGCCCACACGCCAAGGTTACCAACACGTACCCATGTGTGCCTTCCCCACGGATCCACTCCTCACCAGTAGTCAGAACATTTTAGCAGCATCAAAAAATTCATCCGTTTCATTATTAAAGCAATCATGGGAAAACAGCATAACACATTCCGAATTTAAACTGCCTTGTAATGACAACCGTGACCCATACTGTGTGTTTAATAAATCAACATTCAAGTAAAACAGGTGCCATGTCCTCCTAGACACAGGTGCCGAACTCCAGGAAATCAGGTACCACAGCCTGATCAAATCGGGGCGTTCCACTGTCCCCTGCACACTCTCGGGTACACCTGGTCACCTTTCTCCACCCTGGTTGGTGGTTCGTCCTTTGGCTCTGCACTCTGTTTCTCGGAAATGTCAGTTTCTTGAATGTCCCGTTCACTCTTTCCACCATTCTCAGTGAATGCAACATAACCGCTTGTTTGATGGGTAACTGCTGCACCACCCGGTGTTGGCGCTGTAGTTTTGACACAGCAGTGGAAAGAGCTAACAAGTTAAGGTATTAAACACAGCATAACAGCATTAGGCGTTGGCGTAGTAATTCCCAATTTTCTATGTCAAAAAACTATTTAGCTTATGCATTAGATCCTTTCCCAACAGATTGTTGAAGTATTTCCCAATGATTACTTTAACCAGGTCCTTGCAAATGTTTAAAGAACATATGTCTGACTTATGCAAATTCAACACTTAAACAAATAAAACGAAACAAAAAACAAAAAATCTGAATGCACAAATATTCCCCCCTTGTAAATAAAATGCAAAAATATTTCCCTCCTTGAAAATAAAATACTCTTGAAAATAAAATGCAAAAATAGTCCCTCCTTGAAATAAAATACACTACT
Organism: Merluccius polli; assembly: GCA_030340625.1. Classification (NCBI taxonomy): domain Eukaryota; kingdom Metazoa; phylum Chordata; class Actinopteri; order Gadiformes; family Merlucciidae; genus Merluccius; species Merluccius polli. Next base: position 31,545 of record JAOPHQ010003700.1, on the reverse strand, counting down.
TAAAACAAAATGCACTACTTATTCCCCCCTCGTGACTTTGAAAAAGTCACGCATAATTAACACAAAGTTAAGCATGTTGCATTCATTCTTCCCGCTTGTATTGACCATATTGATATATGCATATGACAGTGATTCTAGGTCCTAGTTTATCAAACCTTTTGGAACAACTATTTTAGTCTTCTAGCGTTACCTTTAAATCTTATGCCCACATTATTTTAATTTACTTTTAGACTAGGTAAACTTATTCAATTGTTCTAATAAGGCCAAATTCATGAGCTAGTCTCACCCCACCGGAAGAGCTCTTTCCAGTTATCCTTTCAGCAGCTGAAGAGAGGTCTGTCCAGGTCGGGTTACCATCATCCAGTCGATAACCACCTCTAGGAGATGGAAAAAATCATGACGGTTTCTTAGTCTAGAGAAGATCTCACCCCCCCATCAGGATGAAGCACTTCTCTGCAATCCAGTCACTGCCAATGCACAACAAATCATAATTATAGAGTGTTAACATCTGACAACATCAATCGCTTGTGAATAATCAATCATTAAAAGAATCAAAAGAAAATTAAAAATATAGTGTAAAAACACATCACATTCAGATAAGACCGTCAACCATGTTGCCTCCTAATACGAAACTTATCAACCACTGGTAACAGGAATGTTCCTGCTGTTCATTTTGTGTATGCGGTCCATTTCAATGTCCAAATATGAGTTTGAGTCCATTTAGGGCAGGAACCCCAGATCAACTGTCCTCTCTCTAATGGACCCCCCTCCATTGTCCTGGGGGAAGAGAGACCAAAACCAACCAGTATCTTTGCAAAGAAAACATCTAACACAATACAACAAACAATATGTAGACAGTGGTTTCTTATTATGTAATTATAGATCAGGCATGTCTTAATCCTATATGGTCTTATATCATTACTAATCTAAGTAGTTCAAACCATATGTGAGTTATATCAAAACAAACTTGCATACAATGGTGAGTCAAACAATAGGTAAATATGGTGAGTGAAGTTAAAATTGAATATATATGTATCCACACACAATCATTGAATAGTTTTGCTTACTAAAAATGGATATGGCTCAAATAAACCAACCTCAATTTCCTCATTGTCATCGCCCAAGTCACCTCTAATAATCAAATGGCACCTGTGTGTGTGTCCCAGGTGAAAACCCTCTGGTCCATCTAAGAATCATAGCCTCAGCAACGGTCAGCATCATTGAGCAAAAACAAAACATCGTACATAAAAACAAGACAATGGACGCCACATTATGGAGGTAAACTGAGCAACCCAAAAATTGACTGGATTAATTGATACACCCCTACACTGTGTATCAGGTTATGACTCTACCACACTCCCATATCGTCGCTTGAGGCGGGAGCAAAGTCCCTGGACTGTTAGTCCCCAGCGCTGGTTGACCCCTGGACTACTGTGGACGAGTGGTAGAGGAGATAACTTCTGATTTAAATGAAACTATCAGCTAGGGCCGTATTATGCCCATCAACCATCTTATGTACAAAGACTCATGAGGGGGTACCAGGGGTTCAGGGTTTCATGTGACGTGACTGAGCTGTTGGTCTGCTATTTGTCCTATAAAGCACAAAACACTCACACAAACAGTTAAAAGTATAAAACAAATACACAAAGAAAACAAATAAACAGGAAACAAAACAAATAACAGACATATATACATAGTTGACCTGATCTTTAACCGTCCTAATATTCGCATTGCTTTCTTCATTATGTTTCATGTCTATTATTATTATTATTATTATTATTATTATTATCATTAACATCATTATTATTATTACCACTACTATTATAACTATAATGCCTCCCTCTATCTCTTGACCACGTTTCTTCCTTTACCTTTTCACTTTCTCTGACTTTTCTTTCACTTTCTCTGACTTTTCTTTCACTTTCTCTGACTTTTCTTTCACTTTCTCTGACTTTTCTTACGCTTATCTCTCCTTCTATCCTTCTATTTACTTCCCTCTGTCTTTCTAAATAAATCCTTTTGTTTTAAGAATCACCACTTACTGTCCCCATCTCATTGTGTCCTGTCCAACTTCCCTTTCCTCCTTTGTTAACCTTATAATTTCTTATCATTAATAAAAACAAAAAGAGGTGTTCATGATCTTTCTTTGGAAGGGGCATGGAGGTCCCCTCCTTCTCTTAAGGGTAAAGGAAAGAATAAAACAAAGAGTTAATGTCAATTTTAACACTTTCCTATTACTGACAAGTTGATGCTTATGAATAATCAGTTTTTACACAACAACACTTTTCATCGCAGTAATGACATCTGTTAACATAGTTATTTATAAATGTATATGTCTAGATAATAACATTAAACCAAATTATTGTATTGGGCTCCATTCTGCCTTCTCCCCTTGCATTCTAGGAGTGCACAACTTCATTCACACTCCATTCACACTTGCAAACGCAGACTGGCAAACGCCATTCCTTTGTCCCCTTCTTCATGGTCAGTCGTCGGGGGAGGGGGAGGGGGAAAGTCTGGGTAGTCTGGGTGGGGGTAGGGGTGGTCGAGGGGTAGGGGGTCTTGGGGGCCATTTTGGGGACTCCCAAAATGGCTGACAGGGATTTGTAATCTATGCTCCCTGCTGTGTTACCATAGCATAGAACTTATTTAAATGCGCACACTTTATATCCTCCACGTTAATATTGTGTATATATCCTACTATGTGTGTGCCCATATGTGGAAGGGCTCCAAATCCACTGGCACTGTTAGGTATATGTCTATAGGTTAGATCAACCCAGTCTCATACAAAAACGTATCCTGGCTACGTTGGTCCAAAGTGCAAAACGTAGAGGGGTTACAATAACGGCCCTCAAATTGTATGACTGTTACGTTTTTTCTGCCTATTCTTTCCTATGGTGTTGCGTCCAAGTCACGTGACTTTCAAGATTCCGGCTGCGAGAACAAAAAACATGGCGGACATTTCTCTTATTTTTAGTGAGAAAATCTATATTTTGAGTTAGTTTCTGCATACAAATGCGTTTTGATTACATTTCTAGCGAGAAATATATATTTTACTTTCATAATATCCACTCAGTGAATGTACATAATCACTCGCTTGCTCGTTGTTGCGACGATTTTTCAGATCTCGCCAGAATAACGTTAAACTGACACGTTTTGGTTGCTATGGACGCTGCTGTCGCCTAGCACAGCTGTAGCCCCAGATTCCACACGGGACTCCCTTGTGACGTCACTCGTCACTCGACGTCTGACGGATCAAACCCATAGACATATATACGTGTATATATGTCTATGGATCAAACCCTCGCCCACTACATGTCTGAGGTTGATTTGCTGATCAACACATTATTCCGTGGCAGCGGGAGAAACTAATGTTGACAAAGTGACGAGTTACGATCGGATGTTTGTCCGCTGTTTAATTGTGATGGTGTGTGGGCATCCGTCCTGTGGTTAGTTATTACTCCTGTATCAGAGCTATAGAGTAAACAACTCTATAAACAACTATGTTTACTCTATAGCTCTGATTCCTGATGACGTCAGGTTGCTAGGGGCTACGGCTGATCAGCCGGAAGTACTGTCCTTACTGTACTATTGTTTATGTTGTAATGTCATAAGTGTTGACAATAAAGTTTGTTAAAAAAAACAACAACAACTATTATTGTCCCACACCACAATGTATGTCCCACAATGTTAACTCCAAACAATTCATGTTTGTCCAATTCATTCATAAGACAAACAAAGCAGCTGGAAACACGTCTAAAAACACTTGAAATAGAATGTACACTCTAAGAAATGCTGGGTTATTTTCTTAACTCAACTGCTGGGTTGACACTGCTGGGTCATTCTGTTGAGTTATTCTAACTAATGCTGGGTACCTAAATTCTACCCAGCTGCTGAGTTACTAGTTGGGTCAAATTAACTGGGTTGCAACAACCCAGGCGCTGGTTTATTTTAACTTAGTCACTGGTCTGATAAAGAAATGAGCCGTTAGTGGCCTGGAACCTTCTAGAACATTCTTCTACAAGATTCGCCTGCTACGGCACTTGCTCCACGCGCGCACACAGAGGAAGGCGGACGGTTAAGAAGCAGCTACTTTTAATCAAACGGTGGATATGTGGATGAGGTAAGTTAATTCCTTCAGTAGGTCATGTAAGGGATAATGCCCGACGAGGTGTCGGAATGGACTTCGCGGAAGCAACCGTCCGACGCGCGTCGTCCATTAATTTATGCTAATGGACACCTCGAAGGGCATTATCCCGCTTATACCATGGTCACTTACGAAAGAAAGAAATATGTAATCAATTAATAATACTTGAATGTGTTTTAGAGTTAAAATCGTGAGTTTTTTTTATTTTTACAAGTCGAGCGGACTATTTAATATCTCCTGTATGCAGGCGTTGCTAAGCAACGCGGCCATAGCGTCTTCATAGCGTCAACGTCTTTTAGGTTGTACGTTAACACTTTTTAACCTACACCCTCCAACCAATCAGAATCTTATGCGCAATATTCAAAAGATAACCTTTTATGAACGTTATGACAAGCTTGGGCAAAATGAAGCCACCACAGTTGATTATTAACAAAGTCATGCTAGCGAACTTTTGCTATAGTCCTTTTTGTCAACGGATAGCACTACTCAGGTAAAGTCAGACTATTAGGCATCCTGTGGTTGCTTTGTTTTTAACTGGCTAGGTAACATTACATTATATAATGGCTACTACTATGGCAGCAAACGTTAATTGTAGTGCTAGTCTTCATGAACTTGTCTTTGGAAACACTGTAGGTGAATGGATGAGCATTATAAAAAGAATGAGAGCATGTCAGGAAAACATCAGCACCATCAAAGAAGGCATGGAAAAAACGTATGCCAACCGAAGACTGGATTAAGTTCTCCAACAGTGGAAGAAATTGTTGCCGAGTATCCTCGCTTTGTGGACATGCCGTACTTGGTGAGTAAGAATATTTTAATAAAGTTGAAATGAATAAATCGAAATGAATAAAACACTTTTAACCTATTATAGTTCTAATCAAAATGTTCTATAGTTTGATACAGAATTTGGGAGGATGCTTCCTGGTAAAGCTGATGAAAATGGGAAGCAATTATCGTTCCAAATATTCTGAAAATATCCACAGCGAGTGAACCTTCAGGCCTGCCACCAGTTCCTGAGAATGACGGTAGGCCTATGATGATTTTCTGTCAAGCTGGTGTGTTACAAAACAACTGACTTGAGTTAAAGATCTAACCAAATTGTTTTGTTGTTGTTACAGCGTCTTGCTATAAAGCACTTCAAAAGCTCATCCAGTTGCTGCCTCCAACTTGATCAGGGAGAGGGAAAGGCTACGGCAAATGCAGTGTAAAGTCAGCTTTGGCCTACCTCTTGGATATAAAGCCGGTAGGTTTGTTTCCTTTGTGTACATTTATGATAGGTCTTGTGGATATTTTGCAGGAGGATGTATTACCGTAGCCTGGTGATACCAGCTACATACTTCCGCTCAATTGATTGTGCTCCGTAACGAAGGCAAAGCGCTCGTTGCTTGCGATTAATGGAATCTGAACGCCCCAATCAGCGAACAGGGATCGCCGAGTTTGAACCAAACGTTATTGATTGGTTAAGGGAACTCCAATGATTTTAAACTTCAGACAAGCCTCAGCCCATTACAGTAATCAAAGTCCAATGACTGTGTCCCAGACTGAATGACGGGAGAGAATCAAAGTCAAATGCTGGTAATGGCCAGTGTCTCCCGTACATTGACGAGACTATGATATTTTGTGTTGAATTCGGAGAGGTGCCAATACTTTTGGCCACGACTGTATATCATGTGAATACGAATGGGTGGGCAACTAGTCATTTGTCTAATTCCTTTCTTCTCAACCCACCCCCACCCTCTCACCCCCAGATTGGAACCAGTATTTCCAGCCTTCTGAATCCTCCTGAGCGACTGGTGGGATATCATCAGCCCCACCTTGTGTGCATCGGTCAGCCCAACGCCACTGCCCAATACGTCATCGTCGCTGAGAAAGACAAAGTTGCCATCCCACTAGAGGATTATGGTTTGTCCTTTGCCATCGACAAACTATTCAAAATGATTTGGGTGTGCAACGCAGTATATCCTGCCCAACTGACATCTTATAGATTTTGTTATTGTTGAGTTATTGTTGCTATTGATATTGCTGTTGTTACTATTGTGATTTGCACATGATCATTGCACTTTTGTTATTAAAAAAAACTGTTTTCCCCATCTTTTGGTCTGATCATTATTCATTACTCCATACCTGTGCATAGGCCAGATTTAAAAATAGTATGAAATATTAAGAATATATTTAATATTTGGTAAATTAAAGTGTATTCAGTATTATCACTGAATTGTGAATTAAATTAATTTAACCCAACCTTGTTGACTAGTTAACCCAATTATGTAGTCAATACAACCAAAATACTGGGTTAGCAAAGTAACTCATCTGTGGTATAAATATAACCAAAAGCTTTTGTTAAAATTACCCAGCAGTCTGGGTTACCGGGTAACCCAACATGTTGGGTTAAACTTTCAACCCATTTGGTTGGGTTATCCTAACTCAACGCTTGGTCGGTCCTATATTAAACCAGCAGCTGGGTTAAGATTGGGTTGTTTTTAACCCAGCATTTCTTAGAGTGTAGCCTATATTTATATTTTTACAACATCAATCTCCCTATAATATGAACAAAATATGATCAGGTTATACTTTCTCTCTTGAAAACGGGCAAAACGCTAACCCTAACCCGGAAAATGAATTTAAAAAACTACAAACGTTCGGAAAATGCAATACAATGAAGTGTGCGGCGCCATTTTTTTCCGCCATTTTTTTTGTACTTCTAACGCCCTTTGCATACCTACTTTCTTTTAAAAGCTCATATCTTGGTCAATTAAAAACAACTGTGTGTAAAAATGTAACTGCACACAGACATACATTCGCATTACCATATTATATACTATTGGTTCATCCAGGGCAATCCTGTCAGCCCTGGGGAAGGGAACACAATGGCTATAAATGGTCATATTAAGTAATATGGAAATATTTATATGAAAGATAGGCCTAGTTTAAGGGGTAAATGGGGTCTAAACTGCTCCAAATTGAAAAGCATGACTAAGGATAAGGTCACCATCGATATGTTGAACACATTTTGTCACTATATATCCCTTAAAATATGTTTTAGTGATTTTATCCATCTTGGCTCTATATAGGCTGTGAGAAAGTACACATCAGTAAGGGCCTTGGCAGTGAGCAAGATAAAAATGAAACTTTGTCGTAGGATGACAATGAAGACATCGTTGGAAAGGTCTTGATCTGCAGAATACAGATCTGCCACTGTGGACATTCTGGATGGTTCCTGCTCCTCAGGAATGCCCTTTGAACCTTGAACCTAAGGCTCTTTTAAAGGCTTACAGAAAAGCAACACAATGTGATACAAACATGGGGAAAACATTTTTGGAAAGCTCTTGACTTCTTCTATCATGGCCTTTGTGGCCTTTGCCAAACCATCAGGGGGCGCTACTGGGTAAGGTCAAAACCAGATTTCACCCAATTAACAATAGTAAAAATGAAATCTGACCAAATAAATGTGCTCCTCGGCCCCTAAAACATATAATTCACTTGCGAAGTTCCTTGACACATTTTCACATAATAGGGAAAACGTTAACTAAACATTTTAGAACTACAAAAAAATGGCGGAAAAACATGGCGCCGCACACTTCAGTGTATTGCATTTTCCGAACGTTTGTAGTTTTTTAAATTCATTTTCCGGGTTAGGGTTAGCGTTTTGCCCGTTTTCAAGAGAGAAAGTATAACCTGATCATATTTTGTTCATATTATAGGGAGATTGATGTTGTAAAAATATAAATATAGGCTACATTCTATTTCAAGTGTTTTTAGACGTGTTTCCAGCTGCTTTGTTTGTCTTATGAATGAATTGGACAAACATGAATTGTTTGGAGTTAACATTGTGGGACATACATTGTGGTGTGGGACAATAATAGTTGTTGTTGTTTTTTTTAACAAACTTTATTGTCAACACTTATGACATTACAACATAAACAATAGTACAGTAAGGACAGTACTTCCGGCTGATCAGCCGTAGCCCCTAGCAACCTGACGTCATCAGGAATCAGAGCTATAGAGTAAACATAGTTGTTTATAGAGTTGTTTACTCTATAGCTCTGATACAGGAGTAATAACTAACCACAGGACGGATGCCCACACACCATCACAATTAAACAGCGGACAAACATCCGATCGTAACTCGTCACTTTGTCAACATTAGTTTCTCCCGCTGCCACGGAATAATGTGTTGATCAGCAAATCAACCTCAGACATGTAGTGGGCGAGGGTTTGATCCATAGACATATATACACGTATATATTTCTATGGGTTTGATCCGTCAGACGTCGAGTGACGAGTGACGTCACAAGGGAGTCCCGTGTGGAATCTGGGGCTACAGCTGTGCTAGGCGACAGCAGCGTCCATAGCAACCAAAACGTGTCAGTTTAACGTTATTCTGGCGAGATCTGAAAAATCGTCGCAACAACGAGCAAGCGAGTGATTATGTACATTCACTGAGTGGATATTATGAAAGTAAAATATATATTTCTCGCTATATGTAATCAAAACGCATTTGTATGCAGAAACTAACTCAAAATATAGATTTTCTCACTAAAAATAAGAGAAATGTCCGCCATGTTTTTTGTTCTCGCAGCCGGAATCTTGAAAGTCACGTGACTTGGACGCAACACCATAGGAAAGAATAGGCAGAAAAAACGTAACAGTCATACAATTTGAGGGCCGTTATTGTAACCCCTCTACGTTTTGCACTTTGGACCAACGTAGCCAGGATACGTTTTTATATGAGACTGGGTTGGTTAGATAGATGAGTTTACTGTCTCTCCCTAGACCTAGCATAGCTATTAGCCTCCACTTGGGCCAAATGGCTAGGAACACAGGAATGTTACCATCCCCCCTGGAACAATGAGCCATAAACCACCCCCCGTGGTGGGCTATCTTCAGTTCTAAATACCTAGCATGTCCGCTAGCCCCACGTGTTAGCTTGTGTAGCACAAAAATGCTACCATCAACAAAGGAACAAAAGGCTAACCCACGTGTTGGGATCTCCAGTTACATGTACCATATTCTGCAGACAAAGCTAAGATGCACCCTAGCAAAGTTAGCAAGCGTTAGCACATGCAGGAGTATGTACACAAACGTGGGTTATTGTGTTTCATGCAAGTTAGCGTAGTTCTTTGAGAATGCAGTGTTAGTAACAATGTTAGTAGCGATGTTAGTAGCAATCGATCTCCGTTTTCCACTCTCCTATACTCTAAGGGTTATACCCCAAATTTATACTCCCAGGCTCGTACCGAGTTTTAATTTTTTTATTATTATTTTTAATTTTTTTTATTTTTATACTCTAAAGCTCCGTGCCGAGTTTTTTTAGCCTCCCAGGCTCCGTGCCGAGGTTACAGGTTATACATTTTTTAATAATAAAATATACGATACTGGCCCTTTGCTTCTTCTAATGGTCGTAAATGACGACAAAATATCATTTAACTAATTCCCAATCAGAGTTGAGCGCCTGTTCATTTTCCTCGTCGGCTTAACTGTAACGACTATGGACCGGAGAACCAGGGCTTTGCAACAACACACACCAGCCACCTCTGCCACATAATGTCTCTATATCTATCCATCTATCTATTCTATGCAGATTTGGTCAGGCTCTGCTTACCTGGTTTAATGGCCAGCCAGCGACAGAAGTGGAAGTTGTGTGCCGTTCCATAGCTCCGCTCTCTCGGCCCGGCTCCTTCCTCGAATCACGCCGGGGGTCACCAAATTGTGGGGTTGTGCTCCGAGGAAGAAGGCCGCCGACAACAGGATCGCTTTAACTCACTTTATTTGTTTAGTATTATTATTTAATCTATGAAGCAGAAGGAGGGGTATTTGTATAAGTTCACGCGTGGAGAACCCCCAAGCGTTGCATCCTTAGTAGCTTTGCGTCCTTCCGATGCGCTGCCTGGAGGGTTCTGACTTGAGCCGGCGACTTCCACCGGTAGTCACTGGGCAGGAGGCGTGGCCTCCATGACGCACAATGGCTAGCGTTAAGCGCCGCCCCCAGTATATTGTTTGCCGCCATCATGTGTTGAGGTGCAGTTACTACAACTTGTATATTTATTACTACTCTTTTGAGCTGCTGATACATATGCTTATTATTTATCCGCAACACTATCCTGTGTCTCTAGCAGTGTCTACCTGCCAAGGAGATAGGGCTTCCAAGCGAAGCCATTGGGCAGCAGCACTCCTCTCTTTAGAGCCAGCACTTCTACACAATATTTCTACACAAAAGGGGAATTACAAAGTACCCTGCCCTAAACAATAGTATAACTAAATTGCAATTAAATGGGATACGTCTCACGTTACAAAATGTTCTGAATGGATATAACATTAAAATGGCTGCAGGTAAAAAAAACTGTGGCCGGTGGAGCTCCAGTGTGAATGTTTTGTGTGTCTTTTATGTGGGTCTTTGCTATGTACTGTCATGAGCACACAAACAAATCCCTAGCAACTTGTACAGAGTTGTATGGCAATAAAGTATTGAATCTTGAATCTAGAGTGTATAAAATACAGATGATTATGGATATGTGTACATTGGTGGAAACTATCGCAGACTTAAACAAAAAAACAAAACAAGTACACGAGTACTCATTTTGCGAGATTTGGACCGTGTATTAAATTACATTTTTCTGGTATTTATTGCATCCCTAGTACCTACTGGCACCTTAGAGGCCAGTACAGGCCACCGTAGTTTCTCCTACGTCGTTGGAAAGGGAGACGTGAGGGGGGGTATTCAGTTGGTTGTAATCTGTGACTTCACCGCTAAATGCTACTAAATTGTACACATTGCACCTTTAATGCTTATTAGATGTATAAACGGCCTTAAATTACAAACTTAAAATTAAAACGTGAATTTGGGTTTCCAGTGGCTTTAATAATAACTATATTCAACCACATACACATCAGTCATTTTGTTTCTTTCATTAGGGACCGAGCCAGTGAAACTGGAAGGTCCCTATTGAAATTGCTTCGTTTATTATTAGGGACCGAGCCAGTGAAACTGGAAGGTCCCTATTGAAATTGCTTCGTTTATTATTATTATTATTATTTCGGGGAACTTTGCCGGCGATTTGCACCATCTCAACATAAACATTTGACTGTTTTTATTTGGCAAAGTTGTCGGGGCTGGTGAAAAATTATATATTCTATGCGTCACGTTCATGTCGCACACTTGGAAAACCACTAGGTGGCGCTATTCTGAGCAAAACCGTAACGCTCATAACTCCGCCATACTTTGTCGCACATTCAAAAACCTGATATCAATACATGCAGAAATTAGTGCTGCACCTCCCCACGTCGGCCACTCCTATCTCCGCCCGAATAGTTTTTTCGCTAGAGCGCAAAAACACAAAAATTAATTTTTTCAAGTGCAATAAGTACGCTTGTCTCTGATTCGCACGAAACTTCACAGGTAACATCTCCAGACTGTCCCATGAACAAAAGTAATTGGAAGTATTTTGATATTTCAAAAAATAAGCGCGCTATAAATATTTTAATTTATGTAAATTTTACGTCAAAAAAGCAAGTGGACCATTTCTCCACTTTGGTATGTTTGTTCGACACCAAACTTTAGTCAATAGTTCCTTATCCCTCCATAAAGCATCGTACAAATTTTCAGACCATCGCCACTAGGTGGCGCTCTTTAAAATTAAGAAGTTTATATCTCCACATCGGCAAGTGCGATTTCAACGAAACTTGGTACGATGATAGCACATGGCTCCCTGAGGCTTACGTTAAAAGGAGAAAAAAATTCCGCCACTAGGTGGCGCTCTAATGTCAGCATAAATCACTGTACAAAGACCGTAATAGTTATGAATATAAAATTCACAGGACATGTGTAGACTCGTGCCCGGAGCTCACATACCAAAAATCGTGTTTGTCGTGATTGTAGCGCCCCCTACAGGGAATTAAAAAAACAGCCCCGACACCACGTTTCACGAAAATGTATGAAACTCGGTAGGCACATGTATTGGTCCAAGACCTACAAAAAAGCCTCTTGGACCCATACCCCAAAACCCACCGGAAGTCAGATATTTTAATTTCAATTTTTGACATTTTTCAATTTTCGCCTCCTATTTCAACGAACTCCTCCCAGAGGATTTGTCGCCTGGGCTTCAAATTTTTTTTATCCATTCAGGAGGTGGAACTTGAGAAAAGTTGTGCTAATTGCGACTCTACGTCGAAGGGCGTGGCCGTGGCGGGCCGTCAAAGTAGGCCATATTCAATTCCGTGATATTTTTTGCCGTTGTATTTGAACAAACTCCTCCCAGGGGAGTTGTCGCTTGGGCTTCAAAATTCTTCAGTACACTCACAAGATGTTACTTGAGAAAAGTTGTGCTAATTGCGACTCTACATCGAAGGGCGTGGCCGTGGCGTGCCGTCAAAGTTGGCCATTTTTAATTCAGTGGTATTTTTTTCCCATGTTTGGGAACTAACTCCTCCCAGGGATTTTATTTGTTCTGCTTTAAAATTTGTCAGTACAGTCAGAAGATGGTGCTGAACAAACGTTGTGCTCCTTGCGACTCTACGTCAAAGGGCGTGGCCGTGGCGTTCCGTCAAAGTTGGTTCTGTGATCTTTTTTTCCAATGTTTGTGACCAAACTCCCCCCAGAGAATTTGTTTGTTCTGCTTCAAAATCCATCAGTGCAATCAGAACATGGTGCTAAACAAAGCTTGTGATATTTGCGACTCTACGTCAAAGGGCGTGTCCATGGCGTGCCGTCAAAGTTGGCCATTTTGAATTCAGTGGTCTTTTTTCCCAATGTTTGTGAACAAACTCCCCCCAGGGAATTTGTTTGTTCTGCTTCCAAATCCATCAGTACAGTCAGAAGATGGTGCCGAACAAACATTGTGCTCTTTGCGACTCTACGTCACAGGGCGTGTCCGTGGCGTATCGTCAAAGTTGGCCACTTTGAATGGAATGTCAAACTGATGCGATTTGTGCCATTCCCTGACCCTCATGTTAGCTACTACGAGTCTCCCTGTGAACGCCCCGGTCTACCGCACACTGCATGGACCGCGTCGGACGCCAACCTGTCGCGACACTATCCACGACACGCCCCGACGGACTCGGCGAGGTCCCGCACACAGCTCCTTGGAGCTTTAATTAGGGACCGAGCCAGTGAAACTGGAAGGTCCCTATTGAAATTGCTTTGTTTATTCTTATTCTTATTATTTGCAGCTTTGTCGGCGATTTGCACCATCTCAACGTATACATTTGACTGTTTTTATTTGGCAAAGTTGTCGGGGCTGGTGAAAACTTATATATTCTATGCGTCACGTTCATGTCGCACACTTGGAAGACCACTAGGTGGCGCTATTTTTGACCAAATTCCGTAATGCTCATAACTCCTGCATACTTGGTCGCACATTCATAAACCTTATATCCACACATGCAGGACACATTGCTGCACCTCCTCATATAGGCCACGCCCACTTCCGCCTACATTTTTTTTTCGCTACAGCGCGAAAACTCGCAAATAATACGTCTACAGGTTCCAATGATGCGCCTTTCTCTGATTCGCACGAAACTTCACAGGTAGCATCTCCAGACTGTCCCATGAAAAAAAGTAATTGGAAGTATTTTGATATTTCAAAAAATAAGCGCGCTATAAATATTTCAATTTATGTAAATTTTACGTCAAAAAAGCAAGTGGACCATTTCTCCACTTCGGTATGTTTGTTCGACACCAAACTTTGGTCAATAGTTCCATATACCTCCATTAACCATCTAACAAATTTTCAGACCATCGCCACTAGGTGGCGCTCTTTAAAATTAAGAAGTTTATATCTCCACATCGGCAAGTGCGATTTAAACGAAACTTGGTATGATGATAGCACATGGCTCCCTGAGGCTTACGTTAAAACGAGAACAAAATTCCGCCACTAGGTGGCGCTCTAATGTCAGCATAAATCACTGTACAAAGACCGTAATAGTTATGAATATGAAATTCACAGGACATGTGTAGACTAGTGCCCGGAGCTCAGGTACCAAAAATCATGTTTGTCGTGGTTGTAGCGCCCCCTACAGGAATTTTAAAAAGCAGCCCCGACACCCCGTTTCACGGATATTTCTGAAACTCGGTAGGCACGTGTATCAGTCCAGGACCTACAAAAAAGCCTCTTGGACCCATACCCCAAAACCCACCGGAAGTCAGATATTTTCATTTCAATTTTTGACATTTTTCAATTTTCGCCTCCTATTTCAACGAACTCCTCCCAGAGGATTTGTCGCCTGGGCTTCAAATTTTTTTTTTCCATTCAGGAGGTGGAACTTGAGAAAAGTTGTGCTATTTGCGACTCTTCGTCGAAGGGCGTGGCCATGGCGGGCCGTCAAAGTAGGCCATATTCAATTCCGTGATCTTTTTTGCCGTTGTATTTGAACAAACTCCTCCCAGGGGAGTTGTCCCTTGGGCTTCAAAATTCTTCAGTTCACTCACAAGATGTTACTTGAGAAAAGTTGTGCTATTTGCGACTCTACGTCGAAGGGCGTGGCCGTGGCATGCCGTCAAAGTTGGCCATTTTTAATTCAGTGGTATTTTTTTCCCATGTTTGGGAACTAACTCCTCCCAGGGATTTTATTTGTTCTGCTTTAAAATTTGTCAGTACAGTCAGAAGATGGTGCTGAACAAACATTGTGCTCCTTGCGACTCTACGTCAAAGGGCGTGGCCGTGGCGTGCCGTCAAATTTGGCCATTTTGAATTCAGTGGTCTTTTTTTCCAATGTTTGTGAACAAACTCCCCCCAGGGAATTTGTTTGTTCTGCTTCAAAATCCATCAGTACAGTCAGAAGATGGTGCCGAATAAACATTGTGCTCTTTGCGACTCTACGTCACAGGGCGTGTCCGTGGCGTATCGTCGAAGTTGGCCATTTTGAATCGAATGTCAATCTGTGATGCCGTTTGTACCATTCCCTAACCCTAATGTTAGCTACTACGAGTCTCCCTGTGAACGCCCCGGTCTACCGCACACTGCATGGACCGTGTCGGACGCCAACCTGTCGCGACACTATCCACGACACGCCCCGACGGACTCGGCGAGGTCCCGCACACAGCTCCTTGGAGCTTTAATTATTATTATTTTTCTGCGCTTTGACGGCGATTTGCACTATCTCAACGTATACATTTGACTGTTTTTATTTGGCAAAGTTGTCGGGGCTGGTGAAAAATTATATATTCTATGCGTCACGTTCATGTCGCACACTTGGAAGACCACTAGGTGGCGCTGTTTTTGAGCAAATTCCGTAACGCTCATAACTCCGCCATACTTGGTCGCACATTCATAAACCTTATATCCACACATGCAGGAATCATTGCTGCACCTCCTCATATAGGCCACGCCCACTTCCGCCTACATTTTTTTTTTGCTACAGCGCAAAAACTACAAACTACTACGTGTCTAGGTTCCAACTATGCGCCTTTCTCTGATTCGCACGAAACTTCACAGGTAGCATCTCCAGACTGTCACATGAAAAAAAGTAATTGGAAGTATTTCGATATTTCAAAAAATAAGCGCGCTATAAATATTTTAATTTGTGTAAATTTTACGTCAAAAATGCAAGTGGACAATTTCTCCACTTTGGTATGTTTGTTCGACACCAAACTTTGGTCAATAGTTCCTTATACATCCATTAACCATCGTACACATTTTCAGACCATCGCCACTAGGTGGCGCTCTTTAAAATTAAGAAGTTTATATCTCCACATCGGCAAGTGCGATTTAAACGAAACTTGGTACGATGATAGCACATGGCTCCCTGAGGCTTTCGTTAAAAGGAGAACAAAATTCCGCCACTAGGTGGCGCTCTAATGTCAGCATATATCACTGTACAAATATCGTTATAGTTATGAATATGAAATTCACAGGACATGTGTAGACTAGTGCCCGGAGCTCACATACCAAAAATCGTGTTTGTCGTGATTGTAGCGCCCCCTACAGGGAATTAAAAAAACAGCACCGACACCACGTTTCACGGAAATGTATGAAACTCGGTGGGCACATGCAAGGTTCCCAGACCTACAAAAAAGCCTCTTGGACCCATACCCCAAAACCCACCGGAAGTCAGATATTTGAATTTTAATTTTTGTCATTTTTCAATTTTCGCCGCATATTTGAACAAACTCCTCCCAGGGGATTTGTCGCCTGGGCTTCAAATTTTATTTGTACGTTCAGGAGGTGCAACTTGAGAAAAGTTGTGCTATTTGCGACTCTACGTCGAAGGGCGTGGCCGTGGCGGGCCGTCAAAGTAGGCCATATTCAATTCCGTGATCTTTTTTGCAGTTGTATTTGAACAAACTCCTCCCAGGGGAGTTGTCGCTTGGGCTTCAAAATTCTTCAGTACACTCACAGGATGTTACTTGAGAAAAGTTGTGCTAATTGCGACTCTACGTCGAAGGGCGTGGCCGTGGCATGCCGTCAAAGTTGGCCATTTTTAATTCAGTGGTATTTTTTTCCCATGTTTGGGAACTAACTCCTCCCAGGGATTTTATCTGTTCTGCTTTAAAATGTGTCAGTACAGTCAGAAGATGGTGCTGAACAAACATTTTGCTCCTTGCGACTCTACGTCAAAGGGCGTGGCCGTGGCGTTCCGTCAAAGTTGGTTCTGTGGTCTTTTTTTCCAATGTTTGTGACCAAACTCCCCCCAGAGAATTTGTTTGTTCTGCTTCAAAATCCATCAGTGCAATCAGAACATGGTGCTAAACAAAGCTTGTGCTCTTTGCGACTCTACGTCAAAGGGCGTGTCCATGGCGTGCCGTCAAAGTTGGCCATTTTGAATTCAGTGGTCTTTTTTTCCAATGTTTGTGAACAAACTCCCCCCAGGGAATTTGTTTGTTCTGCTTCAAAATCCATCAGTACAGTCAGAAGATGGTGCCGAACAAACATTGTGCTCTTTGCGACTCTACGTCACAGGGCGTGTCCGTGGCGTATCGTCAAAGTTGGCCATTTTGAATGGAATGTCAAACTGATGCGATTTGTGCCATTCCCTGACCCTAATGTTAGCTACTACGCGTCTCCCTGTGAACGCCCCGGTCTACCGCACACTGCATGGACCGCGTCGGACGCCAACCTGTCGCGACACTATCCACGACACGCCCCGACGGACTCGGCGAGGTCCCGCACACAGCTCCTTGGAGCTTTAATTGTTCTTGTTTTAGTTCAAGTTCACTTTTCACACAACTTGTTGGCCAATTGTACTCTTTTTATTCAAAAAAACGTTATTGACTGATTGACTTTTTTAAAATTCTTTTGGCCGTACATCCAACAAAATATTTTTTTAAATTACATTAATATGTGTCTGCCTGATTAAGACATTTTCACATTAAGCCTATTCTTTAATGCATTGGTTAACCATTAAAATAAGCAATATTATATGACTTGATTGTGGGCTTATTTTTCTCAATTTGTACGAGAGGTAGATCTTTGATGATATTTTGACTTGCGTAGTGATCTTAGTGATCTTTAAACATGCCTAAATCTATGGTCTTAACGCTTTGACTACTTATACTACTATACAACTATGTACAACAGTCTGGACTCTTGGTGGAGCTCAGTGCCGGGCTGTCTTCCCGGCGGGCACCGTGGCTCATCGCTGGCGTCCTGCTCCTTCTGTGGGATGATGTCCTTTTAAAAAAAAAACCTTGACTTGCACCACCTCAATAAACCAAATGATTCATATTGAATATCTTAATAGATTTCTTGATTTGTTTTTTTTAAATTGACAATCATTGGTAATACATACTCCCTTACCTTCTTCCTGGTGAAGCAGGATCTCAGGGTCTTCCAGAGGCCAAAGAAAAAGCCAAGTTTCCTGGTGGTGGGTTTTATCTCATCCAACAGTAGCAGAAAACATCTTTAAATATACAGATGTGTGAGTACTGGTATCCATGTAAAGGCAGATGGTTAACATGACTGCATTGTCTACCTGCAGCAGCTCCTGGCTGTCGATGGAGGACAGGGAGCTGGTGTCACTGTCAGGGAGGAGGAGGTGGAGAGGGAAGAGAAGGGGGAGGTGGCCAGCTGGGGTGATGCTCTGCTCCACACTGGCTCCCACAGTCTGACCCTTCGAAAGACACTTTTGGAAACTACCAGATGAATACAAATATCCAAGAAGAACAATAAGAAGAATCACTTTAAATGTTTGAAAGCCTAAACAACTACAGCAGATACTCGTATTTGAACAGTTTTAAAGGAATCTATTCAAACACATCTCAGTTAAAGTAAACAGTAAAACAGTAAACATTGTCTTACAGGGATCAAGTTCCAGAGGGCTGGAATGGCGTAAGTGGCATAGAATTATAAAATAAACTACTACTATTACTAATAATAATATTAATAATAATAAACTTATTTGTATAGCACTTTTTATACAATAAAATGCAGGTCAAAGTGCTTTACAATTTGGCATTAAAAGACTAGAAGACAACAGAAAGACAAAAATTAAGTTCAGATTTTTTTTTTAGAAGAGATAAAAATGTACCACATTAACCAAATGCCTGTGTGAATAAGTAGTTCTTCATTTGAAACATGTCAACAGAGCTTGCATCTCTAATGTAACTGGGCTGTAACTGAGGAAAAGGATGGATGATTCCAGAATTGTACAATTGTCAATAAAAACAATGCTGTGCACTGTAAAGGCAAACTCGAGCCATGTATGGAGGCTAAGAATCCGGCTAACACGACCAACGCTTCGGCCAAACGGAAGGATGGGGCCGGAGATAAAAAATACCCAGCCAATAATCAATATATTGTTAATATATGGTTACCGAATCAGCATCGGCCAATAATAACTGATCTGATAGCTCAGAACTGCTATTGTTGGCACCGTCAAAACCCCAGATCCAACTATCTAGCCTCTGCCCGGGATAAGACCATTGGCGGCAAGAATTGTTGCTTCAACAATTATTTATTTTCATGTCGTTTACCAAGGATTTAGCGACTGGAAACACTTGGGGATCACAAGAGGAGTGATGAGCATAGGAGCTGCATGCTATCTTTACATCAGAGACGCAAGAGCACCAGGACCATTGACTCATCTTTGCTAAAACAAATGGAAGGAGCAAGACAATACTGAAGAGATGTCCTCAAAAGAGTCATGGGGGTTATCAAGGGTTATCTCAGGGAGAGAGGACTCACCTTTAGAGGTGTTATGAATGGCTGGCGTCACCTCTAAATGGAAATTTCCTCTGGATTATAGAACCGATAGCTCAGTTGGACCCATTCTTAGACAACTTGTGAAGAATTGATTGATTTCATGGGAGAGAAAATTAGGCAGACTCTTGTGGATGAATTTCGGGAAGCAAAATACTTCTCTGTAGTTGTTGACTCAACCCCAGACCTGTCCCACATCGATCAACTTACTTTCATTTTGAGATTTGTCAGATGCCAACAATGCTTAATGGAAAACTTCACCAAGATAAAGGCATTTGCAAATATAGCCAGCTCAGATGATGAAAAAAGGGACACCAGACATAAAGCAGGAGCACTGTATGCAATTGGAGTATCTAGAAACTGCATTTATGGCCCATTTCTGGGATTCAATCCTTGACAGATTTCAAGCCACAAGCCTAATGTTACAAAAAAGTGACAACATTTTAACAGTGGTGAGTCGAGTCGATTCGAATCTTGAGAACATGTTTTAAAAATGTTTTATGTAATAATAGACAAACTGGTGAGCTGTCTCAATCATCGCCTGTCTGCCTACAAGGACTTGACAGATATATTTGGGGTTTTATTCATGCCAAAAACAACGAGCAACAGTGAGATCACAAAACAGGCCAATGCACTTCAGTGCATATCCATCAGTCTTAAACAGCGGCTTTGCCAACAAGCTCATACAGTTCAGATCATGCATGTGTGAACAAGACAAGTGGCCTTCAAAGACGCTGAACACAATGTTGGAACCTGGCCTGCAATCCGAATTCCCTAATGTATATGTAGCCTTGAGGATGTTTTTTATCACTTTGCCGGTGACAAACTGCGAAGGGGAGGACTCATTTCGCCACATGGCGAGGATTAAAAATGAACTGATTACATAAATGACTACGCTAGAACTCTATCAATACTCGCAATAGAGTTTGTCAGAGACATGGACTTTAATGATGTGGTAGAGGAAAGGCCAGAAAGAAGACCATCGCATGATGTACCCTTTCTCTCATATTATTCACACATTATGGACTGTTGTAATTTAAGGTATATCTTCTTGTCTCAAAGGTGTTGTGTTGTTGTATACAAGTAGCTGACATTGATTGCTTTTGGAAACCTTTAGGCTATTATTGTATCATTGTGTCTCTATGCCAGGATGTGTGATATGGTGGAAATCCTGTGTGATGGGAAATACAGGTTATATATATTATTATTTGATATATGCAGAGTGTACGCAGAGTGTGTGTGTGTGTGTAATGGAATAATCTGAATCATAGAACTGTATGGAGGTGGTGGTGGAGGTGGGGCAGTATGTGCTTGTGTCAGTGTTGTAGTACTCGAGTACTCGTGAGCTAAATATAGAGACTCGTGACTTGACTTGGACTCGAGCAGTGAATGACTCGAACTTGACTCGGACTCGTGCATTAGGGACTCGAGAATTAAGACGAGGACTCAACTTTTTTTTTAATGTCATTAGGCTTTAATTGTAATATGCCATTATTCTATAATTTGGTATATGATTAGTGCAAGGGAATGTTACTGCTTCATGTCATACATCACACGTAACTAAGTTAATAACGTAACTAACGTAACATAATTACGTAACTACATAAATAACCCACACAGCAAAAGGACTCCGCGACGGATCCGCCGCGGAGGTATCGCGGCTTTCGGAACGGATCCGCGAAACGGACCATATCGGGGTCCACTTGCACGCCGCGTTGGATCCGCTACAGAGGTGGATCGCGGACCCGCCGTGGCTCATACCCATGTTATGAATAGCTTGAATAGCATGAATAGCTTAAGCTAATCATGATAGAAGACATGGTTATGTATGTGCAAATAAAGCACATTAGAGTTGCATTTCTGAGTTATTATGGGGAGGAGGACAGGAGGACAGGACAGTAGTTATGAGCACTAGAGTGAGTCAAAAACAGTAAAATACATATGAAAGTTCATAGCTGCCGCCATTAGGACGCGCCTATGAGCTGCGGCACAACAGTTATGTTTTTTTTTAAGTGTAACAACATGTATGCTTACTTTAGTGCTGACTCGACTCGGACTCGATGTGGATCAATAGGGACTCGACTCGGACTTATCTCGTATGAGTAGTGGACTTTTTTATGACTTGGACTTGACTCGGACTCGTACACTGGAGACTCGAGCCTGGACTCGGACTCGAGGCATAGTGACTCGACTACAACACTGGCTTGTGTATGCCATTGAGCTACACTGGCTAATTGTTTATTGTATTGTATCGACTTTTGCTTACTGCAGTTTTTCCCCTATGTTCATTTAGCAGCTGAATTATGAGCGCCGCTGTTAAAATCCTCCCAGAATTATGAGTGCCGCTCCTAAAAGCCTCCCTCTCCTCATTCTTCAAATGACATCTACATAGCGTAGCTCCTTAAGGGAAAGGAGAGTGCGTAGCGTAAAGGAGCGAGTGTTTGGTTGAGCTAGAGAGCGAGCAGCAGAAAAGTGATGGTAAATGTGAGCAGAGCAGATGTAAAGGTTAGCAGTAAGTTGTCAGTTGTCAGTAAATGTACAGTATAGGCTACAGTGTGTCAGTTAATTAATGCTGCAGCTTCTCAAGACCAAGAATGGTCTTGTATGTTATTTCCCCACTTGCTGGAAAAGTGAAGGGGCTGTTGTTGGAAAATTGGCCCCCTGAAAGAATTGATGCTTTATTGTTATAGAAAGAGGAACCAATGGACTATTAAAATACACTCACATAGTGGACAAATGGACTGTCACTGATGACAAAAGAACTTACACACACATGATGGACAAAGTACACATATTTTAATGTACAAAACAGGTGACATAAGCAGTACATGTGGCCATCAACACACCTGTTTGAGATAAACTAACCCAAATTGCACATATATAGCGGACAAAGTACATGACAGTGAATTTGACCCCCCTGTAAAACTAGGAACTGAAACCAGACAGCAGAGAAGGCCAGTGATAAAGACTTCACCCCGATAACCTCCATCTGGAGCACCAATAGGGAACCGACCCCTCATGATAGAGAAGAAGGGGGGGGGTCGACACAGGCAGTAAAACTGCTGATTATAAAAAGAAAGACCTGAACTTCCTGCATTGCGCTTATCCGGAGACAGGCCCTGAGCAGGGGTGTCTCAGTTCTCTTGCGAACTTTTAGTACTAATCGGTTAAGTGCCCCTCACACTCTGTGCTCATTTTGATCAGATGTTGTAATTTGTAATTGTTGAATAAATACAGACACATAGGTGAAACCTCCTTCGTTGTATTGGCCTCTTCTCTTTTTTACCATCGTCCGTCTTATTGTTTTTTAACGACAAATTGGTGACCTCGACGTGATATTTTATCTGACGGACAAGAGAGGCCAAAATCAACCGACCAGGCGGGAGGACGCCCGACCCCGAGTGCACCGTCCCAGGCGCCAACTAAACAGGTAAGCAGAACCTGACAAAATAGAAAAGAAAAAGAAAAAACGTCAAATCTGTGTAGGACAATCCCCGGTAGCACAGGGATTTAAATTAACCATAGGCCCAGTCTAATTAGGGAACGGTGTGACAAAGGGTAAGACTATCCCCGTTTTAAGTGAGTTGAATTCAAAGCATAGAACTTAAACTGAAGAGCGTGAGTGGTGAGGCCCGCGGGTAGAATATAAAACACGTGAGGGCCGAGAGGCATCACGGGGGGGGGCCACGGGGGCATCGCCGCGGGCGTGTAATTGTAGTATATAGTCCCAGTCGCTGGGACCAACGTCGGGGACGTGTAATCGTCAGAAAACTGCGCGCGGCGCCAACGCCAAAAGGCGAATAATAGTCAGAAAAACGTGCTCGAAGCACCAACGTCTCATACGCGTCAATTAGATACATAAGATCGTGGGGAAGACCGCTGGTCTTTAGGCGCAGAAGCCTCCCACCGCACCGTGACGCCGCTTTAGGCGAAAAACGCGTGTTATTAAAGGAGTGGGGTAGGAATATAAATACATATATACATTAGTATATATATGTATGTATATGTTTTATGTGTGTGTATACTTATAAGATATGTGTGTGTAGGTGCGTGAGTGTGACGCCGCGGAGAGGGCGGGTTATTTCTGGCTGCCGCGTGATTGCGCATGTTTGTGACGCCGCGGAGAAGGCGGGTCAATCCTAGCTGCTACGTAATTACGTGTGCGTAAGTATGACGCAGCGGAGAGGGCGGGTTATTTCTGGCTGCCACGTGATTGCGCATGTGTGAATGTGACGCCGCGGAGAAGGCGGGTCAATCCTAGCTGCTACGTAATTACGTGTGCGTGAGCGTGACGCCGCGGAGAGGGCGGGTTATTTCTGGCTGCCACGTGATTACGAGTGTGGGTGTGACCCCTCGGATAAGAGACAGCCAAGTTAAGATTGTAGTGTATTTTCTGATATACATTTACAGGATATTCTACTTCTTTCTTTTATTCATTGTATTTCACTCATTCTTTATATGTAGAATACTGCTGTGTCATGGGAGAACATTCCTGTGTCTCCTAGTAAGCTATTAGGGGTAATCCTGAGGGCCTGCTCAGGGTCAGCAAGATGCCCTGATGACCCCAGGCTGCTGAAATAACAACAAGATGCCCTGATGAACTCAGACTGTATTTCCGTATGTGGTTTACGATAGGAAGTTGTTGTGTTGTAAAAGTTAGACAGTCTAGGTATGTTGTTTCAGCTTGCAGGACTGTCACGCATGGTATGGCTTAGAGAGGCCTATAAGAAGTGTGTGCATTAGAGAGGAGAGAGTTTCGGACCCCTTTGGGGGATTCGGACTCAGATTGGGAGAAGATTCGGCCACCATTCAGATGCATAGAATGTCATCCCGCTTGTGTTCTCTGTTAAATAAAAAGTTATTTACTCAGACACTTTTGGGAGCGGACCTCCATCATTTCATCATCCACAAACCAGTATTCTGGCAGCCGAGAAGAATATACTACATTATTGGCGTCACGAACAGGATTGGCTGAATGCGCAAAATCGATGACCAGAGACCAACTCAACGCAGTTTAAACCCAGAAGAAGCGCGCAAGGTGAGTTCACCTAACTTCTGGTTTTTATACTGTGTCCAGGTGTTTTCTGTCAATACGGTGGGTCCGCAACTAAAAAGAGTCTCTGCGGAGAAGAAATAGGCTGGTGGACGATGGATGAGAGAGTTCCGTTATAAATTTACTAAAAATATACTTAGAGAAACAAAATGAAATTAAAGAAACAAAATGAAATTAAAGAAACAAAATAAAATTAAAGTAACAAATGAAACTAGAAGTAACAAAAACGTTTAGAAATAAAAAACAAAAATAAAAACGAGAGGAATAGAGGCTTGATATGGTTAAGGACGTCAATGGGAGACAGTTTAGTGTGTGCAAGTTTCGAGAAAAAGCCCATTGACAGCACAAATGGAAATGCGAGTAGAGAAGGATGAATGAAGAGTATGCGCTCATCACCCGATAAGAAAAACCGTCATTGGTTCGTAACATGTGCACCAATTTGAAAATAATTAAAACCAATGACAGATCAAATGTATGTGTGGGTTTAAGTGTGAAGGAGACACATGTTTTGAGTGAGACAAAAGCCTTGGGTACATTTTGATGAGAGCGAGTTTGCGGCCTGGCCCAAGGCAAATGTGAAAATGCAGCAAAAGGAGTGACACTATCAGAGTACTGAAAATGTCAGTGAATGTGTATGCACTAGATGCATTTGCGATGATAGGAGACACACGCTTCCAAAGTAATGTGACGGTGACTGTGACAGCGCTAAAGAAAAGTAAGTCGTTGGAGAACTTTCATGCAGCAGCATAAAATGGTAAACTGTCGATAAGAGATGATAAGATGATAAAGTGAAAAGCCCGGCCGGGTAATTTACAGCCTACAAAATAATAAAGACAAAAAAAAAATTGCATAAACACCTAAAGTTGGATAGGGAAAATTAAGAAGCTTCAAAATAATTGTTGTGTTCAATGTTCAATGTTCTGTGTCTGTTTGTGTGTCTGTTCTGTGTTACTGTGAAGTAAATGTGGTTTGTCTGTGGAGAAAGAACAAAGAAAAAAGGTGATGACCAATCCCTGTTAAAAGGGACAAAGAAAAAAGGCGTTGGCCAGTCTGTTATTTGGCGTGTAAGAAAATTACTGTGGATCATTAGGCCTAAAGTTAATTTTAGTCTATGTTTGTTCTATACAAGTGCTTATAGCGACGGAGATGTGAGAGACTGTAAAGAAAAAGTAGAATAAACAACGGTTATAGATAGTAGTACATTGTGTGAATGCTCAAAAGATGAGTGAATGAAGTTACTTATTTGTAAACTGAGCTCTAAAGTATTATTAAAGACAAGTGGTCTAATTGTGGGAGTGACGACTCCTCATGTAAATATTGTAGAAAGAAGTCTTATTATTTCTTGAAGTTGTGAAACTGTTTAGATTAAGAAACTGCTGGCGGAAGTCTAGGGAAACACTCGCAGGGGCGATGCAAATAATTCTCTAGCCGGGGGGCCACCAGGTTTCCCCCTCTGATTCAGAAGACAGACTCTGCTCTCTCTGAAGTCACGTTAACAAGTGAACTGCGCATGTGTGGGTTTAAGGAGGAGCTACAAGTTACACAGACGCGTGGTCACGCCCCTACTGCACTCTTGGAGCAGAAAGGGGAGAGAAGGCAGACTGAAGCCTAGTACAATAATTCTGTTTATTGGTGGTCATTACTTGATCATGAATCATATTATTGAGACTTTTAAAATTATAAGAAATTACAAGGTTAACAAAAAAGGAAAGAAAATAAATTAATTAAAAGGGGGAGAGAGAAAAATGAGTATTAGAAATGGTTAGTAGGGATAAAACATTAAAAAAAAAAACATACTAGGAAACATTACTTAATCATGAATTTTATTATCTAGACTTTTAAATTCATCAATATCTATGTCAACAGATGTCATTACTGCGATAAAAAAGTGTTTTTGTGTAAAAGCTGATTGATTATTCTTAAGCGTCAACTTGTCAGTAATATGAAGCAAGTTGTTCAAATAGACATTAAATCTTTGTTTTATTCTTTTCCTTTATTTACATTTGCACGAGAACCTTAAGTGAAGGAGGGGACCTCCACGGAAGGGGGGTTCCTGTCCAAAGAAACATCTCAAACGTCTCATGTGCATTTCGTCGTCGATTCATAAAGTAATGCTTGTAACAGATTTAGGTGATGCTACAACCCAGGCAGTTATTAGACAGCCGATCGCCATAGCAACACCACTTTTAGTGGAAGGTGAAGAGATAGCATCTACTACTTACAGATAGTATTAGCACATCAACTCCTACAGGGGATGTGAGACTAATAACAAGAACAGTTTCTGAATCTACAACTACTACAACTAGGACCCTTATAAGCGAAATTGTGGAGATAAGATTCTCTACAGCTGTGTTATGAGTGAGAAGAAAAGAGAGGATGTGACAGAAGACATTGACAGAGGACATTGACAGAGCAATGACGACATTTGTGATATTTACAGAGACCTATAGGTACAATTCAGAAATTAGCTACTACGTCTATGACATCCACAGAGACATCCACAGAGTCTCCAAGTGTAGCACTGAAACTCACTACTGAAATAAAGAATAA
This sequence comes from Merluccius polli, assembly GCA_030340625.1. Classification (NCBI taxonomy): domain Eukaryota; kingdom Metazoa; phylum Chordata; class Actinopteri; order Gadiformes; family Merlucciidae; genus Merluccius; species Merluccius polli. The sequence continues at coordinate 4,664 of JAOPHQ010003700.1, read as the reverse complement.
TGGTAATGAGACATTTGAAAACATCATTATGTCCAACACACAAGATCCACTAAGACCTAAGACTACTCAGAACCAACTTAATATGACTCAGACTGAGAGCACGATGACTGACTATAATCTGCTGGACAACAGCTGGACACAGACTGAGAAGGTTGAAAACTTGCATGCAATACTACAACGAGATGCTAGATTGAAGGCATATGGGTTTGACTCTTCAGTATTACAGGTCTCCGACCCATGGGCAAGCAGAGACATGTGGTTCCAACAGGTAACTCATTCTGTAAAAACAACAACCTATGGGAAGTGTCCATGTGTGGTTAGGGTTCCATCACCCAGCACATGGCCGTCAATTTTAGAGACAGTAAATCAGGACAGAGCCCCCTAGTAGGAGAACTCAGGAGATCTGAGAGAGAGAAGAGGACAATAAAGCAGAGCAGCACTAGAGCTGCAAGAAGTACTTAGATAAGGAAGAAGAAGAAGAAGAGAGAGGGGCAATAAAGAGTTATGCAGGAGTTTACCCTATAATAGCAGTGGTGATGATGATATTGATACTGATAATAATAATAGTAATAGTAATAATAGTAATGGTAATAATAATAATAATAATGATACATTTTATTTGAAGGTGCCTTTTAAGACGCACAAGGTCGCCTTACAGTGCAAAGTGGTAAAGAGGCAACCAGCTCAGTATGTCCCATGGGGATTACAGGACTTAGAGGGGTTAGAATAAAATATAAATAAAGAAAGCGCTGTGAACATTAGAACGTTTAAGGATATGTTGGGACATAGAAAGTATACATGTAGAGATCAATTATGTATTAGTGTTTGTTATTAGGGACCGAGCCAGTGAAACTGGAAGGTCCCTATTGAAATTGCTCTGTTTATTATTCTTATTATTATTATTCTTTTTGGGCCTCTTTGCCGGCGATTTGCACCATCTCAAAGTATACGAAAACTCTTCTTATTTGGCAAAGTTGTCGGGGCTGGTGAAAACTTATATATTCTATGCGTCACGTTCATGTCACACACTTGGAAGACCACTAGGTGGCGCTGTTTTTGAGCAAATTCCGTAACGCTCATAACTCCGCCATACTTTGTCGCACATTCAAAAACCTTATATCCATACATGCAGAAATTAGTGCTGCACCTCCCCACGTCGGCGACTCCTATCTCCGCCCGAATAGTTTTTTCGCTAGAGCGCAAAAACGCGAAAATAAAATTTTTCACGTGCGATACGTGCGCTTGCCTCCCATTTGCACGAAACTGCACACGTAGCATCGCCAGACTGTCTTATGAAAAAAAGTCTGGTAAAGTATTTCCATATTTCAAAAAATAAGCGCGCTATAAATATGTTAATTTGTGTAAATTTTACGTCAAAAAAGCAAGTGCACCATTTCTCCACTTTCCTATGGTTGTTCAACACCAAACTTTGGTCAATAGTTCCTTATAGTTTAATTAACCATCGTACAAATTTTCAAACCATCGCCACTAGGTGGCGCTCTTTAAAATGAAGAAGTTTATATCTCCACATCGGCAAATGCGATTTAAACGAAACTTGGTACGATGATAGCACATGGCCCCCTGAAACTGACGGCAAAAGGGAAAAAAAATTCCGCCACTAGGTGGCGCTCTAATGTCAGCATAAATCACTGTACAAAGACCGTAATAGTTATGACTATGAAATTCACAGGAGATGTGTAGACTAGTGCCCGGAGCTCACGTACCAAAGATCGTGTTAGTCGTGGTTGTAGCGCCCCCTACAGGATATTAAAAAAACAGCCCCGACACCCCGTTTCACGGATATTTATGAAACTCGGTAGGCATGTGTATCAGTCCACGACCTACAAAAAAGCCTCTTGGACCCATACCCCAAAATCCACCGGAAGTCAGATATATTAATTTCAATTTTTGTCATTTTTCAATTTTCGCCGCCTTTATGAACGAACTCCTCCCAGGGGATTTGTCGCCTGGGCTTCAAATTTTTTTTGTACGTTCAGGAGGTGGAACTTGAGAAAAGTTGTGCTATTTGCGACTCTACGTCAAAGGGCGTGGCCGTGGCGTGCCCTCAAAGTAGGCCATATTCACTAATGTCGTCTTTTTTGCCGTTGTATTTGAACAAACTCCTCCCACGGGAGTTGTCGCTTGGGCTTCAAAATTCTTCAGTGCACTCACAAGATGTTACTTGAGAAAAGTTGTGCTAATTGCGACTCTATGTCAAAGGGCGTGGCCGTGGCGTGCCGTCAAAGTTGAACATTTTTAATTCAGTGGTATTTTTTTCCCATGTTTGGGAACTAACTCCTCCCAGGGATTTTATCTGTTGTGCTTTAAAATGTGTCAGTACAGTCAGAAGATGGTGCTGAACTAACGTTGTGCTATTTGCGACTCTACGTCAAAGGGCGTGGCCGTGGCGTGCCGTCAAAGTTGGCCATTTTTCATTCAGTGGTCTTTTTTTCCCATGTTTGGGAACAAACTCCTCCCAGGGATTTTATCTGTTCTGCTTTAAAATTTGTCGGTACAGTCAGAAGATGGTGCTGAACAAACGTTGTGCTCTTTGCGACTCTACGTTGTCAAAGTTGACCATTTTTAATCGAATGTCAAACTGTGATGCGATTCGTGCCATTCCCTAACCCTAATGTTAGCTACTACGAGCCTCCCCTGTAAACGCCCCGGTCAGCCGCACACTGCATGGACCGCGTCGGACGCCCACCTGTCGCGACACTATCCACGACATGCCAGGACAGACTCGGCGAGGTCCCGCACAAGGCTCCGCGGAGCTTTAATTAGGGACCGAGCCAGTGAAACTGGAAGGTCCCTTTTGAAATTGCTTCGTTTATTATTATTATTATTATTATTTTTGGCGACTTTGCCGGCGATTTGCACCATCTCAACATAAACATTTGACTGTTTTTATTTGGCAAAATTACCAGGCCTGGTGAAAACTTATATATTCTATGCGTCACGTTCATGTCGCACACTTGGAAGACCACTAGGTGGCGCTATTTTTGACCAAATTCCGTAACACTCATAACTCCGGCATACTTGGTCGCACATTCATAAACCTTATATCCAAACATGCAGGACACATTGCTGCACCTCCTCATATAGGCCACGCCCACTTCCGCCTACATTTTTTTTTCGCTACAGCGCGAAAACTCGCAAATACTACGTCTACAGGTTCCAATTATGCGCCTTTCTCTGATTCACACAAAACTTCACAGGTAGCATCTCCAGACTGTCCCATGAAAAAAAGTAATTGGAAGTATTTTGATATTTCAAAAATTAAGCGCGCTATAAATATTTTCATTTATGTAAATTTGACGTCAAAAAAGCAAGTGGACCATTTCTCCACTTCGGTATGTTTGTTCGACACCAAACTTTGGTCAATAGTTCCTCATACCTCCCTTAACCATCGTACACATTTTCAGACCATCGCCACTAGGTGGCGCTCTTTAAAATTAAGAAGTTTATATCTCCGGAACGGCAAGTGCGATTTAAACAAAACTTGGTACGATGATAGCACATGGCTCCCTGAGACTTACGTTAAAAGGAGAAAAAAATTCCGCCACTAGGTGGCGCTCTAATGTCAGCATAAATCACTGTATAAATACCGTAATAGTTATGAATATGAAATTCACAGGACATGTGTAGACTAGTGCCCGGAGCTCAGGGACCAAAAATCGTGTTAGTCGTGGTTGTAGCGCCCCCTACAGGAATTTTAAAAAGCAGCCCCGACACCCCGTTTCACGGATATTTATGAAACTCGGTAGGCCCATGTAACCGTCCAAGACCTACAAAAAAGCCTCTTGGACCCATACCCCAAAACCCACCGGAAGTCAGATATTTTCATTTCAATTTCTGACATTTTTCAATTTTCGCCTCCTATTTCAACAAACTCCTCCCAGAGGATTTGTCGCCTGGGCTTCAAATTTTTTTTATCCATTCAGGAGGTGGAACTTGAGAAAAGTTGTGCTATTTGCGACTCTACGTCGAAGGGCGTGGCCGTGGCGGGCCGTCAAAGTAGGCCATATTCAATTCCGTGATCTTTTTTGCAGTTGTATTTGAACAAACTCCTCCCAGGGGAGTTGTCGCTTGGGCTTCAAAATTCTTCAGTACACTCACAAGATGTTACTTGAGAAAAGTTGTGCTAATTGCGACTCTACATCGAAGGGCGTGGCCGTGGCGTGCCGTCAAAGTTGGCCATTTTGAATTCAGTGGTCTTTTTTCCCAATGTTTGTGAACAAACTCCCCCCAGGGAATTTGTTTGTTCTGCTTCAAAATCCATCAGTACAGTCAGAAGATGGTGCCGAACAAACATTGTGCTCTTTGCGACTCTACGTCACAGGGCGTGTCCGTGGCGTATCGTCAAAGTTGGCCATTTTGAATCGAATGTCAATCTGTGATGCCGTTTGTGCCATTCCCTAACCCTAATGTTAGCTACTACGCGTCTCCCTGTGAACGCCCCGGTCTACCGCACACTGCATGGACCGCGTCGGACGCCAACCTGTCGCGACACTATCCACGACACGCCCCGACGGACTCGGCGAGGTCCCGCACACAGCTCCTTGGAGCTTTAATTTGTTTTTGTGTTTTCTGTTAATTTGCTTTCTCTGTGTGTTTGTTTTAGAACTGTGTGTAAAAGTGTTTTAGTGTTTTGTGGGACAATT